>JAJNNX010000013.1:600000-1072377 GCA_023159155.1 Ustulina deusta | reverse complement strand
GTTATTATATATATTATATATTTGATTATATAGTAAATTTTAATGCTAGTGATTTAAGCGTAAATTATATATAAATTGCTTACAAAACTGATCTAGTTTTATATAAATATTCTAGCTTAGTTTTTTTTTTTTTTAGCTACTGCTATTATTATTATTTGTTAGTTCTAGCTACTTATATATATTACTACTCTTGTTTTTTTTTTTTTTTTTTTTATGTTTATATTATTATGTTAATACTATTTCTAATCTTTCTTACGTTTTTTTTAATAAAAAATTTTTATAAAACTACTATAACTGTTATTTTTAATGCTTTGCTTGCTAAAAAGTTATAAACAGCTATAATTGTTATAACTATAAGCAATATATATACAAATAGGCTATTAAAGCTAAAAATAAAGTTTATAAGTATAGACTTATTAAATCTCTAGTTTATAATATATATATACTAACGTTGTTTTAGTAATACTTATAATAGGGCTTAGCTTAACTTTGGCTGGCCTATTTAGGTTATTTGTATTATAAAAAAAGCTAGAGTATCTTTTTGTAATAAGTACTAAAAAAGGTATAAAACGTACAACTTTATAAATAGATCTATATTTGTTTTATATTAATATTAATACTAACTTAAATCTTTTATTTAATTAAGTTTTAGGTTTAATATTTTTTAATATAGTTTGTATTAACAAATTGCTAAATTGGTTTTATTAGTTTTTTAATTCTAAAATAGATATAAACAATAATAAAGTTGTTAATAAAACAGGTTTGGTTATTTAATAGGTTTTTATAAAGCTTTATTAATAGCTAGCTAATATTTAATTTTATTTATTAAAAATATTTTATTGTTTTTTAGCAACCTATTATATATAATTTAGCTTTACTAGCAAATTTAATAATATTAAAATAAATAGTTTTTTTATTATTTTATTAGGTTTTTATAGGTTATTTATATATTTTTAAAGCATTTATACTATATATTTTTAATTAATAATACAACAAAAAAATATCCTGTTTTAAATAGTAGTATATTTTTTTTTTTAACATTATAAATACTTTGTTTAATTTTATTTTATACTATTATTTAATCTAAATAAATAAATAATTAATATAAGGCATATTTTTATATAATTATTATATATTTTTAATTTAAAAATTACAGTTATATACTATAGATATTAGCTGTTTGTTGTTTTATAATAAAGTTAAAAAAAGCAATTATAAATACTTATAATTAAACAACTTAAATTATTGCTATAGCTGCTATAATAAACTCGGATATTTATTATTTTAATAAGATTTAATTTTAGGGGTAGTTTGTATATAGCCTAATAGTAAGGCGCAAATCAAATATTTAAAGTAGTTAGTTCGATTCTAACCGTATAGGTTTTTTGTAGGTTTGTTTTTATTAATTTGCTAAAGCTTCGGGCCAATATAATTATTAAATTAATTAAATTTTTAAGTAATAAGGCTAAGTACTTTTAAGTAAGGATAAAATTAATTAATTTTTTTTTTATTGTTTTAAATATAAATTACTAGGTTAGAAGTTTTTTTTTTATAACTTTGCTATTATTTAAAAGCTTATATTGCTTTAAATACTATAATATTAATAATTAATACTTATTAGTTATATTTAGTTAGCTAGCTTTTTTATTTAATTTTATAGTATAACTTATAGTTATATATTTGTTTTATTATTATATTTTTTATTTTTTATTTATTTAAATTGTTTATAAAGTTTGGTATAAATAGGTTATATATAATATTAGCTTTTTAAAACTTAAATAATTAAATAAAAAAAATATTATAAAAATAAATATATTATACTAAAAATATAAAGCAATATACCTATGATCTAATATAACTAAAGATTTAAAATAAACTAATAAACTTAAATATAAATTTAAAATATTTAAAACTTAAGTTTTTTATAAATAATACTATTATATTTTTGATTTTATAAATTATAAGTTTATGTTTAATATTATAGTATTTTTAATACTTTTTAATTATAATTTATTACTAATTTTTTAAGTTGTTTTTAATAGTTTATAATTTTTATAATTATTTTTATACTACTAGCACCCTTTTTAAAATAAAATTGTTTTTAATAAATAGTTTAAATTCTAATATATAGTTATATAAAGCTTTAAAAAATAATTTGCTAGTTGTACTATTAATAGCTAAATTAATTATAAAATATGCTTAAAAGAATAGTTATAGCTAATTAGTTTGTTTATTATTAATAAAATATTTGAAGTAGTTTTTAATTATTTAATTTATATATGCTGTTTGTTTATTAGTTCTAAAGTAAAATATAACTAAATATCTTTTTTTGATTTTAAAGTAATAATATAAGTTTGACTAAAAATAACTAATAAAAAAAAAGCTATAGTCTAATATAATACTTATAAAATTTTTATAAATATATTTAATTTTTTAATAAAATAAAGTAATAAGCTATATTAAAGTTATTTTAATATTAATAAGAAATAAATATATTAATTTAATAAATCTATTAATAATTACTAAAATATAATTAATTTAGTAGTTTTTATAAAAAATTAAAAGCAGTCTAACTATAAAGTTTATAAATAGTTTTTATATAAAAGCTAAAAATATAAATAAAGCATTAAGTTTGCTATATTTTTGGTAGTATTTTATTTTTAATTTAAAGCATATTATATAACTATTTATATAGTTATTAATATTTGTTTTTATTTTTATTTAGAAAAATTTATATTATAGTAGTTTAAATATGCGTTTTTGTTTAAAATGCTTTGCTAATAAGTTATTATAATATAATTTAATAAGCTAGAAATAAATAGATTTTTTTAAAAAAATATAAATTTTATTTTTATAATATAAAAAAGATTTTTTAATTGTTTATTAAAAATTTATAAGCTTTTTAGTATTAATATGTTTTTTAATTAATTTATATTTAAAGTTTTTTTATTAAATATTTTAGATTATGTTTTATAAGTTTTATAATATATCTAGATTTTAAAAGTTTTTATTATTTATAGCTATTTATGTTTATATATATATAACTATTTATATAAAATAGTTTTTTTTTTAAAAGGTTAAGCAATATATATTTTGCTTATTAGTACTTTTAGATATTTATTAAAAATCTTGGTTTATATTATTGCAATTTTTTTTTTAATATTAAAAAAAAATTAATATTTTAGGGCGAATTATTTATATAATTAGGTTAGCGCAATAAAAAATTAGCCCTGTTTTGTTTGCTTTGTTTATATTTAATAATAAAATTAAAAAAAATTAAATATATATATTAATAAGCTTACTTTTTATTTAGTTTCGGAGTTTTTATAAATGCTTAAAAATTATTATAATTAGTTAATATTTTAACTAGTAATTTGTTTTTTTAAAAATAATACTACTAATATTTAAAATATTTTTTAATTTAAGGTTTTATATTTTGATTTCATATTAGTAAACTTATAAAAATAAAATATAACAAAATATTATTTATTTTAATTATTTTTTTAGAAAAGGTTTTTTATTAATATTATTTTAAAAAAAATTAGTTTTTATTAATATTTGCTTTTTAAAATTAAAATATATAAAAAAAATAGCTTTTTTAAATAAGTCCTAAAGCTTTTTAAAAACTTTTATTATAAAACGGTCTAAAAAAATTTGACTTTTTTTTATTCTAGTTGTACTTTTTTTTAAATATTAAATTAAAAAAGTAGTAATTTAAAAATATTTTTTAATAAAGCATTAATAAAAATTATAAAACTTTAAAAACTATTATAGTTTATAATAAAAACTAAAAAATAATTATTATTTAATTATATTAATATAACTAAAGTTTATTTTAATGTTTTGACTAGATATAATATATTTAAAAAATTTAAGTTTTTTTTAATAAAATTAATATTTTAAAAGTTTAATATATAGTTTAATATTTTAAAGTTTTTTAATAATTTTTTAAATATATTTTATATAAGATTTTTATTTATAAAAAATATAAAAATATTATTTAAATATATAATATAAAATATATCTAAAATATTATTAAATATTTTATATATATAGTTTTAAAAAATAATAAAAATATTATATAAACTTATAAATATAACTAAAAATTTATAATAGTTATAATATATATAAAAAGTTATTTTTTATTTATTTTTTTTTTAATTTAAATATAATAATAAGTATTTTTAAAATTAATTTTAATAAATATTTTAATATATATAAATCTATTTATTAATTCTGAAATAATAAAAAAAGTATAGCGATTTCTTTATAGTTTATATATAGCTTTAAACTTTTATTTTTTTTAAAAACAAACAAAATAAAAGCTTTAGCTAAGCTTTTAGATTTTTATATTTTTTTATTAGCTATTATTTTTATAAACTATTTTTAAAGTTTTTTAAGTTTGTTTTAGGCTAATAAATAAATAAAATAATAAAGTATTATAATATTATTTTATAAATTAACTGCTAAGTTTTTTTGTTTAAAGTATAAAAAAATATTAGTTTTATTAATATTAAAAAAATTAGCTAAATTATAAAATTTTAATAAAATATTTTTAAAACTAGTATAATTTTTTTTAGTTTTTAATTTTTTTAATTAAAAAAGTTTAAAAAAATATATAATAGCTTAATAATATTTTTTATTTTTATAAACTTTAATAAATTAATAAGCTATAACTAATTTAAAATATTTAAGTTTTAAACTATAAAACTAGCAATTCAAACATAAATTAAATATAATTTTTTAGTTTTTTAATATAATTTAAAAAAAAAGTACTAGACTTTTTTTTAATTAATTATTTTAGTTAATAATAATATAAATATACCAAAATTTTTAAATTACTTTATAGCTCTTAATAAGTTTATAAATAATTTAATAAATATTATAACTAAAAAATCTATTTTTAGTAATATATTATAAAATATAAATATAAAATAAAGCTTTTTTTAGTTTGTTATATAAAGCAAAAATATAATTAATATAATTATATTTAGTATAAAAATTTAAATTAATAAATATTTTTAATAGAAGTTTTTTTAGGCTAATAAAATAAATATTATATAAAATATAAAATTAATATAAAACAAATATAAAAAGCTATAGTTTTAGCTTAAGTTTTATAACTAAAACTAAAACTATTTTTTGTTTTTTTAATTATTATTTAAATATTTATTAAAATATACTAAAAAATTATATAAATAATTTTAGTCTAAATAATAATTATTTTTTTATAAATAATAGAATATATTAAAATTTTTTTATTTTTAATTTAATTAAATTTTTTAAATTTAATATTTTTGATTTTTTAGTAAATATTACTAGTTAGGTTTTTTATAGTTATAACTAATATAATTTATTTTTTTATAATTAAAACAAAAAAGTTTTAAGTATTATTATTTTGTTTTAAGTAGTTATTAAAGTTATTTTATAGCTATTTTTAAGATATATTAAAAATATATTCGCTAAAATATTTAAAAAATAATAATTTTTTAAATATATAATTATTAAAAAGTTATTAATTTAAATAAAGTTATTTTAGCTAATTATAGTACTAATAATTATTTTAGCTCCGAACTATATTATAATACTTTTAGCTTTAATAAAAATAATTTTTATTATTAAAATATTTTTATTTAAAAAAGCTTTAGTATTATTATTAATTTTAAAATTTATTAGTATTAGTTTAGTTAATATTTAAATATAAAAGTTTTTATTAAAGTTTTATAGTTTTAAAAATAAAAATTATTAGTTTTTAATAATACTATACTATATTTATTATTATTAATTTTTTTTAAAATAACAAATTATTAAAATTTATAATTTTTTATTAAAACAAATTAGTTAATTTTTAGTAATATAATATAATTTTTTTATTATTATTTTGTTATTTTTTTTAAATTTTAATTTAAAATAAATATTAATTAAATATTTTAAAGTTTTAATTAATTTATTATTAAGCTTTTTTTAATTACTAGCTAATATTTATAATAAAAAAAATTAATTAGCAAATTAAAGTTTTAGTTTAGTTAATAAAAGTTTTTTAATTAGATTTATAAAAAAAATAATTTTAGTACGCTTTTTTTTTTAAAAAAACTTAATATTAGTTTTTGTAATTTTAGTTTATTTTATTAACTATATAAATAATTTAAATTTAAGCTTATTAGAACTTTTTTTATAAACTTTTAAATATAGATTTTAATTTTTTAATTTATTTAATTTATTAGTTATAAATAAACTATATAATAAATAAAAAATATTTAAATTTTAAAAAATAACTAAAATTAATATTTAATTTTTTATTATTATTATAATATTTATAATAATAAAATAATTAATAATTAAAACTATTTAGATCTAATTTATTAAATAATAATAATAATAATAAAAAAATAAGTAATAAGCTAGAATTAGAAAAGTTATATTGTTTTTAGTGCTAACTTTTATATTTTAAGTAAAAAATATAAAAAAAATCTAAAAAATTTAAAAATTTAAAGTTTTTTAAATTTTTAGTTTTTTTTTAATATTTATGTTTTTTAAGTTTTTGTTTTAATATTAATTTATATATATTTATAAGTTAAGATCTTTTTAATTTAAAAATAAGTTATTTTTGTTTTTTTAGCTATTTATTTATTTTTTTAAGTTTTATTTTAAGCTAAATATTTTATTATAATAAAAATTAATTAATACTTTTAAGTTATAAAGTACTATTATTATTTTAGTAACTAAGTATTAAATTATTACTAAGTTTTAATTTTTAATTTTTATTTAAAAGAAAATTAGTATAGTTTTGTTAACTATTTATAGCTAATTTGTTTTTTTTAAAAAGCATTAATTTAGTTAATAGTCCGGGTTTTTTAGGGGCTATTATATAAATATATTATAAATAACTTTAAAAAAAAGCTTTAAAATTATTATAAATAAAAAGTTTATAAAGTTAGGTATAATATATAAAAAGATAAGTTATATATTTAGTAAGGTTAGTTTATAAGATTAAAGTTTATAAAAGGAAGATTTTTTATTAAAATAGGTGCAGATATAGTATATATATATAGTGAGTGTGCACCGGTCCTAGTATGCTAGGCATAATAATTAAATCTAATAATTAAAAGTTTTATTAATTTTTATGTTTTATTATAAATAATTTTTAGTTTAAAAAATAGAAAAATTACTATTAATTTATAATATAAACTTGCTTTATATATAAGCTTGTTTTATTTTTTTTTATATGTTAAATTTCTATTAAAAGCTATTTATTTTACTTTTTTATAAATAACGGCCCTTTATATTTAAAAATAAAAAAGGCTTTGTTTTTAAATAATATTATATTAATATTAGCTTTAGATATAACGCATCCTATAAGCTCGTTTTATACACAAGCTTGTTTCGCACGTTTTCATGGCGTATTAATTTATACTAAAAAAAAAACTTACTTTACTTTTTAGAATAACTTTATAAAAATAGCTTATATAAACTTATACTTTAGATTTCTAAAAAGCTAACTAAATAATATATCTAAAAATAATTTTTCTAATTTTATAGCTATTTTCTTTTTATAATTATTTATATTTTTAAAATTATAAGGATTATTTTAGCGTACTTTTTTATAACACTATAAATAAAATAACTATAAAATTAAAAAAAAAATATTTAGATTTTTTATTTAGTTAAAAATTTAAAAATATAAAGTATAAGTTTGTATAACTTATATTTATAAAGTTATTTAATTATAAAGTAAGTATTATTATATAAAAAATTAGTATAAAAATACTATTAAATAAATATAAAACAAACTTATATATAAAACAAGCTTATAAAATATGTTATAACTTTATAATTTTAGTTTTTTAAGTTAATTTATATTATTAGTTTATTACTATATACCTTTATACTTTATATTAATAGCTATTGTTTAAAATAATAATATATAAAAAAAGCATTTTTATTAAATATTTATTACTTTAATAAGCTAAGTAATAAGTGCTATTTTTATATATTAAATATATAATTAAAACTTTAATAAGCTAAATAATAAATATTTAAAAATATTTTTATTTTTATTTTTATATATTAACTATTTAATAAAAACTTTTTTATTAAACGTTTAATTATAACTTTAATAAACTAAGTAGCAAGTATCTATATTTTTATATATTTATAACTTTAATAAATAAAGTAGCAAATATTATTTTTATATGTTAAATATATAATAAAAGACTTTTTATTAAACGTTTATATCTTTAGTAAACAAAATAATAATATAAAATTATAATATATTCTATAAGCTTGTTTTATATTTATTTAGTAGTATTTTTACGCTAATTTTCTATATAATAATGCTTACTTTATAATTAAATAATTTTATAAATATAAGTTATATAAACTTATAATTTAAATTTTTAGATTTCTAACTAAATAAAGAATTTAAATATATATTTTTTTTAATTTTATAGCTATTTTATTTATAGTGTTATAAAGAAATACGCTAAAATAATCCATCTAATTTTAAAAACATAAATAACTCTAAAAGAAAAATACCTATAAAAATAGAAAATTTATGTTTAGATTTATTATTTCGTTAGTTTTTTTAAAATCTAAATCATAGGTTTATATAAGGTATTTTTATAAAGTTATTTATAAAAATAAAGTAATATATCCCATAAGCTTGTTTTGCATTTTCTTAGCAGTACTTTTACTCTAATTTACTAGCAAAACTACTTACTTTATATTTATATAACTTTATTAATATAAGCTGTACAGACTAATAATTTCGATTTTTAGAATCCTAATTAAATCAAGAATCTAAATATACTTTTATTAATTTTATATTTATTTTATTTATAAAATTATAAAAAAGTATGCTAAAATAATCTTTGCAATTTTTTAAACATAAGTATTTTTAGAAATAAAATAGCTATAAAATCTAAAAAATTATTTTTAGATTTTTTATTTAATAAGATTTTTAAAAATCTTAATTATAGCTTTATACGATTTATATTTGCAAAGTTATGTAAAAAGTAAAGTAAATATTTTTTAGTATAAAATTAGCGTATAAAATACGCCAAAAAAAAGTGCGAAACATGCTTGTGGGATGCGTTAAGTTTTTTTTTAGTACGAATTAATATATAAAATATGCTAAAAAAAAGTGTAAAACAAGCTTATAAGATATATTAGTTATTTTAATTAAATAGTTATTAATAATAACTTTTAATAAATATTTAATAATAAAAAATTAATATTTATTATATTTAAATATAGTTTTTATAAACTTTATACTATTATAATAATTAATAAAAAATAAAAAATTAATATTTATTATATTTAATTTTGCTTTTTTTAAGCTATATATTATTATAATAATTAATATTATTATTTAAATTAATATTAATAAATAGTTTTATATAATAACTATATAAAATTTATAGTTATATAAAATTATTTTTTTATTTAATTCTTTTTTAAAATAATTAATTTATAACTATATAAATTTATATATAATATTTTAGCTTACTAAAAATTTACTTATAAATACAGTGGCTATTTTATAAGTTATAAAAAATTTAAATATATTATTTATAAACATATTAATATTAAATATAAAGGAATAATATTTAAAAAAAAACTATAATATATAAAAAGTGTTAAATCTATAACATTATAATATACTGCTTAATAATTAACTAGTTAAGCCAATTTTTTTTAGTGTAATAATAAATTTAACAATTAAAAGTTTTATTTGCTTAAAGCAGTTAGCCGCTTTTAATTCGCCTTGGCATATAATAGATTTTAGTACTACTAAATCTACTAGATTAAATCTAGCCGGACATACCTGTTTAGAATGCCTAATGTGCGGGGAAAACCCTAAAGGCTTAAATGAAAAAGGGTAGCAGTCTAGTCGTTATAACTAAAAGTTGTTCTACCTGAGGGGGTGTGTTGGATATATAACATTACAGTACAGTGGCTAATAATTGACCGGTCAAGCCAATTCTTTTGGCGTAGTGGTAAATCCAACAAAAGGCGGTCTATAGAGAGAATGACCACGCCAGAGTGCTTCGTTTCCTTGTCTACTCTTCGCACTATGGACGCCTCAGAAGTGCCTCTGGGCTCTTTTATGGGCACTATTCTCTTGATATTCACATTTTACAAGCTTCTTAAATTGGTTTACTACGCTGGCCAAGCCAGGAAGACAGGCCTGCCGTATACTATCGTGCCTTTCCTTGAGACCGAGTTCCTTGGAAAGTTCTTGACTCCGCTCATTCGCCCCTTGTTCACACAAAGACTGTTAAGAGGCGAGGGCTGGCCACGATGGGTTCGCTTTTCGATTCTCGACTGGGCTTGGGAAGAGAAACGCAGGGTGCACGAGGAGCTCGGCGATGTTTTCATTGTCGTGTCGCCTGAGGGTCTCATCTGCTACAGCGCGGATGCCGACATGAGCTGGGATGTCTTGAACAGGCGATACGAGTTTCTCAAGCCAAGAGACAAATACAGTAAGTTTAAAGCTATTGTCACGGAAAGTCCTTCACTGACTGCACATGTTAGAGGTGCTTGAGCCGTATGGGCCGAATGTTGCAACTACAGAGGGCAAAGCGTACAACTTTCACGTTCGCATTACTGCACCTCCCTTTAACGATGGCAGCGGAGCCAACGATCTCGTATGGAACGAAGCTTCCGACCAAGCAAGCGCGCTCATGGAGTCCTGGTCCCAGGAAAACACAACCCGCGACCTTTCACTTGATATCAACCGATTGACTCTAGCCGTCATTGCCTTCACAGGCTTCGGCAAAAGATTAGACTTCAAAGCTGAAGTTTCTGATCTTCGCAACAAAATTCCTCCGGGGTACAAGATGAGCCTGCATCACGCACTGCACCTGGTCACAACGTTCATGGTCAAGATTCTTATCATTCCGAAATGGATTATGCAGATGACATCTATGAAGGAAATCGCTATCGCACATGGTGAGCTCGAGAAGTATATGCGTGAGATGATCCGGACGGAGACGGCGAACCTGAGCAAAGACAACGATTACCAGTCTGCTGATGCAAAGGGGAACCTTTTAACATCCGTTCTACGCGCTTCAGCCCTTGAGGCTAAGGCTGCCGGTCGAAAGCAAGCTTTCAGCGAAGACGAGGTGCTCGGCAATCTTTTTCTGTACCTGCTCGCGGGGTATGAAACCACTGCAAACGCCATGACTTACGGCTTCATCACTTTAGCTCTCAGGCAGGATTTGCAGGACCGGATCATTGAAGAGGTAGATGGGGTTTATGCAGAGGCAGCTGCCGAAGGGCGCACGTCGCTTAATTACACGGATGACTTCGAGAAATTCCAGTACACATACGGCTTCATGTACGAAATCTTCCGCCTGTACCCTGGTGTTTGCATCATCACAAAAATGGTCCCGAAGGATACCACTATCACTGTCTACCCAATGAACGAGTCCTCACGACAGCATGTCCTACCGGCGGAGTGCCGTGTGTACCTCAATGCCAACGCTGTTCACTACCACGAAAGGTACTGGAATGATCCCTGGGTTCTCAAGCCTGACAGATGGATGGGTACCATAGGAGTTACTCCAAATGAACGCCCTGACAAGAAGGTCGTTGCGTCGGACAAGTCGAGACAGGTCAAGGGAACGTTGATGACTTTTTCTGGTGGCGCTCGCGCTTGCCTCGGAAGGAAATTCACACAGTCTGAGTACATCAGTGTTCTTGCGACGGTCCTGAGGGAGTACCGCATTGTGCTCGGCGAAGGCATGGACGCGAAAGTAGTAAAGCAGGAGATTGATAATCTAGCAGCGGGTACGGTCACATTAGCTCCGCTCAAGTACGTCAAGCTAGCGCTCAAGAAGCGAACAGACATCAAGACCAACTAAACACCTTAAATAAAAGATAAGAATTTCCCTTATCATAGCCTTAATAGCATACATTTAAAATATACTTATTCCAGGTATTGTAATTTAAATACTTTTTTGAATTATTATATTCATTAAATTATTAACATATAGTTATATACTTTAAAATGTATATAGTTTTCAAACATACATCTTCGGTAAAACCCTTAATACGGTAATAGCGCCAGATCGGTCAAGTCGCCCAAGAAGAAAAAGATGGGCCTATAGCTTTTATAGGCATTGTAAAAAAAAAAGAAAAAAAACAGGACGTTCATTTCCCATCATGGTACCGCTCCGACGCCAGTAGCTTTGCTTATCATTGATTCACGAGCCTCTTATGCTTCTGTGGACATGGACCTGCTCCTCTTCTACACTCGTTTCTCACGCCCATGTTGATACACACCCTGTACGACGGCCATTCCGTGATCTCGAGAAAACCCTCAACATGCTGGATCACCTTTCACAGGCACTTGCACCTAGCTTCCAATACTATGCACTCGGAGCAGCGATCGCCTTGTTCGTCTGCGCTTCCGCATATGCCCAGGTTGCGCCTCGACAACCGCCAAAATTCCCCGCTCCACAGCTTTACGACGAGACTGGGCCAATCGATCTCATAGCTTTAGATAAGACAATTAAGGAAGGATTTCAAAATGTGAGTGGCGAACTTACTTTGTCGCGAGAGCTGCATTAAGAGCCTTTACAGTACAAAGGTAAATACTTCACCTTGGATGAGGCCCATGGCGAGACCGTCATCTTGCCGACTCAGTTCATGGAAGAACTAAAGGCCCTACCCGACAATATGCTCAATCTAGATGACGAAATCGATGAGGTATGTCTGCAAGCGCGGTTGCACAGTCCGGTAGCTGATAATGGTGTAGCGGTTCCTGTCCGAATATAGCCTGTTCACGACGACGTCTGTCGGCGGAAGGATCTCGACTGTGGTGAACAGTGTCAAGAACGAGCTCACAAAGGCTCTCGGTATGCCGACCTACACTGCGCCGTTTCTGATGTAGCTAAGCTTTGCAGGTAACCTGATGGGCGATATACATGAAGAAGTCACGTACTCCGTCCAAGAATTGTTCCCACCCTGCGACGGTAAGGCTTGAGGCGATTGGACTGGGAAACATTTTTCACTAATCTTCTTTTCATAGACTGGACTGAGCTTGATATACAAAGTAAACTTGTTCGCGTCGTCGCATTTGTGTCTGGCCGGATTTTTGTTGGGCTTCCAATGAGCCGTAACCAGGAATACCTAGATTGCATCATCGAGTTCACACTAAACGTCTTTTATGCTGTACCTGAGATTAGGACATACCCGCGGCCACTTCGTTGGACCTCTCGGTATTTTAACGCCAAAGTTCGAGCTGTGCACAAATCACTCGCTACCATGAGACGCTTGATGGCGCCAATCATTACTGATACGAAACGGCAGCTTGAAAAGGGAAACGGGCCTCATAACATGTGTGCATGGAACATCAAGAACAGCAACCAAAAGGAACGAGATAGCCTCAATATCCAGGCGCAGATGCAGCTAGCGACGAGTATGGCAGCTATTCACACGACTTCAATGACAGTGACAAACGCAATCTTCGACTTGGCCGCCCGACCCGAGTATCTACAGCCTCTTCGAGATGAGCTCCGGGACGTAAGAGCGACCGAGTCATCGCCGTACCTCAATAAGACATCGATGCCAAAGTTGCGCAAGTTGGACTCGTTTCTCAAAGAGTCCCATCGCCTTAGTCCGATATCATTGCTGAACATGCGCCGAAAGATCGTCCAACCTATTACTCTTCATGACGGCACTGTGCTGCAACCGGGAATGCACATCGCTTTCCCTTTACACCAAATCTCGAATGATGAGGATTTATGGGAAAATCCGAGCCAATTCGACGGCTTCAGATTCCAGAAGCTTAGGGACCTGCCAGGGAACGAGTTCAAGTACCAGTTTACGGCGACTGGAACGAACAATTTGGACTTCGGGTATGGTACGCATGCATGCCCAGGTCGCTTTTTTGCTGCGAACGAGATTAAGATGATACTTATACACTTGATCGACAAATTTGACTTCAAGTTCAAAGGAGATATAGGGCGACCTGACAGCTTGTGGACACCAGGAGGTTACCATCCCGATCCAAGTGTGCGACTGCTCTTGAAAAGGCGTCTAAAGGCCTGAAAGGGATCTGTGTTTGCAGAAGAGACGCGGTGTCACGGGTTAAGGCCCAGTACTACCGTAGGACACCGCCACGATGAGTCAGCAGAGGCGTATACCTGCATTAGTTGAGCTGGCGGGGGGAGGCTAGTCCCGATCGTGTCGTGTTCTACCCCGCGTGGCTAGCATAGTGGTTATAGGTTATTTAAAGGTCCTCATCTTATAAGGCTTTTATACCAACATTTCAATATTTGTATGCAATATTACTTGCTACCCAGGTGTTCTACGAGAGAAGATGACAAGAGGGTTATATATTTTCCTCGGTGGCGGTATAATTAATAATCACCCTACCTCACGACGTTCCCCATAACTATGGGCTCCCACGATCATCCAGTGTCCCGACCGCCTCGCATATTAATACTTTAGAGACCAGAACAAGACGAAGTTTTGACGGAAGAAAAAACAACGCGCCGTTAACCTTCTGCCGGTTAACAGGTTATATATCGTTACAGAAGGCGAACCGCTAGACAATCGCACAAACCTTTTGACCAACGCTTATTTTTCTTCTCTATGCCTGGCCTTGTACTGATTCGCATCGAGTTTCCCCTTGTCTCGCGTACTCTCAGAGACCAGAGTAAGAATAAATCGAAGCGCTAGACATCATCCATATAACTAAGCCTGCTGAGGTGGACAATGTGAGTAGACTCAGATATATGGGGCTACTCACCTTGCCCTTATATTACGAGATAGGCAGTTCCCACACTTCCTAGCATAAGTGAATTAGTTTTCTCTCGGGGAAAGAATTGACCAGGGCGAAGTCATTGACGGAATTCAACGTGAAGAGAACTGACTGGCTATCTCTGCCTCTTTTTCCGACTGCGCCTCAACCTTTCGTGTTTTTACGTTTCTCTCAGCCCCCTTATATTCAGCCACTCAGAAGCTACCTACTCTATTACTTCACTCCTCACGTTGTCCACTTCAGTATTGATGTCTCTCTAGAGCTGTGAAGAGACCCAGGTTCCAAGAAAAGGGGATTAACTAAACGATGTTAAGTTTCCTTTTTTGTCGGTTTTTCTACCGCGCGCAGGGCACCACACATAGGAGGTCGTGGCACTCGACACGACACTCGTGAGCAAATTCGCTGACTTGGGCGTGAAAGGGTCAGATTTATAGAATCCACGACGAAAAGTAACAGAAGAATATATGGATGCGGATCTACTGGAAAGCAGGTTGGTCAAGACAGGTGAGAAAAGTTTCACCTCACCTAAGCAAGGGGAGACTTGGGGAAGGCTTGCAATAGCTCAGTGTTATGGATCAGGGAAATGGACATCAGGCCTGGATCCAGGTTTTGATAACGACGTTTAAGACTCCAAGCGATTGATTAGTAACGGACAATCTTTAATCTACGAGAGACGGCGTTTCTAGGTAAACACAAGGATTATAGCGGTCGACGTATGGTTATGTCTTTTGGTCTGTGAATTAGTATTTGCCACTTCTCCATACTCAGGCTGCTCGATTATATCTTAATGCGTCTGAACAAGTACTTTATTAATACACACGATCATATATTGACCCACGGAGGGAAACTCTTAAGATAAATGCTCCTAGCGTATTCTTCCCTGTCTCCGATGGCCATGTCGCTACGGCCTAAAAACCACGTGACGGTTGCATGCAGCTGAAGTCCGTTATTGATGCTTCGAACGCCGTACCACCACCCCTCAGGGACCAACAAGCCGTCTCCAGGTATCAGAGTCGCAAGGAGGATGTCCCCGGACGCGGACAGCTCGGCCTCGAATTCGCGTGTCCACGTCTGGCTGGAGAGCCCGAAACTCGACGACCCAAGGGGATAACGTTTGGTGCAACGGTCCCACGTCTTGGGCACCCGCTCGTCAAACTCCAGCGACAACCCGTTGAGCAGCTTCACGCGAGGTGGGATCAGCGTCACAACGCTGTACCCGGCTAGTTGTCCGACCACAGCGGTGCTATCCTTGTAGCGGCGCACATCACTACGTAGCGGTCGTACTCCAGCACGGATACTGCATGATTTGGTCTGGTAGGTAGACAGTCCGATATCTCGGACAATGCGCGGGAAGGGAAACTCGTCCGTCAGCTTTTTCTCTAGGACCACTAAACTGTTTAGCCCGGCGATGCACGCAGGGTGGCTCTGGTCATGAATTAGACTGTCTGTCGATGAGGGCACTGTGTTGGCAACAATTGTCTGATCGCGGTTGTACTGATGCACTGCGCGGATGAAAACGAGCGGTGCCGTGAAGGGTGTCCACGGCTGTGGCTTGGCGCGGAACGTTTCTTGTAGTTCGGCAATGGTTTTTTTGAGGGGAAAGTCCCTGAAATTTGACAGCGGCAGCCAATCACGGAACCTGAGTAGGGATGGATAGTCTCCCTCGAACGAAGCTCGCTCGATTTTGCACTCGGCTTCGAGCTCGTCAAACACGGCCCTCAAGTGGGCACGTTGCGGACCCGGAGTCAAGTCCTTTTGGCTGCGGCCTGTGGCAGCGCTTTCAAAGATGGTTTTGAGAAGGTCAAAACCAGGAGCCGGGTCTTGTCTCAGATGCTTTTGTGGGGTGTTGAAGGAGCCCTCACGGTCGGTTGTGTGATCGATCCAGGACTGGCCATCTAGGAACCCGGGCAGGTTCCTAATTAGCATAGGAGACCCACGGTTGATCTTGTCTGTGTACGTCTTCACCAGCTTGTAGGCTGTAGCCTTGTAAGCGTTAAAAGGACATAGCCGCGGGACTGTCCGTTTGGGCCGTTGGGTCTTTGGATCTTGGCCCGGTGTCTTCGAGGGCTGTCCCTGTGATACGGGCACGCTTTGCGGCTGTGATCTCTCAACGCCAGACGCCGTGGTTACAATGCCACGAGGAAAATAAACAGGCCGCAGGCGCCTGGATCCGACGCGACGACGCACGATTGAGATGGCCTTGACAGCCCCAGACACAGGCACAGGCACAGGCACGCTCATCTCTCTCCCGCCTGGTCATTGATGCAGCGTACTATCACCCTTGGTGTGTAGAATGAGGGTGATTTATTTCTGATGATCCATTTCTGGGGGCCTGTGGAACAAGTGATTCATACTGAATTGGTCAAAACGCCGCAGAAGTGTGTTGATTCCTCGTGTCTAAATCCTGCTGAGCTAAGTCGGTATGACCTACGCCAAATACGGCTAGTCCTCGCACAGCCACAAGGAACACTTCAGACAAACAAGGGGTCTTTTGATTGGCCACTTCTTGCTGTAAGCCTCACTCCAAATCCCCAGTTCTCGGGCAGTAGTGGCCGTGGAACGGCGATGGACCCCCTTACCTAAGTAGGTACCTAGGTAACTCTTCGTATCTACCAACTTAAACCTCTCTTCAAATTCTTAGTTCAAGAAGACTTGTTGAAAGAATTCGCGAAGTAGTCAATTCAGCACTTGTGCAACCATTCTAATCTAATATGTAAACGCTTCTGTAATGCGTCAGCTCGTGTCAATGAGTAGTTTACAACACTGCATGAACGGCCAACGTCTTCACTGGCGCTATTTCTCAAAATAAGGTAGTATCTTACCGCCGATGAGGATGTTATAAATCAACGTATACACATCCAACAAAGTTCTTAATTGACACCAAATCTTGTCATCAATCATATGCTTAGTGTAGTTAATCGTTCATGTTGTTACGATCCCATGCAATAAATACAACCATCATGCCATGTTTCTTGCTCCGGGACCTGTCACACCACCTAATCGAGCGCAGTAAAGACACGAGGTTTAGGGGCTGCCTCCATACAGCACCCAGCAGTAGTAAAACTATTAGAAGTTCCACGAATTCTATCTAATGTTCAATTTACCTGTACTCTTCCAAAAGGCATTTAAAACTTTACCGCTTCCGAAGTGTCCCAGAACGTGCCGGGCGGCAGTAACTAGTCTAGTTGGTGAGTAATGCACTAAGGGCTAACTGCTTCAGGTGCTAAATAAACTGCTAGGCCTCCTGCCTCTATTCCGATACTCTCTGCTAACAGAACCCCAGATGCGATCATGTTACAGGGAAAAGTTCCTCTCCAGCGAGACCCATAATCAGAAACATAAGCTATTCCGAGGATCCCTAGGGTCGCTTCTGTTACCGGGCTCAAAATCCAATGCGTAAGACCGGTATTTCGGTATTCGGTAAACCATGCAAACGGATTAAGCTTACTGGGTTATGCGCACCCCAAAGCCTCCTGAGGTAAAGGTCAATTAATAACTGGAACAGGAACGGGCAATACATGCATTCACAGCAGAAGAATTTTACAACCGAGTTACTGCGGGCTTTCATTTTTAGACGGTCAGAAATAATGTTCGGCGTCATCCCCGCACTTATACAAGACGATCCCGAATTTTCGGAACTGCCGTCGCTCGTCTTAATCCACGACGGAGGAGGCACTACTGTTAATTACTACTACATGGGTGATCTCGAGCGAAATGTCTGGGGCATAAGCAACGAGAAGCTAGTCGACGACGCCGCCTGGCCGGGCGGCATCAACCAAATGGCTCGGACATACGTCGACCTCATTCTTCCCGAACTGCCCCGCGGCCCCCTGATCTTCGGGGGATGGTCCGTCGGCGGCCTCATCGCCCTAGAGATGGCCAAGGTCTTATCCGGAAATGCAGAAATCCCCGTTCTCGGTGTCGTCATGATGGACACGTATTACCCGTCCGCCGACGAGGGCGGACGCGATAAAGACACGCCCGCCATAGAATGGGGCGAGGCGACGACGGAAGAGTCGAAGAGAGTCACTCTGCAGAGCTTAGCGAACTCGGCCAAGTTCTCTCAGCAGTGGGGTCGAGACTCTCGGAATGCGTCGACTAGGACTGAATTACCCCCTGTCATCCTTCTCCGCGCGAGCAAGAGTCACAGTGTTGCCGACACGAAAATCCGCGGAGGGAACAACGTTCTGGGGTGGGAGAATCATCAACCTGATTTTTTCGCTCATGTTTTGGACGTGCCGGGGAATCACTATACCTTGTTCACGGATGAGAATGTGGATGGCTTGACTGAAGAGCTTTCTCGAGCATGTGAAATATTAGAAGACGCGGGGGGTGATTAAGTATTATTACATATAGCTAAGATCTAACTGAGGTGCTCGTTGCTTAATACTTACTCTGTTTGTGCATACACTAGGGTTTCAAAACACGGGTGTCATGGGCGCATATCTTCACATGAAGTGTGGCGCTGGGCTCTTGGTGTAATTATAACTGTCAGCAAGAGGATTTCTTTAAGCCATCCATTGCTACCCTATCAACCATTACTACGGCTATATGAACAGGTACCACAAATCCGACCGAGCCTTCTTTTCCGGTAATAGGGGTGTATGTACTCCCTAGCAATTAATTACCGAGCAGGGCCCCGTAATCACGTTTTCAGAATGCTTGGAGTTGGGTATAATAATACCGTTGGGTTGGCAAGAACGGAGAATCCGAGCCGAGAATTTACACCTACTTTTCGGTATCATAAGTTCGGTCGTCTTCCGTCAATACCGCTCCGATCGCACGTTAGCCTACACATGTGCATGGAAAGCTAGGACCAATAAAGCCTCAGTATTCTCGGTATCGCGTGAGTTCGGTTTCGCAACACGGAACAATCAATTTAGTCTTCAGGTGAGTTCGTGAGATTTTTGCAACTACCATTAGATAGATCGTATCCATTTGAAGCTATTAAGTAACTACCCTTTATGTGGCGGTAATGATGCAGCAATTCAGCTTCCCATTGCTGCGGAAAATTGTCAATGATCACGAGATCGAGTCCGTCTTACAATGCTCGGAAGGGCAACGTCGTGCGCTAGACTTGAGGGGGGCTTTCGATGGCCAAGCTATCCTCTTTGAACTACAGATGTGCGACGGGGAAGACGTTTGCATCAATAGACTACGACATGCGTGGCAAAAGGTCGTTCAGCGACGGGCAGAACTAAGGACTGTATTCGCTATTGGGTCAGACGCTACCGACATTTTTCGGGTAGTGGTCAAAAATCACGATGCCTTGTTTACACATGCGCATTTTGGAGAGGCGGATGATTTCGAGGCCAAGGTAGAGCAGAACCCATTGCCAATCCTCGATGCAGGGGCACCGATGCACATGGCACAGGCATACACGGCCGACGGCGCCCCTTTGTTGTTCAGACTCTCCTACAGCTGCATCGCCATTGATGATGACTGTTTGGTCGGAATACTAATAGATATTCCCCGGATTTATCACGCACTAGCTGTTCCGGAACCGCCGCCTGATGCTCCCCTCGTTGTCCAGGAAGAGGGAGAGAAACATCCGCCAGGCCACGTGTTGGGGCGCATGAAAAATGCAGAGCCCACCATTATTGGCCTCGGCATGGTCGAAGAAGAGAAGATGGGAGCAGAATATACAAATGTGACGATGCCAAGTTCACTGGGCGAAGCTCTGCTTCTTCGGTGTTTGGACGATGGAGTCACGCCCACGAATATGCTCCAAGCTCTCTGGTTGGTCGTATTGGCGAAGTACCTTCACTTAGAACAGCCTTGTTGTATGTATAAGCTCATACCGGGTGACACCGACAGCAGCCGGTTTACTCGACACGATTCTCTATGTACGAAGCCTATCGTGGATGATGACCAAGTCACGGATCTCGTGAAAAGGCTACACGAGCAAACAGTCCAAGACAGTGAGGTAGATGCGCCGACATTGTGGACCCCAATGTACGACGGCAAACGACTTTGCAACTCAATCGTGTGTTGGCAGGATTGCACTATTGCGTCAAATAAACCGGACCAGGCCTTGAGTATAAAGCCGATCAAGGCAAGGGGATTTGAGGAGGTGAGTTCATGGCATACTCTTGCATGATTATATAGCATTCCATTGACGAGATTGGCTAGCACGATGTGACTTTGACAATCATCTATACCGGGGCGGAGGTGGTAGTTCAACTGCGGACGGGACGCACTGTCGAGCGTTGGCTGGCCGAGAGCATTACCGAGATGTTCGTCCTGTCCCTCGAGTACGTCTTGAGTAATCCTGCTTGCAGGATCAAGGACATACCGTCATGTAGTCGGGGCGATATAAAAACGATGCAGAAGTGGAACGGAGGCGATCTACCGAAGCAGGAGAGCTGTATACACGAAATGGTACGGGAGCGAGCTCGACTGCGTCCAGACGTTCCTGCTATCGTCGCCCACGATGGATCGCTCTCCTACGCCGAGCTCGAAGCTCTGACAAACCAAGTGGCGAACGCTTTCTTCACCAAACTGAAATTCCAATCCGAGGAGAAGGTGATCCTGCAGTTCCCCCATTCAGTCTGGGCTATAGTGGCCATGCTGGCCGTCATGAAGGCCGGCTCCGCCTTCATCCCGCTAGACGAAAATATCCCCCTAGATCGGGTCAGATCCATTGCTTCGAAGGCGAAGGCACGATTCGTCCTCACCACCGACGCGCCCGCGGCGAAATACGATGAAATCGGCTTGCAAACCGTCATCTTGGACCAGTCCTTCGTAGACGAAGAGACACAGCCGGCAGCAGCAAACTGGACGAACCCAAGCGCCAGCCCCTCCGACCTCGCCTACGTGATCTTCACATCGGGCAGCACGGGCGAGCCCAAGGGCTGCGCAATCGAGCACCGAGCGTTCTGCGCCTATGCGCTCGCATTCGGCCCGGCGTTCCGACTCGGCCCCGACAGCCGCGTGCTCCAGTCCACATCGTACTCGTTCGACGTGTCGCTGAAGGAAATCCTGCTGGGGTTGCTGTCGGGGTCGTGTCTCTGCGTGCCGTCGGACCACGATCTGATGAACGACGTCGGCGGCGCCGCGGCGCGCATGCGCGCCAATTACGCCAACTTTACGCCGTCGGTGGTCTCGCACCTAAACCTCGAGGCAGCGAGCGGCATCAAAACCCTCGTCCTCGGCGGCGAGGCCCTAACGGCCGACGTCATTGCAAAATGGGCGCCGCGCGTCAACCTTCTCCTCGGCGGCTATGGACCTAGCGAGGTATGTCCTACTTCAGCCGTCGTGGGCCCGCTGTCGTCGGGGTCGCATCCCCGGAATATTGGCCGGCCGACGGGCAACAAGAGTTGGGTCGTCGACCCGTCGAACCACGACAGGTTGCTGCCTGTGGGAGCTGTCGGCGAGCTCGTGCTGGAGAGCCACGCCGTCGGCAGGGGATATATCGGCGACGAGGAGCGGACGGCTCAGGTCTTCATCGAGAACCCCGCGTGGTGCGCGTGGCCTGAGTTTCGCGCCGAAGAACAGGAGACGACGCGCCGCATGTACAAGACGGGGGACCTGGTGGCGCGGTGCGGCGACGGATCGCTGTTGTATTTCGGCCGCAAGGACATGCAGGTTAAATTGCGAGGCCAGCGCATCGAGCTGGGCGATATCGAGACGCATCTGAAGGCTGCCGTGGTGGTCGAGCTGGCCGTAGAGGTTGGCGTTCCTCGCGGAGGGGGCGACGAGGACAAAATGCTGGTCGCCTTCGTCTGCCTCGGTCCGCAGTTGGCGGTTTCCGCTGACCTGTCCTCGATCGACGCCGTGGTCCAGGCGAGACTACATGCCTTGCTCGGAAACGCTGAGGAACAACTCGCGAGCAAGGTGGCGCGCTACATGTTGCCCGCGGCATACCTGCCGCTCCGTGCCCTGCCCGTCACGACGTCGGGCAAACGAGATCGCCGGGCGCTGCAGCGGATAATCGCCTCGCTGCACAAGCAGGAACTTCTGGCCTGGCGCAGGCCGACGAAGAAGGAGTCTGTCGGCCGGCCGCCAGTCACGGATATGGAGCGACGGGTCGCGGGGCTGTGGGCCCGGATTCTCAAAGTCAATGTCGACGAGCTTAGCTTGGACGACGATTTCGTCAAGCGAGGCGGCGATTCGTTGGCCGCCATGAGACTTGCGAACTTGGCTAAGGAGGCCGGGCTCAAGTTGACTTTCAGAGATATATACCGTCGCAGTCGCGTTCTCGGTGACCAGGTCGAGATTTGTCTCAAACCTACCGCTACTGCGAAGGGGAGGGCAACCAAAGCACCGAGAGGTGTCCGTGTCCCTCCCGCGAACCCTTTTATATCTGACAGTGATAGCCAACCGCATTTTAACTTCCCTGTGCTTAGTAGTTGAAAAAGGGGCGGGGAGAGGGGTCGCTAAGTTAGTTTCATCTACGCATTCACATATACTATATCCAAGCACCGCAGTGGGTTGGTCGCGTTCCCTGATTGATCAGCCATCCGATCGTATAATTCTGACTAGATCTAATATGTCCTCGAATGGCAGTGAGCTGTCGGTTAAATACATGCCGCCGAACGTTCCGCAGCAAATCCCCAGATATGCCATAGACTCCTTCCTCGTATCCGGGTCTCCGTACTGGACGCCGTAAGTGATTACGCATACGGAGATTATCATTAAGCCGTGCAGGCGCCTGGTGAGACGTGCGTTGTCAGAATAACTCTTACTGTTAGATGGACGAAGAAAGCAAAGGGGAGACTGAACGTCATCCTCTATCCCTCTCTGGCTTTTGTGTCGGAGGAAGTGGGATGGTAATGGGTAATGGTAGATGGTAGCAGTTACCTTGCCAATGTCTTGTCCACGGCTACGATTTCGTTGGCGTGAGAGACAATCATGTAAGCCGACTCGAGACACCTTTCCAGTGTGTCGGCCACCGCGAGCCTGCGATCCGTCGTGGATGCGCCCCCTGACTCCGGGTTAAGCTGCGCATCGCCGTCGCGGACAGGAGTAGCTTGCGGCGGCGGCATCGATTCTAACAGGGGTGGGAGCCACGGCCCGAACAAGAGGTAAACGCACTCGTGGTATGAACAGAATAGACGCAGCTTCGCGCCAGCATCGTCATCTCCACGAAGACCGTCAAATCCTCGACCCGCGACAAGTTGCTTCGCATGGTCCGAAAGGCAAGAGCGCCATCGCGCCAACTCCGACGTGCAGCCCTGTAGCTCCGTCGTCGTCTTCACGGACATCGGCTGCACGTACACGCGGCTGAAACTTCTGGCGAGCAGTACCGCCGCCGCGGTCTGGAGGACCAACGCGTCATGTTTTTCCGGATGGTCGGGTGCCATGGGAAGATGGTCGATGAAGTCGGAATGAAGTAACTTGGAGACGACAAGTTAGTGCTACTATTATCGGAGAATCCGTCTGTTCAAAGGCGTGTGCGAGATAGCCGAGAAACACTACGCACCGGAGGAATGCCACGAGTTACGGAAAATCTGGTCTCTAGACAGTACAGGACCCAGACAGAACGTTTGGCGAACCTCTGGTCGTCTGCGTGCGTCAATGTTTTCCGTATGCTATTGGAATTAGTGAATCGTAGTTCTCGGACGCAATGGACCCCTATGGACAGCACCTCGGGCAGCCGGGGATCGTTGATATTCGAAGCGATGATGCTCTGGTCATCGAATTTATTAGACTTTCAACGGTCCGACATCGAACGTCGCCTATGTCACGAGTGGCGAGGAAGTACGTACAACTAGAACTGCAGTCTACAAATCGCACGCGAGCAGAAGGCGGGATATGTTAGTCGACTCTGTGTATAATTCCTGCCACATGGCGTTCTTGGGTCGACGTAAGATGTATCTCACTTACTTGAAGCTTTAGTAGGCTACTTGGTACTGGATACAATTCGCCCAACGTATTTAAGAGCGAACCAAATCGCTCCGGGCCATCAATCGGGGGAACTCGCCTTTCGTCGACGGGGTCCCGCAACGCTTCGAGTCCCATCGTGACGATGGCGTCGCTAAAAAGCGACGATAAGACATCAGGATGTGGCGATTCGCGCACCTCTGAAATTCTCTTGATCACGTTGGCCTTCCGCAGGAACATAGGGATTCTATCACAGACGGTCAATGGCAGTACCCTGGGGCAAGCGCACGCCTGCCGGCTTTCCCGCGTGTAAGTGTGTGCACTCACTCGGCGTCGCTCTCGAAACAAGCTGAAGTCAATATTTAGCGAGAATGCCTAAAAAGAAGGCCCAGACTCTCATGCGTTATAGTTGCACCCAGAAGAGGAATGTTCGACGAACCTTTGACACATCGCTCGATGGTCTCTTCTTGTGCGGTCTTCGAAAGCGAAGATCCGTTTTGAATACTACCATATTTGCGATTACTAGTAGGTGACTGAGACTTCGTTAAGCTGCGCAGTATGCGGCAGATTTCAAGGTGCTTGCGCGAGTCTCTCCGTGGCTTGGGTAACTCCGGCAGGCCGAAGGCCGTAGTGAAACGAAAGTCAATGTCTGCGTCCATTCGGCAATACTCTGGCAATCCCTTCAGGGGCCGTATCCTCTTAATATTCTTGCTCTAGCTTCATTCTATCGCGGATCACAGAACGATAACTTACATGGTTAGTTCCTTGGGTCATTCGCCGCTCGAGCGTGCGCCACGGTGACGACAGCGCGCCAGCACTGTCTGCGGCAGTGCTTCCGCCCGTTTCAAATTCATCTAGATGCATAGCCGAAGAAATTGCCGAGTGGTTTACGGGATGCTCTGTGCCCGATATGCCCCCGACGACATGGTAGTTACTCAGCAGCGGAGCGGCCTGGTCGATGCCCAGATCTTCGGACGGATTCGGGAATGCAAAGGTCCCGGACGAAAATAAAAAGTCCATGTTCGTGTCAAGGGAGAACATGGTGGGCGAAGAACCCACCATCGATAAAGTTTGGGGCTCATTGGCACTGTCGAGGCCCTCGCTCTCCGTAGAACTCGGGGGACGATCTCTGTTGTGCTCCAGCTGGTTCGAAACATGAGGCTTGCCTAGTGCGTGTAGATCAGGTTCGCCCGTGTCGGAGGGTTTTTTCGGTTCGTATTTACATGTTGAACCGGTCCGCTTTGAATGCAACAGATCAGCTGTGAGGTAACGGTAACGGTAACGGAGAGCTACCAACGTAGGGGATGCCTTACGTCGCATGCGGAGCAAGGAGTTCCCCCATTGCCTATAATATACATATATATTGTTAGCCCAATTAACAATAACGCTCCTTACTCTTTGTGCATGACAATTTAAGTGAAATACGTGTATATGCCCACATCGAATCTTCTTAAGTTTACAGCCCTTGCATGCACCACGGCGTCTTGTGATCGTCTTGGGCGGCTTCTTGGGATCCGTTGTGTGGCCAGGTGCTGAAGGTGATTTTGACATTGTCTAGGTCAGGGAGTGTGGCTAGTGGCCACGGCGTTTATAGAAAGGGAGGAAAAATTAGGAAATTTCATAAACCCCCTCTGTTCTGGTCTCAATGGTAAATAAGGAAGTAGTTGGCTGGAGAACTTCATTTGGACCCAGACTTCTACTGAGCTTTGATCTCATATATTCAAAAGCATTCGCTCAATAAGCTGACATCATGGTGAGCTAGGGTAAGGCAAGGCCAAAATGCAGAAGGATGGTGTCAGAATCGGTGAGAAACTCACACCGACAACTAAAGCCGTCATTCCTTAAAACTTCTACTGCCGCGCTCCTCTGTGTCTGCTGCAAGAGCCGTAGGGAGTGTCAAGCAGACATGATAGTACTTAGAGGGGCACAAATCCCACTTTTTCTTGTAGCACTAATGATTCCTTCACGATCCCTACCCGCCTGCGGTTAAAATCCTAGCTACTTCTTAGTTTGAGGTCAAAGCTTCGGCTCCCCGCAATGGCGGAAGAATGTGCCAAAACATAGCTCTTCGACAGCTTACACTACATTACTAACCAAACAGTTGGCTGAATATGCCTTAAACCTCCTCGGCAGCCGCACTAGGGGCGGTCCTTATTGTTGTTAGTGGACTAGCTGTAGGAAGTGTTAAGCGAATAGATGATAAAGGATGGGTTCAAATCTTATGAACTCTACCGCTACAATAATAGCTTAGCAGATGACTTCATACGATGCTTCCTGCCCCGGTTTCTTATTAAACCCCCATATAAATTGTATGTATGTCTTATCAATGGTGAACATATGTAAACTATCTTCTACCCAATTGACTGCATCAATTCTACCTTATTCACTCTGGTGCTTCCGCTATTCGTTGCGTTGACTGTGTTAAACTCCGACCTCCTCGAACGCGACCTTAGTTTAACATACTATTGTCCTCTGCAGGACGACCTAATTGTTCACATATAACTCCTTTTCTGGATAAATTTCTTAGCTAACTACGTTTGTACAGATATACCTACTAACTGTATGTGATAAACAAGGCAACCCTGTTAAAGCTAACACACTCCGCAACCCCTTCAACTTTAGTTGGCCCCATAACCATATTTGGTGGAGAGTTTATCCGAGGACTCTGCAGGACCTGCCTTAAGATGTTGACCTGACTCTCTACCTTATAATCAAAGTGTATTGCCAAGTAAATGCTACAGGACACAGGAAGTGCGTCGTCGTAAAACTGCGTCGGCGGTATTCTCGGAAGGTTGTTTTAGGAAAGGTCATATAGGCTTGAATGTGTTCATCATATCATATACCCTTGGTGAACCGCGAGGGTGAAAAATATAGCCTACACAGGATCTCTTTGTTTATCCTTTCCTAATATGACTAGTCTCGAGTTGCCAAGCTATTAGCGTGACGGTGGCTAGCTCGAGGATAGTGCCCAATTACCCCTCACGTTTGCATGTCAAGCTCCATCCGTCCAACAACATCACTTATCTACTGTACTAGTAGGTAGCTCAATTATCGGATATAGTAGAAATATGTATCGGTTGCCCGCCTTTTCTATACTAGAAGTATTAGTAAGCTCACCTTTGCATGTCTATCTATGTGCCAATGCCGTTCGTAAGCATGTAGGTAATACGCAAAGCGGACGGACCTCCCGGCTTTCTGTCACCTCGTCCTTAATTCTAAGCCTATTCACATAGGGTGAGTTGGTTGGACAAGAATCCTTGATAGAAGGAAGCTGAATAATCCGACTCCCATGCGAAAGAGCATGCGCATGGATAGACACGCTCTCTTACGCGTCAGATGACAATATTACGTATTAAACCCCCCAAACAAGCCTCGTCTGGAAGCCCCAGGACCACGTTCGAGCCGGGCTTCTGGCGTTGGCCAGATCTCAAGCCATTCAACGCAAAGGGCGGCGCGGTTGGCTTTAGTCCGGGAATCTAGAGGTTGGAGCGGCCTCTAATAGTTCTTGTTAAACCCAATTGCTTTGGAATGCGCGTTACCACCGTCTGGCCGTACTGCATTATCTCCGGGACCCGTGTCAGAGGGTTAATTACGTGGATGTCGGAATGCAAGTTAGCAACTATTCCCCCTGACAACCCGTCACGTCAGGGTGTCCTCGGGGACTAAACGGTTCCGACGGCTAGCGGTTAAATATCAAATCGAGGCATCAAATTCACCTGGTAGCATCTCTTTACATCCATGACTTCTCCTATCACGTCGTTGAGGTGTGAGAGGACCATTATGAGCTCTTTGGACTTAGGAGAAGCTCAAGTCCATCTTCTAAGTCAAATGGATTTACATTAGGTCGGGAAAATATCCCCTGCACGCCTTTTGTCCCGCGTGAGGTTCTATCCGTAAAGACCTTTTGGAGGCCGGTAACATCGCTTGTTGTTTTGGGCTTGAGAGGATCAGGGAGCCAGCACTGTACGTGGCGATTGTTGCCACTCTGGCATTCGCTCAACAAATAAGCGTTGGTTTTTGTCTCATTTGAGTTATTCATTTAAATGCATCGTAATCGGTGCAAAGCTAGTGTCAATAGCTCAAAAAATCATGATTGGGGGTAACCTGAAAGCTGCATTCAATATAAGATGCTGGGGGAATGGTGTTGAGGTATTTCAACATATAAACTAGTATGGAATTACAGTTGTTAGCTTTATTGGATTAAAATATGGCAACAATGGGGCTGTAAGCTTCAAGATCCTGAGGGGTTGAAGGAATCAATATGATGTATCTAGGATGTAGTTCAATATTGATCGTGTGGTCACCGCCCACGACGCTGCATAAATACAAGGGTGAGTAAGACTTGGCGGGCTGTCCAGCTGACTACACATGGTGTACGTGAGCGAATCGCGATACTTTCCATACTTAACGGATATTATAGGATGTAAGCGAACCGGGTATGCGGTATGCACATTGCCAAGTTAGCGCGGCCGTCTGACTGCCATGTAATTGCCAATAACTTGATTCGTCGAGTCTAATTCTGACGGATTCAACGTGGGACCACAAATCAAAGTAACAGCACGGCACAGCAGAGGTATCACTATGTATAACCCTACGCCCAATTAACGTCACGTTGATGGGGTGTGATGCTCGCTACTCGATCCACGAGCTCGTCTACCCCCCAGCATTCTCCACCAACCACGAGTGCCAAGATTTTCGCGTAAGCGTCCGCCATCTGCTGCACATCCCGGGCCGTATGTACCGAGTCGTAGAAAGTAAGGGCTCCGTCGAGGGAGGCCGCGTCTTGGACCTCGTTGAAGCTGAGGATGATTTGTTGCTGCAATATGTATGTAAGTAATGAGTTGAGGGTTAGTAGTAGTAGACTATGCTCACCTCGTGCGGATCCTGCTTGAGGATTGACCGGAGTTTCATGACCGGTTGGGGTCCGGACCGCTTCACTTTACGGTAGTTAATGAGCGTGTTGAAGAGCGCACTGTCGGGTAACCGGAGTCCAAGCCGGCGTTCGATTGCCGAGAGGTCGAAGACCTTGTGTGCCATGCTGTCGGTATTGTCATCCTGTAACTTTCGGATGGCGTCTTCGACTGATGATGCCGCTGACGCACGATCCTGACTTCCGAGAACTACGTGCGTAACCAGAACTGTTAGCATCGGGCCAACAATTTCGTCGGCGTCTTGAATATCAATATCGCGATCCGACGCAAGATGCCCGAAGCAGACCGACGTCTGTGCCGTGTAAGCACCTAGCAGCACTGCCCATGCAAACTGCAGCAAGGTGGACACCGTCACATGCGTGTTCCGGCAGTATTGATCCATCTTAGCGTCGATGTCAATTTTGAAGTTGATTGCAGACATGGCCGCGTCGGCCGCCATGGCGAGTCTTGCACCATCATCAGCTAATTTGTATGTGGGCCTTAGAATCGTCGGTTCTACTCCGTGTAGCTTTCGAGTCCAGAAGTCGATGCTGGCTAAGGAATCGCGCGACTCTACATCGTCGACGTAATTCGCAAACCGGGGAAGACGAGCCGCCCCCGTAAGGAGTGATGAATCGCCGCGATAAAACACATCCCAGTCGTGAAGGACGTGTGAGAGTGAGACGTGGTCGATCAACATATGGCCCATCAACAAATGCATATAAACTTGTTTTGTCGAGGTGGTATAGAGATTGAGCCATAGCGGTGGCGTTAGAGATGTCGGGGAGAGGCTCGCTTTCACTTGCTTGGTCTTTTCGATACTCGCTTCTAGGGCTTCTTTCTCCGTACCAACTTCGAATGTCCCACATGCTGCCGCGGACTCGTCTAGAATAACTTGATACGCCGCGTTGCCATCCTTAGTGAGAGGTATAGCTGTACGCAGAATGTCATGTCGTGCCACTGTTGAGCGCCAGGCACTTAGAAGTCGATGGGGGTCGAGGTTCTGATCGGAGAGCCCATAACCTCCAATTTCCGCAAACAAGTTATAGAGATACGGTCGCCAGGGTAGTGCGTAGAGAGCTGAAGTTGTCCTCGATTGGAAAGGGGTGCTGTGATGTACAGACAAGATTTTGGATGTACTGGCCAAGTGGAACCCGTGCTCAGACAAGACTTCTTCGATGGGTGGAAGGCTTCTAGATCCGCTTTGCCGAGTCCTTGGCTGTGCCTCCGCGGAAGGATCCCGTGGTTCCCGGGATCCAAATGCTAACGCCAATTCTCGAATGCTGTTGCTCTTAAGCACGTCCTGTGTCTTGACGGGTACCCCTGCTAGACTCAAAAAGCGGGAGACGTGCATTGCTAGTTCGAGGCTTAGTTAGCGTCAATTAAGTAGCTCAGGGGTGGGGGGGGGGGATATAGCGAAACTAACCCGAGATCGAGTCACCACCAAGTGCAATGAAATGATCGTCTACGTCAATAATATCTATTGATGGAACGTGTGAGTCTCTGAAAGTTATTGAATTCGTGAGAACTTACCGCTAGGAATTGCCAAAACTTGCGACCAAGCAGCTCTCACCAACTTTTCAGCTTCGGTATCAGTCGTACCCGAGCCGGAGCTTCTTGAGCTGCTCATCATTTGCCGAGCAAGTAGCAGCATTTGCTCGTCCATTGTCTCTAACCAACTATTGACAAGCTTTCTATCCAGCTTGAACGAAGTCAAGGTTGGCATCTCTTCCACCGCACACCAGGTATGGGGAATCATGTAGGATGGAAGTCTGGCCGAAACGAATGATCGAATTTGTTTCAAAAGTTCCAATATAGATGAGTGATCGACTGTGCTCGGAGTCTCCGGGTCGCTCACGAGTCGAATCGTCCGGCCGTGCGAGACCGTTGACCGAGGTGTCTCACGCAGTCGTGTGAGACTTAACACCACAACCAAGCAACCCCCAAGAAGTCCAGACTTGGGCTGCATCACCAAGGCATGATGAATTTCGGGACACAAGTTGAGTTGGCTTTGTATTTCTCCGAGCTCAACTCGTTGCCCGCGGACTTTAATTTGCGTATCTTGCCGTCCGAGAATGCGCAAAGATCCATCCTCGGCGTAGCGTACCAAGTCCCCGGTCCGGTAAATTTTCTTTGGTTTCCGATCGAACCAATCCTCGATCGTGGCAAAAGCTTTTTCCGTTTCAACAGGTTGATTCAAGTAGCCGCGAGCGAGAATCGGCCCTTCCAGTACCAGCTCGCCAACCGCACCGATGGGAACCAGTCGTTGAGGGTTATGTGGATCGGTGACTCGTCCGTGACAGCCAACAGGCCAACCTATATTCGAAGGATCAGAGAACTCGGTAAAGGCTGCCCCTACCGTACTTGTGACCGTACATTCGGTTGGGCCGTAGCTCGGACGCACATGAACCCGTGGACTCCAGAGCTTGGTCAGTGACGCATTCATTGCCTCGGCGTGGACCGTGATGAAGTTCAAAGGAGGAACCACGGCATCCGGGTTAAGGGTTTGTAGAAATGACGGCGTCAAAGCAGCCCAATTGACGCGAGCATCTTGAATGAAGGAGGTGAGTCGGTCCGGGCTCATCCGATCGTCGTCGGATGGCACACACACGCAGGCACCAGCGACTAGAGCTGTGAGTATTTCCTCCATACATGCGTCAAACACGAAACTGCTGAACTGGAGAAGGCGAGAGGAGGGAAGGATCTGTAGCCAGTTTGCATTTGCCGCCATGGCAGAGCAGAAATTCCGATGCTCGATAACGACACCTTTCGGTTCACCTGTGCTTCCAGAAGTAAAGATAACGTAGAGCGCATTTGACGGATTTACGCGACTATCCGGGAGAATAGATGCCACTGGATTTGCCACATCATCGTTCTCTGTGAGCGTTTCATGGCTAATGGTAAGTGTCTGTGGCACTAATGACTCCATGACGCCCTGATTAAGGACCGATGCTAACGCCAATCGAGGGGTAGTGATTTCCGTAATTTTCTCCTTTCGGGACATCGGACTCGAGGGATCAATATGGACAAAAGTGGCTACATTGAAGCTGTTAGTATAAAGCCAAGCATTCCTGGTGTCTGGTGACCGTATTATGGGTAGCGTAATTGGCACTTACCACCTGCTTTCACAACACCGAGCATTGCCACAATCCCCCATATCGATTTCTCAAAACAGAGTGGGATGATCTCTTCAGGCTTAACAGAGAGACTGAGCAATCTCCTTGATAGTTTGTTAGTAAAAGTCTCCAATTCGCCATAAGTTAAACGTCCATCCCACGCGTAGATGGCCTCCTTCTCCGGCACGGTGAGTGCCATGGTCTGAAAGAGCTGGTGAACACATTCGTTTTTGTTCTGCAACTTATGTATATCCCAGCGCTGGATCTGCTCTCGGTCTTTATCACTAGCAAGATCGACGTCTCCGACAAGACACTCAGGGTTAGCCACGATACTCTCCACGGCTGCCGCGAACGCTGAAACGATCGCTTCGGCCTCCCTGGGAGAGACGAGGCCCGTTTCGTACTCCAGAGACAGCTCGTACTCGCTTTGGGTATCCATGACGGTCATTGCAAGTCCATACTAAAAAGGCCAATGTTAGTTTCAATCACTGTAATCCCTAACACCATGTTTGAACACTCACCTCCGTGGTATCTACCGACTTCACGAACTCTACCTGGGCGGTTTTAGCTTTCGACCGGTGCCCAACCGCCCCCGCTTTTTGAATATTTAGAATAGTGTTAAAGCTCGCAGTCTGGTTCCCTTGTCGAGCCTCATGTCGTATCTGCGAAAGCGAGAGCGTCTGCCAGGAAAGGTGTTCGAAATAGTCGGCCTGCAAGCCTTTGGCTACTTCGACAGCTTCCATGTCTGATCGTATTTTGCTCCTCATGACAAGCATATTGGCAACTGGCCCTACAGCGTCTTGTATACCAGCTATTGGGAGATCCCTACCCGAGGACAGCAAACCAAAGAGGATATCCTCCGAATTCAGGTAGGTTCTCAAGACCATTCCCCATGCTAGCTGAAATATACTGGGGACTGTGAGTTCGTGGGCGCGGCACAGCCGTCGTACATCCGCTTCGGGAGCGTGTAGCTGTAACGACACACTTGAATGCGCCACTACAGCATCAGATTTGTCGCCTGTATAGCAGAGCCTTGGAAAGTTGCAAGTGACAACGCCATCGAGGTATGCAGCCCAGTAACGCTTTGCAAGGTCCGCATCTCCACTGGCCACGTAACGGACGTAGTTGAGGTAGTGATTTTGCGGTTCCCAATAAGTCTCAGCAACCCCGTCACACCCTTTGGCCAAGTCTCGAATTAAAATTTGGGTACTCGTGCCATCGGTGAGAAGATGGCTCTTCGTAAGTAATATGTACGTTAATTTATCAGTTCCTTTGCAAACTACGATGCGGTGCAAAGGAACTCCGCTGAGAGGTGACTTCAACGATTGATTCTCCGACTCGAACAGCGTCTTTCTCAAGTCTTCCTCACTAACATCGTCTTTGGCTAGTACCACTGGATTTATGTGATGTAATACCACCTGAACATAGTCTCCGGCATCGTTTTCCACAAAGATGGTTCGTAAAATTGCATATTTTCGAACGATTCGCTGCCAGACCTCCACAACTTGCTCACTTTCAATCACTTTTCCTTCCCCGGGGGTGATTTTCAAAAGAAACGTCTGAGTATATGCTGATGATATGTCCGAATCCCTCAATAGACTCGCCATAAGCCCTTCTTGCATTGGTGAGCATGGATACATGCTTTCAATTTCATGAAACGACACCCCTAAACTCATAGCCTCAGCCAGTGTCTTCTGCTTGTCGATGCCGAAGCATATGAGGTCAGGTCTTGGTGCGGGAACACGTGGTAAAGCAGATATACCGGTCAAGTCTTGGGTTAACAGTAACATGTCGTCCTTAATTTTCAGCGGCCATGAAGCAAGTTCGCTTTGGAAGCCCATCTGTCTGTTCCATTCGACCTCGATAGATAACGAGCCATTCTTAACAACAGCGATGATTGAGATCAGACTATATCTCTCCGAGTTCTTTCGGTGCTCTCGGCGCATGTCCGAAAGGGCTGAGAGGAGCTCGAGGTCATCACAGCGTTTGAACGTAGAGCCGGCGCGTTCGAATTGTTGGTACGCCCCTAGAAAATTAACGACAATCTCAGCACGAGCATGGCGCTCATGATACGCACTGGGAGCGTCTTGTGGTAGAAAGCGATACGTGAAATAATCGAGACCCTTTGACGGTGTAGCTTCTTTGAACTGTTTGATCCGTTCAAGGATCCCCATTCTATTCGGCTCTTGGTCATGTGGTACTTGTACTGCCACTGGAGAGAGCGTTGTGAACCATCCAACTGTTCGGGAAAGATCAATCCCGTCACTGGGAGACTCCCTTCCATGACCTTCAATAAAGATAGCTGGGGAGGCACGCATTGGAAACGTTTGAGAGAACGAGGTGGCTATCGCTGCACACAAGACATCCACGACACTATATTCTAGCTTATCGCAGGCGTCTAACAAACTTGCGGTGTCTGAACGCCCGATCTCGAATGTTGTCGATGTGGCATCTCTGAATAGATTTGGACTCACTTCCATAGACCAATAGCCCATATCGACCTCGAATCCGTCTCCTGGAAGAACCTGTGACGGTTGGATGCTCTGTGCGTAGATATGCTGCACCTGACACCACGATTGAAAAGATATTGGTTCTGGCTGAATAGCGCGCTGTCCCACGATGAAATCCTCAAGCTCTTGGAAAATAATTCTCCATGACACCATATCCACGACCAAATGATGTATACAGACCGAAATTGTGGTCGAGACAGCAGACCGGAAGACGTCTACTCCCATCATTGGGCCGTTAACCAAATCGATTCTTGATTTAGTCTCAGATATGGACCTAAGTTTGAAATCGGTGCGTGTGTTTTGATGAAATTGAATCATATATGCTGATCCGACAGAAGGCATAGATACTACACGTTGCCTCCAGACCTGAGCTCCAACAGACGACTCTCTTATAAAGCGAGCCAGCAACATCGGATGCGACATTACTACGGCATCGAGTGCTGCGGTAATGGTTTCGTCAGATAGGGTCAAGGTCGTGTCAACAACCATGGTCTGCTGGTCGAAGTAATCTCCGTCAGGGTAAAACTGGAAACTGAGCTGCTGGATTGGCGATAGGTCCCACGACACGTCAGTATCCGTCTTGGTAAAATCAACATTCTGGAATTTCGCGTCTTGATCATTTGATACAGTCTCTTGAATGTGGATTGCTATCCGTTCGATGTTACGTAGCCGAAGAACATCAGCTGCAGCGATTCTAATAGACTCTTTTCTCAATTCGCTGCTCAGCATCATTGCCGAGATCGAGTCACCTCCTAATCCAAAGTGTCAGGTCCTTTCAACAAATAACTGGGGAAATCCTAGGGAGGCAATAGCTTGTCAAGCTGAAGTCTTGTTTATACGTATGAAGGGGTAGGCATTTGTAGACTTACCAGAAAAGAACCAAGATGTGTTCCAGTTTACCGCGCTTTCAGGTACATTCAGCACACGACACCATACTCTTTTCAGCGCATGTTCCAATCCAGTACCCGTGCGATCCTGGTTCGGCCCATCTATCTGATCGAAGAGGCCTCGGTAAGACTCCTGACTCATGCGTTCCATGTAACGGACAACTTGTTTTCTGTCTAGCTTCCTAGAAGAATTCATGGGTATGTGGTCGACAAAGACGAAAAGATCCGGGACCATGTAAGCTGGCAATCGATCCGCTAACCAGTAATGGAGAGTCATCGCGGTTTCGGTTCTTTTGCCAGCCTCCAACCTTGCCAACTGTATATCATCGCTTGGTTTTTCAAGATGCGTCACGTCCTCGCTTGGTTTCAACGACACGACAGCTATGAGACGTTCTGCCCCTGGACCGGACTTGGGAACGACGACGACGACATGGAGAACCGAAATCTGCGTTCTCAGTTGGCTTTCTATCTCGCTGCACTCTATCCTCTGTCCCCGGATTTTGACTCTGCTGTCGGTCCTTCCGATAAAATGTAGCTCGCCTGTCTCACCGTACTGGACTAAGTCTCCTGTGCGGTAAAGCCTCTTTTCTGGCGCCCATGTGGTATGGGTGATGAAGGCAGAGTCCGTGGCAGCGGTAAGGCCTAAATAACCTTGAGCAAGGATGGGACCTTCCATCAGCAGCTCCCCAACAGCCCCAATCGGGCAGAGAATGTTGGGATTATGCACATCAGTGATCCAAGTCGCACAACCGGCAAAAGTCCTCCCTATATTAGTAGGGTCGCGTCGTATGGAGACGTCGGGGGTGACTGATGATCGAAAAACCCTACGTTAGTTATGTCTTTCTCGAATATCCGAGGGCTGGGGCCTGATTTTAGGGATAGAGGGTACATTGTACTCACTGCCGAAATGTTAGTCTGGGTATAGAGAAGTCAACCAAGACAAGAGAGCAACAATTTCCTGCTGTGGGGTGTTTCTGTACTTACCTTGTGCTTGTCACGGAACACTCGGAAGGTCCATAAACCTGGACTAGGCGTCTCCCTGGGATTGCCCATTCCGTCACATTATCACTCGTCATGGGCTCACCTCCTAGAACGATGGTTCTCAGTGACGGAACCGAAGCTGGAGGTATCATAACCATCATGGAAGGCGTGATATGAAGCCAATCGGCGCCCGATATATTAATAAAATCTACCAAGGCCGTGTCACGTTCCATTTCTGTAGGGACGCAGAGACAGGCACCGATGATGAAGGTTGTTAAATGGTCTTCCATGCTTGTATCGAATGCGTACGACGCAAACTGCAACACTCGAGACCTCGGGCCGATGTGTATTCCAGAAGCATGAGTTCGGGCAGCATGTGCGTAAGCACCATGGCTGATCATGACACCTTTTGGGTTGCCGGTAGACCCAGAAGTGAAAATGATGTATGCTGGATCACTCGGCTGTACCACTGGTAACAGCGCGGATACATTTCGGGTGTCTGATTTGGTACTTTCTGTCCGCAAGCCGCTGACGCTGGGCACCAAGACTTGACGACAAACTGGGCGCAGTTGGTCTGACCTACCCTCGGAACATATGACGAGACCGGAAGATGGTGTGATTCCCAGTTGTTCGAACAGTCGCTGTATTCGATCGAGCGGGTTCGAGATGTCTATGGGTACAAAAGCCCTGCCGCATTTTAGAACCGCTAACAACGCGACCGAGTAAAGGGCGGACTTTTCGAAAAATAATGGAACGAAGCTTTGCTTGCGGCTCAGAGATCTAAGCATCTGGTGCGCCAGACATGTGGACATGGTATTCAAATCATCGTAATTGAATATCTCTCCTGAAAAGTAAACTGCCGGTGCATTTGGTGCACGAACAGCTGTTGCTTCGATTAATCCGTGCACCGTGGCGGCAGGAGGAAGTTCGTCGGTCCTGTCTAGTGTTTCCTTGTTCCACTCCATCGTCTGCTGCAAGTCTGAGGGGCTGATTACTGGAAGCTGACTAACTTGAGCATCAATATCAATGATATCTAAGAGGCTATCTATGATCGAGAGGAAAGTTTTCATCACTCGTTCCGCAATGACTGTGGACAGCAGGCTCGTGGAGTATGTGAGCTGAGTCTTCGCGGCGGTTTCCGAGTATGTGATGTGAATAGATAATCCAAAGTCTGTTGCATTGAAGCTCGTCATTCGCTTCAATGGAAGGCCATCACTTTCATCGACGAGCAATGGCGCATATTGCACAGTCATGATTGTATTGAACATCTTTTCCGTGGGTTTGAAAAGTTGCTGAACGCGCATGAATGGCGCTGTCTGATGTTGTAGCGAGTTGATAAAGTCTGCCTGAATGGTCTCGATTATTCCCCTGAGGTTTTTTTCTGCCAAACTGACTCGGCGCACGACGAGATTAACCAGTGGCCCGCAGATCATCTCAATACCATCGAGTTGGATGTCACGTCCTGAACAGGTGTAGGCAAAGCAAACCTCTTCGTTTCCGGTGTAAGTGCGAAGGAGAATTGCCCATACGGCCTGAAGGGCAGTAGAAACCGTGACTTCCATTTTAGCACAAAACTCGCTCAGCTCTTTGAGCCTTCGAAAAGGGACTTCCACAACTTGGCAGCGATCTGGGGCGTTCTGCCCCGTCAACTTACTCCCTCTCCGGAGGGATGGAAAGTTGCAGGGCTGCGTACCATTTAGGTACGACTTCCAGTATCCTAAGCTTTCATCCAAAAGCTGGGCTGATTGATTGTATTTGATAACTCTGCTGTATCCCGGTGCAAGGCCAAGGGCCGAACCATTCGCCAGAGTGCAAATCTCGTTGACTATGTTGATAAGTGATGTTCCATCGCTAACCATGTGGCTCAAATCAATTTGGCAGAACTGCCGGCCATTCTCGGTGCTGTATATTGTAAGTTGATGAGGCGGGCCCTTTGGATAGTCTTGGGGGTTCATGCAACTCTCTTCAAAGGCAGCGAGCACGGCCGCATAGTCTATGCAATTCATCAGTTCCACCTCGCAGCGTTGGCTCTTGAGAACCACAGCGTCGAGTAGCCTAGAGGCTCCAATGTCAGTGGTTGGCACGAAAACTGTGCGCAAACCCTCGTGACGATCGATAACCGACTGCCAAGCCGATTCTAACTTGTTGGGAGTCATGTACGGACCCATCTCAAAGAGCTCGTGGATCCGATAGAGCTGCTTCCCCTTAGTTTCTCTGGCCACGTATATGCTCTCTTGCATTGGGCTGCACGGGTACACGTTTTCGACAAGTTCCAGTGCTTCCGGGTTCCATGTTGCACCTTTAAAGCCGAGCTCTTCGAAAATCAAGTCCCAGGCATAGTCCTGCGGCATCAAGTGGAAGCGTTCATGGCCTCCCGTATCTATGCGTTTGTGTGCCTTCTTCGTTCTCTTGGTGCGCTTCTGTCTGTCAGTCACGCCAACTTGGCCCGCTGCTATACCAGCAATTGTTTTCCGGGCCAATATATCCCGGAGCGACAGCCGAATGCCGAGTTGATCGCATTTTCGTTTGAGTTTGATTGCTTTGAAAGAATCACCTGACAACACATCCTATCAGCATTTTTAACTTCTCTGTGTACAGCATACACCAAACTCGGTAAACTGCTAACCTCCAAGTCCTGTGAATGAATCTTCAAGTCCAATCTGATCTTCAGGAATTAAGAGCACTTCTGCGTATAATTTCAATAGTAGTTGCTCGACAGTGTTACCCATGTCCTCAAGAGTCATCTCAGCGCCGTGTTTTCGTATTACTCTCTTTTATAAGGGGAAGGCGACCTTGGACAAAGTGTATATCGAGAATATTTAGAGTGACAACCTGTCTGTAGACTTAGATGCCCGCTTAAACATGCGCCTGTTTAGGGCTAAACCTGAGCTATTCTCATTTACTCCTGTCAACAAACTGAACAGGGGAGCCGAAGCCCCCGATTGGTTTAAGGCCGCATATCCATCTGAAGTCCGCGCCTTATCCGGCGTGGTGGGCGCTGCCAAGTAATGCTGTCTGCTGTACATTCCGGGCTGTCGGGATCTCTTCGCCGGCAATGCGTGAATCTTAGACTATATCGATTGATTATATGTCAGGTAGTTCCTGTACCTATTAGGTATTAGGATTCTTAGTGAGCGAATAAGCTTTCTAGGTGAGAGGATTACCCCCTGTGTAGTTGAACCGGAATATGATCTGGTTCCGAGTGAAGTTTCGGAATTCCGCCTATGCCTGCCTGTTATGATTTCCGGATTCATCTGCAATGTCGCTGCACTATGTAAGCACACTACTCTCCATACTTTCCATTTTCGTAACCATCCGGAATGGTGTAGTCTACCTTTCGCCCTTCAAGCGATCTGACGAATCCGTTGGCATTCGGGTTCTGTTCGACAACACATCCTGTTCATTACGATCACCTCGGCAAAAATGTCGTATGCGCCGCTCAAGACTCAGCCTATTGATGAGGAAGTCGCAGAAGGAAGACCGGAGCAAGACAAAGAAGAATGGACCGTTTCATCTAATATCCCGGGTCGGGCTCGACGGAGCTCGCGCATCGCAGACACCATCAAGGGTGTTGCAATCGTTCTGTTATTGACGGCGTTCTTCATGCTTGGTCGAACAACGTCTGGTACCCGGCGTCATTCACTAAATGGAAATGATACAGAGCTTGTATCACTTGGGAAATGCTCGCCGGACTGGAAAGAAGCGGAAGAAGCGGGATGCGTCTATGACCTGGTGCTGTCGACGTGGATGCATCCCCGTTGTTTCAACGAGAAAATGTACGAAAAGTACAAAGGAATCTTGCGGGATATGGACTTCAAGTACTGGCTGGAACCCGAGATGATCAACGAGATTTCTCTCGAGGCTGTTGAAACGGGCGAGCACGGCTGGGTTTGGACCGACGGCCGTTTCCACCATTTGCACTGCGCATACGCCCTTGAGCGAATCCAAGCGGCGCTGAGGAGTGAGTCCATAATCCTAGACACTATCTGTAGGAGCGAGGATCACCTTCACCATTGCTTGCAGTACAACGGTAACCCTGAATGGAAAGACGTGAAGGCACTCAACACCACGAGAATCTACAACGAGGAGTACTTTGTTGATTGTCTGATTGGGTAACCAGGGTTGGCAGAGCAAGCGTTATGTACGTAAGCAGTATTTACACGGTGGCGCAAAGGGGGCGCAAAGGCTATCACACAAAGACTGTTATCTATGTGTAAGCGTGTACATGGGGGTGAACAGGGGTTTCTGAGGGCGCAAGGGATACTCAAGCGGGGGAGGGAGGGGTTTCTAATACCGAAGTTGGAGAGAATGGCACCCCAAATCATTAGTAGGGTAGACTCGGACTCGGATGCCTTGTCGGAAATGGGAAAACATAGGTCATGTCACGTCATGCAGCTTACGAGACAGGGGTTTTAGCAACAATGAACGCAGCTTGGGGTTATCTTTTTTCATGTCTTTGGACGGATTTGACTAATTGATCGAGCTGTCGAAGCTACCTAGGTATCTAAGTTTCAAAGCCATCATAACACATGGGTGAGATTACATTTCACTGCTGACATTCTCTCATGCCATTCCCAACTCCTCCACCCAACATCATTTTGCCACGGTCGGGGCAGCCCGTGGTCCGTCGTAGTTTGACCACCTAGTCTCACGTATTGTCGCCGATCGCCATGTCGGAAACCCAGCCGGATGTGGCTTGGTCTGACCTGCCGAACAAAGGTCAGTTGGCCATCATCTGCCTTGCTCGTTTCTCCCAGCCAGTGGTACGGACCTCAATCCAGGTATGTCTACAAAACCTACCCTGTGGATCTATTAGGCGTTACCTTACCGGCTGTCGGCCATTGATCTCTTGGCGGAATGGTGGCTGACCGGCGGCATCTCATGAGCTGTGGCATAGACATACGTATTTTACCAGCTGCAATCGCTTGACCCCTCCAAACCATCCGACGCGATCGTCCGCGATGCCGCATTACTCCAGACGGTATACACACTCGCCCAAGGCTGTACGGCAGTGCTATGGGGTCATTTGGCCGACTCCCCAAGAGGAGGTAGGAAAATGGTGCTACTCATGGGTCTAGGCGGGTCGTGTAAGTATCTATGCGCGCGTATGCAATGTGTCTTTCATGGCGACTTATGGGTGCGCACCGGCTTACGGAAATGTCACCTCAAGTTCTAAGCACGCTGGCTTTTGGCTTTATCAGCGATTTCCGCCAGGCTATAGTCATCCGCCTGGTCGAGGGTGCGGTCAACGGTAATACCGCCATGATCAGAACCATGGTGTCCGAGGTGGTCAAGGAACGCCGGTATGTGGTACCCTCGTTCGTTCGCGCTAAGTTTGACTGAGCCATTTCAAGTTACCAAGCTAAAGCATTTATCCTTATGCCAATATGTTATAATGTCGCGGCTATTATAAGTCCAGTAGTAGCGGGACTGCTGGCCAACTTCTCCAGCAATAGTGAACTCCCGTTCTTCCGCCGATTTCCCTATGCGTTGCCCGCTATCGCTAGTGCCTCTGTCGCTTTTATGGCCTTCCTGTTCGTCTTTTTCAAACTAGAGGAGGTCTGTGCGCTCTGCTCTCTGTCTCTCTTTCCTCCTCCATTCAAAGCCGGTGGCTGATAATTGTCGCCTAATGATCAGACACATGAAGAAGCGTGCAATAAGTACGACCCGGGTCTACATATCTCAGCCAGAGTTGCCGCCTTATTTAAAAGGGGTTCAAAACACCAGCCTTACTCGGTAGTTACGCAACAAGAAACGGATGAAGAAAGTATCCAGTTTGTGGGCGAGGAGGTTGAAATGAGCTCCCTGGACAACCAAGAGGAAGTTAAGAAACAGACACTCCCTCTACGGCGTCTCTTTACACGAAATCTCTGTCTTACTCTGGCGTCATATGCGATTATGGAAGGACACGTTGCCGTCTATAACACGCTTTGGCCTAGCTTTCTCAGTGACCCGGTGGCAGCACCAGAGGACGCCCATGTTCGACTCCCTTTCAGGTTTGTCGGTGGCCTGGGTATGCCGGTGGATAAGGTTGCTATCTCACTAGCTTTTGCCGGAATCCTGGGAATTCCGTTGCAGTTCTTTGGCTACTCCCGAGTGGTGAAGCGATTGGGAATGCTGAAAACTTGGCGCGTCTTCCTAAGAGGGTTTCCGTTGGTTTATTTTATAATCCCGTACCTTTCTGTGGTGCCGTCAAGTTCCCCTCGACCCGCCGCACGGGATGGCCCGTTCGTTTGGACAGCAATCTTCCTTGCGCAGGCGTTGATGATGTTTAGTGCATCATTTGCTGTGCCATCCCAGATCGTATTAACTAACAAGTGAGTGAACGATATCTGTCGTTCTTCACTTATATGCACCGGTACTGATACTCTATCAAGCTCATCTCCGCACCCATCGGCTCTGGGAAGAACCCACAGCACAGCTGAAATGGTGAACAGTTTCACGCGCACGATCAGCCCCGTCGCTGCTGGCTTGTTTTACTCGTATGGATCCGCACACGGGGTGACAGGTTTGCCGTGGTGGATTATGAGCGGAGTAACTATATTTGCGTGTATCTTGAGTTTATGGGTCTCTGAAGGTAACGGGCATGAGATCAAACTTGAAACTGACGAGAGTGACGAGGAATGACACAGCTTCATAAAATTTGGCCAGTTCCTGTTGCCGGTAGTGGTCGTGGTAACTTTCGCCATGCATATCTAGGATATAGAAGTGAAATATTTAAAACATAATGTCCACGCCTAGGGGAACCAAATCGGAGAGTTATTACGGCGCGGCACTGGTAGCTATTTTTCATAGATTATATACAAAATGATACTGCTGCGGCCAGCAAAGATACGAAAGATCCGACAGCAAGGCTCCTCGTCATACCGTTGAACAGCGAGTTGGTATCCCCGTTTGATACGGTGGAAAAGATGGTAGTGCATATAAGGCCTGCTATGATTTGCGGGATGGTCAGGGACAGATTGTTGATTCCCAGAAAGAGCCCGGATCGACTTGATCTTCTATGGCCCTCGTCATTTCCTAGAATAAATTCGTCTGTTAACATAGTGTATGGAATTATCTGCATAACGGCCCAGCAAAGTCCAGTCAGTGCGGCCAACGCGAGCATGAAACCGGTAGAGTTCGTCAATAGGATGGCGGCAACGCATACTGAGTAAAGCGCTTGGGATAGCCTCCATATTCGCATTGGGGGAAGCGTAGGAAACTTGAAGGCTACAATGGTTGAATTGGCCTTTCTCGTGGTGTGGCTGACTAGGAACGGGAGAGCCAGACTCGTTGTCAGATGCACCACGGATTGTAAAAAAAGTGCTAGCGGCCCCAACCGTTTAGCTCTATCCCCATTACTATGGCCTTAGTCATAATTAGTCTCAGGGCTGGCAAGCTGTGCTCAAGAGTTTCGACTTGGATGTACGCACTTTTTTCTGTGATATACCTAAAAGAAGATTAGTAATTATAAAGTCCACCGCCGTTATAGGAACGTACCTGCTGATATAGAATAGATATGGAAACCACGCAAACGACGACAAGAATTGGACAGCTAGGATTTTGATCATACGCGTGGTGACAGTTTCCTTCAGCTGTTGAATATAAGACATATGTTTGATTCGATTCTTCGTTGGGAGAGCCCGGGAAGTGGAATAATGGGGCGGCGTTTGGAAACTCGCCACGCAAGGGATGCTGATGGCTACAACAATTATGATGGAAGATATTAGAGCCAGCTCCTGCATACGCAGTTCGATTGTCCCCAATGGGGGCAGTCCATAGGACAAAATGTAATACAACACACTTGTCAAGCTGACGACCCGGCTAGCCCATGCGTTGGCGTCCAATTGACGCGACATTCCTCAAGCATCTTAGCACGCGTTCCAATTTGGACAGCCTGGGCAGACGCATATAGCACCACGACAGTCAACACGCTGACGAATATCTTGATCCGACATGCTGGCCAAGTCCCCTCACAAGAACTGTCGAAGCTATTTGCAATTGTAGAACTCCACGCTTGAATAAGCAGCGCACAAAGCAATCCAATGCCGCCTACTAACACGAATGGTTCCCGTCTACCCACCTTCTCCTTCAACGTATCGCTCAGTATCCCGAAAAGTGGCTGGAGGATGGCCCCGCATACCGGAGGAATAATCCAGACGGATGCGATCACTGTAGGGCTAATGCCAATCTCCATTAAGAAATCCTGTTGTACTAGTCAATACTGGACAACGATTGATGGTCTGAAGTACCCACCGTACCATCCGCAAACTGAGAGCAATATGCCGACTGTAGACTTTGCATTGTTCAATATGTATACGCATAATTTGAATGAGGAGATTAACTGACCCTGCTAGGCTGATTGTCAAAACGAGCATCTCATAGCTTGATTTGGTTGAGGGGTACGATTGTAGGGCCCTGTCCTCCGTGAGTAATCTATTTGAAGATTCTCTGAAGCGTGATCGTTCCTCATTTTCCTCTTCATCCAGCTCTGGTGATGGCCGCCGGGGCTCCACGTAATGGTGTGCCATCGCCACGCTTTTGGTGTCAATACGCGCTCGCCTCGCTACCAGGAACTCACATATGCCGCCTTCTGTGCCTCGAGAGAGACAAAACAGCAAACAAATAAAATAATATTTTGCTCGTACTTTCTAAGATCTAATAGCGAAGGGTTGGCTGCGCCCGCCGAAACGCAACTACCAGACACCGAAAATTACAGTTCTCTTTCATCAATACCCCTGATGCAGAAGAACCCATCATGACCTACCTAGTCTACCTAGATAAGCTTAGGTAGGATTGTGACAGTTAGGTGGGGCCGAGCCATCCGCAATATCGTATCTCCTTCAGTAGGTAGGCACAATCATTATTCCATGCGGAAGCGCAATAATATTGTTCCGGCAATCATACACTCTCTCGCGAGAAATCTCTCCTCAACTACATCCTAGAAATCGTGTTCGATATGTCTTGATTACATTCAACTCTGCCAGGTCAATGTACGTACTATGCCGTCAGAAGGATATGGGGTACGGATCGCCGACCGTTGATAAGGTATAATTCTAGTTAAGATACTAATCTCGAATAAAGGATACGAGGCGAATGTTAGTTTCAAGGCAAATACCGAATCCAATTCCGAAGCAGTACCGATTCCGGTACAAATGTCAGCATAATCCGAATGAGCCAGGACGTAGAACCGAGGGTGCAGGTCATGCTGTAATAACCCTAGCCCGGACTAGAGGTCCGAGAATGTCCTCACGGGGGTAGGCCCGCCATATAGGCACTCTTAGACTTGAAGGCGGAAGTGTCCGACACCCAACGGACCTGTTCGTACATACCCCTCTCCCTTTCTTCCCTCGTCGTCCATCTGCATCACTGCTCGCGCAGTCAGCGTAAACCCTTCCCAAAAGCTTATTTCACGAATCTCACTACCTCTCTTTTCCGTCCGTCTAAGGACCGTCATCGACTAAGCGTGTAAAATGGAGGCCATCAAATCGACCTTCTCGCGGCTTTCGCTCAGATTGCCACTGGGAATACGACCAAATCAGCACTATGTCGACGACGAAAGCCAAGCGTATGCAGAAGATGAACAAAGACAGGGTTTCCTTAGGCCTAAAGAAGAAGGCCAACCGGCCGAGTTTGGAAACGCGTCAGCGAACACCGCCACCCGGCCGTATTCCGTGTCGATATATCGCGTGATGGCAATAGTCGCGGGCGCCGTAATTTTGACGGCGACTGGCTCGATTTTTTTCAGCCGGTCCTTTGCGGGCAGTTCCGTAAGCGCGGGGAATTACCAAGACGTCTCCGAGCACGCCACCCAGGTGCTCGCGGATCTAATCGCGACTTCGGAGCCAGCGCAGTTCCGCATGAAATCTCCATGCGGCTCGACGGCAGCGGAAGCCAAGGCTCGGGGGTGCAACTTTGATACCATCTCCTTCTGCTGGCTCCCCGACGAATGCTATGACTCAGACCTGGTGGACACGTTCGAAGCGACGAGGAATTGGGAATATTACGCAGATCCCGAGGTGAGCATTAATGCCTGCTTATTTCTTTATTAGAACTTTATGGGGAGCAGAGCCATCTTGAAGAGACCTGCTCAAGAGCTTTTATTTGTGAGGCGCGTTTCTTGATTCTCCTTGACTACACGTAGTAATTATTAACCCTCACTGTGATGAAAAAGGGGACGCAGCCCATCAGCCACGATGAGCTTGTGGGAGGTCACGGAAACCACCTCTGGGTCAGGTGGGAGTACCATCTTCGGCACTGCATGTTCATGTGGATGAAGCTACAGCGCGCGATGCTAGCGAAGGGGAACCCGCATCTGCCGCAGATCGATAGCTATATTGCTAACCTCAACCACACCAACCATTGCGCTACGATCCTGTTGACCGATCGTGATGTCGCTTTCTCTACCCTCAACACTGAGACCCTAGTTAAATACCCAGACTGCGGGATGCTCTAAATGCACGTAGCAACAGAGACATTGGGGATCGTATATTGTCATATTTGCTGATGTTAATGTGTTTGTGTCTGAGAATCCTCTTTTTGCGAAGGCGTTAAGGGCGTTCTGAAAGGGCTTCGTACTAACTCCTACTGGGTCTAAGCGAGGCGGTATCCCAGGAGTCAGGAACCAACGGAGAAGCTAAACAAAACTACCTCTATTAAAACAATAAATCAATTACTTCTGCTTCAGCTCACTAAACACACCTGTTTAGCAGCTTAACCTGAAGTCGCAAACCGGAGCGTTGGCGAGCTGCTGCAATGCCTATGAGCAAGCGCGGGGACGGGAATTATTGCGCCGCCTTCGCAGAGCGCAACGGCATCAGCGACGTCAAGAGTCTGGTAGTCTGCTTGTTGAATGGAACCCATATAGTGAAGCAAATTAGTCGTAGAGAGGCCCGATGATTTATTTGCCAGCATAACTCGAGTTAACCGATATATGTCCGCAGTAGTGCTGTTAATGCGGAGGGACGAGAATGTGCGCGGCTCCCCCGCCCGCTGCCGTGCTGAGATAGTACCGCACAAGGCGATAAATTGTGATCGTGCAGTTGGGAACAGCGCATGCGACAATTGGTTCGAGTAGTTTCTAGATTGAAATTTAAGTGGTACGCGTGCATGTGTGTCTTCCGGACATGAGCGGTACACCAGATGGGCGAGGACGTCTCCAGAATGCAAGATGGCAGTAGAATATGATCATCTCTTTCGGGTTAGGAGTTCCCGGGAGGCCACCCAACAGGACCCAGGGTGCCAGGATTGTGCGTGGGCGCCACCATACTATCCCAGTAATCGAGGCCCTTCTGAGGTTGCAGGGCGCGGATCTCGACACCCAACAGGGGATAAGCGGACATCATCACACAGCCACACCTATACGCGTTCACCTCCAAACTATAAAAAGCACATAAACATGGAAAGGGGAGAATCTTGTCCAATATATGTTAGATTCTAAACTGCAGCTAATAAAACTGTATCTCCTAGCATCCTTTATGTTTCAGTACACAGTGCCATACTAGCGGGGAAAGTTCGTGACAATGGGCGCCAGTGTTCCGACCCTTCTAGACTCAAATGGGGGAATACCTCGTTCCATCCCATCGCATGTAGGCGGCATTCAAAGCGCGGGCACTCACCGTCACCAAAATCAAGACGATCCGCCACCTGCATATACAGAATATGCTTCGGGGCGACCGCAAACACCCCTAGCAACGTCTTCGCAACATTTACGAAAGCCAATCGTCATCCCTGCCACAGCGGCATCGCTAGGCTCCCCTTTCCTCAGAGCGTACCCTCCGAGCCTTGAAGCTTTTCAGATCTCTCGCGAGGAGTTCCTGGATATCTTGGACGGCCTGAATCGTGTTGCTGTCCAGAGCCCACCACTCCGAGCTCTCGGCCTAGTCGGCGAAGTACTTGAGGTCGTACCCTTACCAACCGCTCAGATCGTTGGCCTCGCGCTCAACTCCGCAGCACAATTGGGCAAATTCGCGCTCTCAAAGGGAGCGACGGAGGCGTACCTGCGCAAGGCGAATAAGGAGACCTTCGCCCCACGCGGCCTCAAGATGGAGATCGCCAAGCTAGAAGCTATGGCACGGGTCAATAAACTTCCGATATTGGACGGCGCGGGGAGGATCAAGGGCGATGCACAGTTACTACAGCCGCTTCTAGACGTAGAGGAGATGCAAACAATGGGCGCGACACAACGATGGCTTCAAGCTTTAGGGCCCTGGGTTGAGCCCTTGGACTTGGAAACTCTACCACCTATCAATATGGACACCAACCTGTGGGGAAGAATGCATACTATGGCATCTGAGCATGAACGCAAGAATAGCGAGAAGAAAGTATTGAAAGACAGAAGCAAGGCTGTTGAGAAACACCAAAAGGGCATTGATAAAGCCGAAGAAAAGAGGACAAAGGAATTGGCTAAACTAGAGAGGAAAGAGCAGAAAGCACGCGACGATAGCCATAGTCATAAGGTGGATGAGAAACTTCGCAAAATCGACCAAAAGAGAGAAAAGGCGGAGATGAAGCATTATGGCAGAATGGAAAAGGCGGTTGAGGTCTCGCTGGCGAAGGACAAGGAAGCCAAGGCCATGACAAAGGTGTTGTGGCTTATCATTCGAAATGTGCATGAAGACAGTGGGGTTAGGGGGGCTATAGATATCAGTGAAGAGGATCAAGATGGCCTAGTTCGAAGTTAAATGAAATAGACATGGCTCGATATTCATAGACTAAGATTGGCTAGAATTCAACAAGCTTAAACTTATTGGTGTTGGGCTAGGTCTTCACCATATAACTTGAGGCTGTGTTCTAATATGCAGTTCTTTGGCATAGACTGTGTGCATACAAATGTGGAAGAGTTGGTATGAAAGCATCCAGGACTGGGGGGGGTATTGGGAGCCGAAAATGGGGTCTTCCATGCCATCCGCGCTGCTGACAGGGCGGTGCACCTTCACGTGACCCGAGGGTTTCGCGCGCTAATGCAGGTCAGAGCCAACAGGGCTTTTCAGGTGGCTACCTAGGTAGCTATACGTACTTATACAGAGTGATGAAAACAAAATCTACAGCTCTCGCGCCTCTTGACACCAAAGCAGTATTTCACCTAAAGTTCCCGTGTCGAGGTTTGGCCTGCCGAAAATGGCAGCCCTGACCCGCCATTTCTGGAACCCCAAAACGCCCCCGACAAGTACATTTTAGGCGGGGCATATGTACTTCTCGAAGTTCACAGTACGTTCAGCAAACATGTCACAGCGGGCGGCACAGCTTCAAGCAGTGCTGATGAGAAGCCCTGGATCCGGGGCTCAGGCGACCAGCAGCTGGAGAACAAGACGCAAGAAGGAAAAATGTATTTAGGTCGGTTACGCTGCTCTATTTCTTGTGTCTTTAGTTATTTCCATTAGATCAACTTGAGACGTATTCTTTCCGCCCATTCTTGCAAAAAGGCTGTATTGTTATTCCAGTGGACAGTGTCGACTTGTTCTCAGTGGTTACAACGCTGTGTACTCGGCTTGTGGAATGGCTAACAGTCTAAGGGACTGTGTCGCACTGTTTTACTTATTTCGAATCCGATGGCGGCCTTGGACCTTGGTCAGATTGAGCGAATCCGAGGGCAGCTTGCGGAGCTGGAAGTACCAGAAGCCCCACCATCACTTACAGCTGAGGAACTTCAGTATTTCTGGGACCGAGGAAATAAGCGACGCCCTCTTCCACCCAACCGCGCTGATAACACGAAGGTGAACATTATTGATGGTACACGACGATGGAGCGCGTTCTGCGAAGCGTTGCCAGGCGCACCAGCCTGGAAGCCGCTTGTCAAGACGCTGAGTTGGGACAACAGGGGTCTTGCCGAAGCATTTGCACGGTATTTAATGCGAAGGGAGAAGTCCAAGATCGGCGCCTTGAGTACGATTCGCCTGTACTTGCGACAGCTATCGGCGATTTATCGGAAGTATACGGGTGAGCATCTCGAATCGCGACTTCGAGACCATTTCGTGGCCGTAGCCAAGCTCGAACATGCACGTCTATTTGGGCTCCGTCAGGAGCCGAAGCACAAGAAAGTCCTGGACCCCTCTGGGTTCACATATCTCGCACACTTCCGCTGGGTCCGAGATAAGAAGACGACCTTTAAGATCGGACTCGACCGGCTCGATGATTCGCTCATTCGCGACTTTCTTATGTGGACGGGTTGTCGGCGGCACGAGTTGGTGTATGCCCAACCTAAAAATAAGAAGCAAAAGATCAAGGAATACGACGAAGAATCCGATGCCTACACCGACGTTGGTGAACCAGACCCTTATATCCTACCACGCCCTAAGGAATGCTGGGTGTGCGGCGGGGTGGATGAGAGGACAGAGTCGCAGTACAAGGTCCTCTGCTGGGAAGACATCGATCTCTGGATCTTGCACGACCCGATGCGTAATGGCAGCCGAGACTATCTCGCGATGCAGGTCCTTCTACGTTTCCACAAAGGCCATAACAAGGAGATAGTGCCTACTTGGTTCCCTTTTGTCGAAGAGAAGCTCCCCCTTCTCTGCCCAATTTCTAAGCTCCTCGCTAAGGCGATATCGGAAGGGGTCGTCGACTTGTCTGGTTACGACACATGTGCCGGGCCTTACTTTAACACTAAGATCAGCATGCCCGCTGTGCACATACCTTGGAAGAAGGAGTTTTGGCACAAGCCGGTATTCCGGAAGACTGTCGAGTCTGTCGAAGGCCCTATAAAGTCAGATGAACCGTTAGGGGCGAAATCGTTTGACAACAACTCGGAAACCCTTGGAAAGGCGGGGGGCTTCCCTGATCGGTTCCAATCCTATGTCTATCGGCGAGGGAACTTGGAAATTCTCGATAGTAAGTCTCCTCTGCGATTATGCGACAGTCTCTAACATAAGACAAGAGAACTACCGTGAGTCGATTCGTGACCAGGGGGCACGCCACCGTCCCAATAGCGCTGTGTATCAAAGGCACTACGCTAATGCCATGAGGAATGCTATGTCCCAGGATGCTGGCTTAGGCCGTGGCACCGAGTCTCCCTACCTAGACATCCTCAACCACCTTGGCATCCAGTACGACGAGAATGCGCCAATGGGGGTGTCAGACGAAGAGATGCGTATCATCGGCCCCGACAGCACGATTCGCCGACTGGAAATAGAATGGTCAGCACTGGAAGCCGCGCTGCACGCTAAGTATGGAAAGTCTACGAAGGCCACAGGTGCCGACCGAAAGATGCGCGATCGGAAAGCGAACGAACTAAGAGCGGCAAGACAGCGGCGGCGCAGAAAGGCGGCGGATCTCCTTCGCAAGGACCACTTTAAGAAAAGGAATAACACAGAACTCGACAGACAGTTGCGCGGTATCCATGGACCCCAGCAGCCACTGCAGAAGGTCCTCTTCAGCCTGCCAGAACGGAGGCTCCTCGCCGAAATCCTCGGCGAATTAGACGAAGATCTCCCGGAAATCGAGATCGTGCAAAGAAAGGTCGACGCAATCAACGCCTGGATTGATTATGCCTGGAAGATCGAGCCCAAGGAGCCCGCCCCTTCGCAGGACCAAGGGGTCCTGCGAATGCCTTCGACGGAAATTACAAAGCAAGTCGAAGCACCGCAAGCCGGGCTCGAGCCCCCAATTCATGGCCGAACCATCGCGCCGAAGCCACGGTATGTATCGATGATACAAAACCCGGTAAGCCCTGCGGCGCCGATGCGTCCGGGCACCGCCAGGGTTCAAGAACCCCCTCCGCCGTACAGCGAAGTCGACACGGCCCGACCCTCCGACGCGGCCATGCTAGGCGGGAGTGGGACGAATACGCCCTCAGCTGCACGGAAGCCAGCGCCCGAGCCGCATAAATGTTTCTTCTGTGGAAGACGCTTCACACGGAAAGCGAATAGGTGGAACTGCGAAGACCGACATCTCGAGCGACGCCCCACCGACGCCGTCCCTTGTCCCGATCCGGGCTGTAAAACCAAGGGGATTATGCTAGAAAATGAGTTGCAATTTAAAAACCACGCAAAGTTTGTCCACGATTACGATATGAGGCCCAAGGTTACGATAGACGCGTGGTGCGAACATCTGGAGGATCATCCCGAACGCGCTGGCGGCGGCTCTTTAGCCTGCTCCCATGAGGTGCTGGAGAACCTGGGGCATTTCCAAGCCGCTTTTGGCTCGGAGGAACCATGCATTCCATCTCAGGACCACTTAACTTTCCTAGAGCTCGAAGAGAACCCATGGATGTCGCCTATTTCTACCCCGGCCGACACATATATAAAGGACTATTCTCGTGTTATAACGACCGCCTCCCTTCCTATGCTAGTCGAGGACCTAGCCGTCTCAGAATACCCTTCCCTAAATGACTCCTTGTCCGACCTAACAGACCCCGACACTAGTTGGTCGCCTTTTGAGTCTTGTAATGTCTTCATTGACCCTCTTATCGATATCAGCGTTCCGGTGTCAATGGGGAGTTCAGAATCCCCAGCATGGAGAGATGTAGGAACCCCGCCACAGCCAGCCTTGACACATAGTGCACTACTGGGCCCGGCGTCTCCGGCGCCCTTAGCGCAGAGCAATCGGTCTCCTATGCTCTATCCCTTGCCCTGTACGGTTCCGATGGAGTACATCGACCCAGCTATACGAGAGGAGTCACCGGAAGGCTGGCAGGCAGCTATGAACACGCCTGGAGAGGCAAGTCTTGTAGTGGACACCGTCGAGACCAACGCGGCAACGTCCGAACCGGATAAAGTCCAACGCGTACCGGATTATATAGTGAACGGTAAGGCGTTTTGGAACGTCCAGTGTTTCTTGGATCGCCGTTTGAGGCGGAAGGGGCGGAGAGGTCGCCCGGCCATAGAATACCTAGTACGCTGGGAGAACCACGGGCCAGAGAACGATACGTGGGAACCGAGGAAGTCACTCAAACGAGACGTGCCGGACATGGTTAGAGAGTTTGACGCGGCTTTTTTGTCTCGCAACTTTGCGGCAGACAAAGTAAGCCCGAGGGATTGACCTTGGGATCATTCTTTACCTCTTAACCTGCTTTAGCTATAATCTCATCTACCCTTTACTTCGTGTTCAGAACCTTGAGGTAGCAAAATTGTCTTTTTATATATGCAGCTTTAAACGACTCCTTTCGTAGCTAGTTATTATCTATGTAGAGAAATAGCTACAGGGTAGCCGCGGCAGTTTCCTCTACGATATCTTCATACTGTGTCTTCGCCCAGGTCTTCTTCAACCGATAGTTATTAATAAATCTCATGATAGTTATTAGTATCTTGGGCCTGCAAATTTTTATTATTAAATAAAGGTAATAGCCGGTTTATCCATTCCGAGGATTCCACTATTAACATGAATTTCATTCACTTATTTCTCACGGAGATGATCATCCAGGAGTAGTTGACTGGTGCTCTGAGCTCAGCGCTGTACTCATTAATTACAGGACCCTATGATTGATTCTAATAGCTAAGTATAAGGGTGTTCAGAGACTCACACTGTACGTCGCATAGCAAATATTACGCCCAAATTAAGGTCACTTGGCCTGGGTATGCAACTATCGCAAAAAGCGAGATATGGGGATGGGGCTTAGTAACCATCTATCAATCTGGGCTACATTTGAAACCATGTCATCAAACTTGGTGACGCCAAAAACACCATTTACCCTTTGCACAACCACCCATCTAAGATACACTCGGCGCTCCGACACGTGGTCCTCCGAGCGCAATGAGCCAACAATATTTCTCCGGGAGATGCAAGAAGATGCCCCAGGCGCAGGACACGGACGACCAGCGAAATGTCCAGGCTCAGCAGTCGTCATCAAGCCATCAGCCGTACTTCATGACAATCGGCAACAGTTCCGGGTCTGAGAATATAGTCCGCCTCCAGTCCCTGCTAGGCGACGATCTCGGATATAACGAGGGCAATAACAGCGATAAAGTCGATCCGCCTTCGCCCTACCCCTTGGAGTTGGCGATGCAGCCGGATTGGCCTGAAGACACAGCAATCTCCCAGGTCCGGCACAACCAGCATCGGCTCGCACTCGCCCGATCCATTAGCCGTGTTATCAAATTGCTGAATTGCCTGCAGGAGACAAACATAACGTGGCCAGCGTACTACCCCTCTGTTCAGCCTGCCGAACGCTTGTCACGAGCCTCCTCTCGATCTGGCACCGTTCACACCTATGCTCCCTCTTCTTCACCCACGACACCGTCGCCGATGCTCCCAAGAGCTAACATCGTTTCCGAAGGAACTTCCGAGGCCGAGTCAAGCAAAGCTGCAGAGAATCGAGCTGCCACAACGGAACCCCGGCTGGTGACACCACAGATTGAGCATGATTTTTCCATATTGAAACTCGACCTTAAGTTAGGCATGTTACACCAAGCAGAGCTAGTGCACTCACTTGACAGAAAATCGCTTGCGTTGCTGCTAGACGGAAAGATCAGTACGAGTATACGACACCTTCATTCCCTGCGAGACCGTATCGAAGACACGTCAAGCAAAGTCTTGATCACCGGAGATCTTAACGCCGGAAAGTCGACATTCTGCAACGCTCTCCTGAGACGGAAAGTTTTGCCTGAAGACCAGCAACCTTGTACGGCTATCTTCTGCGAGGTTCTAGACGCAAAGAAAAATATAGGAAGACAAGAAGTACATGCTATTTATAAGCATGCTATATATAACTGCAATAACGAGTTTACTTACGAAGTTTTCGACCTGAAAGATTTAAAAAAGGTTGTCACTTGCGATAAGGCATATATCTAATGCAAAGTCTATATCAAGGATATAAGGACTGTCGATCAGTCTTTATTAAATAATGGGATTGTCGATATCGCCCTCATTGACGCTCCTGGCTTGAACTCGGACACAACAAAGACAACAGCAATATTCGCTCGACAAGAAGAGATTGATGTTGTAGTCTTTGTCGTTGCTGCGGCAAACTACTTCACACTAACAGCACAAGAATTCATATGGTCAGCCGCCGCAGAGAAGGATCATTTCTTCATTGTCATCAACGGATATAACACTATCGAAGATAAGGAGCGATGTCGGGAAATGATTCTCAAACAAGTACGAAACTTGAGTCCGGCAACTTCGAAAGAAGCAGGGCTCATTCATTTCGTCTCCAGTAAAGCTATCCCGACAACGCGGCTACCCAGTCATGGTCCGGCTGGAAACAGTGGGAACTCAAGCTCGGGTGGCGGTGACGGGGATCCAGACGACTTTGACTCCAAAGGAAAAGGCAAGGATATTGATGAAATTCGCAATTTCGAGAATCTAGAGCAGTCCCTCCGCCGGTTCGTGCTAGACAAAAGGGCGAAGTCTAAGCTAGCACCGGCTAAGACGTATCTTCTCAACATCCTTAATGATATTCATGTTCTAGCAGCTGTCAATTCAGATATGGCACGATCTGAACGTGATCGGATGATTTCGGAGATGCTGAGCCTTGAGCCACGACTGGAGTCGAGCGAAAGAGCATGCTCGAAGGTCCGAGATGAACTAGACCGGACGATTGAGGGAATACACAACGATATCTACGATCATGTCCGAACCGAACTCAACTCTTCTATTGCAAATTTAGGCAATATAAACTACGTTGTTCCTTACAATGGTCCGCTTAGCGCTTTTCAGTATGCCGAAGCTCTTAAAGAGGCAATGCTATCGCACGTTGCCGACTCCGTCACCCGATGCGAGGAACATGCTAGGAGCCAGACAATCAAAGGCGTCAACATTATGAAGCAGCTTGGCATTTTACACCTTGGTGATGAGTACGATAGCCTCAACTTCCGACCGGAAGTTATGTTTCGCCGGAAGCGAGACGCGCTCGCCCGTCAGATCAATATGCCTACGAAGCTGTGGGACTTCTTTGACTGGTCTACCATAGTATAGCAACAAGAGAAAGTCGCCGGCACTGGTATTGCACTTACTGTTGCTACTGCCTTCGGCTCCCGCATGGTTGGTATGCATGACGGCTTGATAAATCATGCCTTCGACGCTGCAAAGTTTCTCGGCAACAATAACTTGCGCCGACTGGTTATCCCCGGCGTGATCGTAGCTGGTATATCTACATCTCTGCTTGCCTTATATCTCTTCCTTAGTAACATCGGCTAATTATCAACAGCTATCGTAGCAGCCGCCTACGCCGTCAATCAGATCCCCAAGTCTCTTCCCCACCGTTTATCGAGCAGGGTCTCCTGCCAACTGTCTGCAATCGACTATGTACACACTAACGCGAGCCGCATCTCGGGTTCGGCCCACAAGGTTCTCTGTTTCCCCGCCGATAACTTGCGCGGCGCCCTTGAGCAGTCGGCGCGGGATCTACGCCGTCGCCGCGACGAGACGCTCTGTAATAAATCCGACAGAGAGGTTGCGTTGCAGTCCTTTGGCAGCCTTGTGCACGATAGCACTAAGCAGAGGGCTATAGTAGAGGCCATCGATATTAATACACCGGCAACGGAGGCGGGGACGGTGCAGTCTAATTAAGAGGAATGGCTTAGTGCTGAAAAATGGACCAAAAGTGAGGGAACAATTAGACGACTGTTGCAAGGAGTTATCATCTTCTCCATGACCGTTTTATAGCTCTGCTGCGCACTTACGGCACCAACCTCAACCCCAACCGTTTACCGGGTGCACTACTCAGAGAGCCAGACGCCCCGCACCGACGAAAGACTCAAGGCTGCAGACACAGCTACAAATGCTACGGCGACAGCGAACGCGAACGAGATCTTTTCAAACAGGCTATGGAGGGCCATTTTATATGGGGTTATGGAGGTTGTTCCCCGTTTGTTTCTCTCTTTCCAACCAGAATCATACTAAAAACTAGAGATATACAAAGCTTTAGCGCAGATCAAATCCTCATAGAGAACAATAGACTCTTTATATCAATACATCTTTTCTCAAGGAACTCTACGTCTTTAAAGTCAGCAGGCTTATAGATGCCCTAGGCGTGAAGATCCCCGAAAGAACAGAACAGCACGAGCGAGGATCGTATATCTGTTTGTATAGGGTACCGGGTCACGCAATTCTTGAGGAGATGACTAGAAGCGAAGTCAAATTGTGTGAGTTACCTTACCAAGCACCATCGAGGCCATTACTGGCCTTAACTATGGTAGTGACGATTTGGCGATGCAGAATAATATCAGCGATGATGTCACCAAGATTATCAAGGGCCTCTGGGATTGAAGTGCCCCGAATGCCGGCATAGTTGTAGCCCACGGCGGCGGTGGTCAAGAAGTGGCTGACCTGGCTATCACTCAGCGGGGTGGCCGCTCGCCCTCGCGCAAGCGTGTAGCGCGGTCGACGGCAAGGTGGAGAAACCTGTACCAGGCGAGTAGTAATCAGAACATGCACGATGCTTGCAGCAAACAAGCAAGCCCGTGATCTTCATCCAATGTTCGTTATAAAGCATTCTTGCTTTACTAGGGCATCCGGGATCGGGGAGCCGGGGCTGGACTGCCGTTACACCTAACCATGAAGCGTCCCGGATCCGGGATCTCTGGCGAATTATAAGTCTTATATTCCGGCTCATTCTTTAACCTAGCTTACGAAAAGATTTAAAGCGTTTTTCTAGCGAGCGCTGCATTACCCGGCCTTGGGCGAGACGTAACACCTTGCCAAGGTGTTAAACATTTATCCATGACGCAGCACACCCACCGGAGTGATGACTGGGGAAGCAATGACGTCGATAAACTCGAGAGAATGCTCAAAGAGCTGGGATTTGGAGGGGATAGGGTCAATGGCCCCGATGAAGTCACTGAACCTATGGATATTGATGCGCATCTCGAAGTAAACATCGGCTGTGAGACGGGACGCGCAAACAACGTATCGGCTTTCGAGCCTATGGACATAGACCAAGAGACGGACGTCTGCATAGGCGACAAGAAGCCGGAACAGATCGGAAGCAGTGTCCTAACCTCGCATTATAGGTACAACACCCGGAAGAGCAATAGTTCTCTCGATAGAGAGGCGACGATAACGTCGAATAGAAAGCGACGGCCGATTCACCATTCAGAGAGCCAGTTCAAAAAGAAAGTCGTGCATAAAAGAAAGCTAGCACGAGTGACCTCCCTTAGCGAAAGGCTTATTGGATACGACCCGATCGGAACCTTCGCTGATAACTGCGAGAAGACTCTACCAGACTGGATAGCATTGCTCCGCAAGGCCACATTACCGAATGATATTACAAGCGAAGATCCTCGCATCATAACTGCATTTAAAGCTGTAGATAATGTTATCTGTGGGCAAGGCACAGATCTACTACAACGACTCGCCAACGTCCAGCTAATGCGGCTTTTCGGTTCTCTCAAAGATATTATAAAGTCTGATAGAGATAACGGGCGGATCCATCGCGAACCATACTATCGGGACGCCAATGTTGCTATGGATATATATCTGAGCGCCCAAGAAACGCAATCAAATACAAAGGAGTTGAGACTTAAGCTGAAACAAGGTCGTAAGCGGTTTAGCAAAAGATGGAGTGACTTAGCAACTCCATCACCACTCTTTGTTTTAGTCTATTCTGACGCCGCCGAGGCGATTGTGTATGTGGCTGTTACCCCGTCCAGTTTTCCATCGGCTAACTATCCCGAAGCAAGGACTTCAAGAAAGCAGACAATCTGACCCTGAATATGGTGATCACAGGGATCTTGAGGATGTGTCCCGGCCAGCTCGTGGCCATCTGTGCTCGTCTCGCTAAAGCAGCAGAGACTGCAGTCAGATTGAACAATTCCTTTGATATGCTTCCGTTTTCGGCTGCGCAAATCAGACGGAGCCTAGCCTCTTGAACTAGCAGTGTGGCCTAGGAACTGGGATCTCAGTGTGGCCTGGAACCGGGGATCTCGGTGTGGCCTAGGAACTGGGATCTCAGTGTGGCCTGGAACCGGGGATCTCGGTGTGGCCTAGGAACTGGGATCTCAGTGTGGCCTGGAACCGGGGATCTCAGTGTGGCCTGGAACCGGGGATCTCGGTGTGGCCTAGGAACTGGGATCTTAGTGTGGCCTGGAACCGGGGATCTCAGTGTGGCCTGGAACCGGGGATCTCAGTGTGGCCTGGAACCGGGGATCTCGGTGTGGCCTAGGAACTGGGATCTTAGTGTGGCCTGGAACCGGGGATCTCAGTGTGGCCTGGAACCGGGGATCTCGGTGCGGCCTAGGAACTGGGATCTCAGTGTGGCCCAGGAACCGAGATCTCAGTGTGGCCTAGGAACTGGGATCTCAGTGTGGCCTGGAACCGGGACCTCGTGCTCGAAGATATCATTCGTAGCCCAGACTTCGGTGGGCCCGCGCCGTATTTCGGTACCATCACCCTACAATATCAGTGCCCCGTGCCCACATTTCGATGCCCCTATCATAGCTTCGGTAGATTACGGCCAACGGCTCTATGGAACTGGACTCGGGGAATCTTGTCTTTTCTATTATATTATACGTCGAAATACTATACCAAAACAAACATATCTAGATCACCATGCAAATTTCCGCAACGATACAACACGAGCTAGTGCATGATCCAGTTCCAGACCTTTTAATTTGCGACTGTCTGGATGGAGTGCTAGCGATCGGCCAGCAGATCAATTTTCTTCATACTGAACCGATACATGATGTTGTCAGAATGTATTCCAAGGTTTTCAATTGCCTTGCATTCCTGAAAACCGACGCAAGCACTAAAGAACTCACATGGCTTACAACGCGTCAGCATGACAATAACGTCCTCTGGATGCTTGCAGAACCTACCATGCCACCAAACTGTCAGCCGTTTATACATATCCTCGCTATAGCAACTGCAGAGGCAGTCGCCGCTATCGAAGCGAGAGGGTTGGGCGTTATGACGTTGGATAGTGAGATACGTGCTCTACGGTGGCGCGTCCAAGATATACGCAAAGAAGCCAAAGACAAAAAGGAGATCCCGGAGCTGTCTCCCTTAGAAGGTATTACATCATGTGGATGTAAAGCGGCTTTCAGCCGAGAGGGGATTATCAAGGATGATAATGGCAGCTGGAGGGTTACAAACAAGAGCGAAGAGCTATCTACGCCTGCTATCACATTTAAAGCGTCCGCGGAACAGATGCTGTGGCTTTCGCAGTACCCTAGCTTCTCGCTGGTCCTACGCACTCTTCACCAACGCTTTGGTGCCAGTGAGGTTGAGATCCAGAACTTTCTTGCACTAGAGGCCGGGGTCAATATTGGAATGTTTAAAGACACATTAGAAGATTGGCTAGAAGGTATCGATAATTTTATCTGTGAACTTGAACGTATGCTCATTGAGGGGGTTATTATTCCAGAAATCTGATGCATCCAAATAAATTATAAAATTGCTTTGCTGTCTAGCTCACCGAAGTCATTATAGCTCGTCAACTATTTGTGATGTCCCCTAATGAAGCCACATTCTCGTTTGACGGGCAATCATCGCTATCCTAGCCACAATTGCTGTAACGACCTGGTCAAAGGGTAATTATCGCAGAGCCTATGGAGTTTTATATTCTGGGTATAATCAACAGTAGTAACGAACACTGAGCAAGTGCACTTGATAACTAAGTCGTCAGGAGATTACTCCCACCTATTCCAAGAAAGAGATAGATACCTAGATTGAGGTAAGGACTGACTAGATACACAGGAAACGTTCAGACTATTATATCCATTCCTTCCCTCACTTATTCCGTTGGACCATTGCGGTCGCTAATGATCCCGATGACCCAGGCCGATCATGTGAATACGTGTCCCGTAGTATAGTTTCTCCTGTTGCGATGCTATGCCCTGTCCCGCGTTAGGGCTGCCAACGGGCCTGCTGGAGTGTTGGCCGTACAATTCCCTAGCACGAAAGTATGGCTGAACCTCAAGAACGCTCTCTTCTGCGCTGGATACGACGAGACTTTCTTGGGCCCTTAGGTGCTCTGGCCGGGTCCTTTCGAATGACTGCCCGTAGACGTGAGGATCGTCGACAGCGACGCCGACATGCGCCGACTAGGAGCGCTTTACGGACTTTTTGGGACTCCTTGTGTCGGGCAGCTGTGCCAATGACTTTTAGTCAATTAGCTATGACCAAGAGAGCTGGAGATATCACAAACCTGAACGACTACCATCCTTTAGCTCCCGGGCCTTCAACAAGAGGTCCGAAAGACTCTCGCCCTTCTGGAGGACCTTAGATAGCACGATAAGAGTGTTCATTGATGGGAGCTCCCAGTCTGAATCGTCTTCAAAATCTTCGTTGATTTCCTCTAAGACATCTTCAATGGTGAGTGTCTTGTGGTTTGGTGGTGTTGCTCGAGCGATAGGCTTCGCCGTTGTCAGGAGGGTTGTAGGAGCCATGAGAGTTGTGGGAGCTATGAGAGATATTTGAAGGGGAGAGTTATCAGGGACGGTCAGGTAGGGGGATCGACTCTATTTATGCTTTCTGAGCCCCTCGCTGGGAGTCCTACTGGCGCCTCAAAGGCATTGCGACCCTCCATCACTGCCTCGCTGTCAGAGGCATCTTCATGCACACCCCCTGATCCTTTCATGAAAGCCAATGGGAGCCCGGTGTGCCCGTCCAGCCAAGCTCCACGACACTAAGCGAACAGTCTGCTCCGTCATGGGCTGCCTCGGTTGTCCAGCATGAGAGGCGAGGCAGAAACCGTGATCACCTCCACAACGCGCTCACTGAGGTATAAAGGCAACAGCTTCCCCATGGTCGTTTCTGCGCTGCTCTTCCCTTTATCAACCTCACTTCGATCGCTCCCCATTTCGAGACCATCATGCCAAGACGACAAGCGTCGACCCGCTTCACCCACGTTGGGCCTGGTTCCCAAGAGCTACAGACTATTGCAGATGCTCTCTCAAGCGCCCGAAAGATCGTGGCTATTGCTGGCGCTGGCATCAGTACAGCGGCTGGCATTCCGGTTAGGAGAACATAGCGCCTCTAGCATGAAGATAGCTAACAAAACTAGGACTTCCGCTCGTCGGGCGGACTTTACGCTGACGGCACGCTCTTCAAGGAAGCTGCTTTCTTCGACTCGCGAAGGGCTCAGCTCCTTAAGACAGCCCTACGCATTCGAGATCTTGCCGTGAGTTGCGAGCCAACGGAGACGCATAGATGGCTCGCATCACTGCAGTCTAAGCTTCTTCGTTGCTATACCCAAAATGTCGATATGCTCGAGGCAAAAGCCGGCATGGATTGGGAGGTCGATTGCATCCCACTTCACGGAAGTTTAGCCAACTTGAAGTGTCATCTCTGTCACGAAGCGTACGAATGGCAGGACTACCGATGTCATATCGAGGAATATATTATCAAGGACTGCAATACCGAGAATAGCGATACCGAAGATGGCAATGACGAAGACGAACTGATGCTTCCCCTTCCTTGCCCACGGTGCAACGGCCGCTTCGAGGCTCGAAAGGAGGCTGGAATGCGACTCTTGCCGATCGGTCAGCTTAGGCCGAGTATGGTCATGCTTGACGAGACCCACCCACAAGGTGAAGAAATTGCTCACCTCGCCCGTCGCGATGAATCGGCGAGTCCTGACCTTCTCCTGGTGCTAGGCACAAGTCTGAAGGTGAACGGGTCAAAGAGCCTGCTTAGGCAGTTTGCCCGGCCAATCCGTCGGCAAGGTGGAAAGGTTATATACGTAAATCTATCAAAGCCTCCGAGTAATTGCAGCGCCTTTGTCGATTATTGGGTAGAATGGGATGTTGATGAGTGGGTGCGAGACCTAAAGAGAAGGCAGGATCAATCGGGGACGGGTATGAGAAGGGGCCGTGCTCGCAGAACGACTCGAAAGGACCGTATTTTGTCGCCAAAAACCCACACACTTCTTGATGTTAGGGGCATCGGAGCGCTTCAAGAGCCGCTTGGCTCGAGGGGTAATCCTATTCTTTTAAATTAAGCAACTGAGTAGTTACTTGAACCATATACCAAACACATACATAATAAGAGGCATGGGATTGACAACCAACTCCAACAATATCTGTTCTCGATTCTTAGCTATGGCTATACAAACTGATTAGATTCCGGAGTGAATGAGAGAAGACTTCGACAGAAATCGTGGAATTAATGTTCCCAAACTTCTACGTCCACAAACGCATCGTAGTCCAGACTACAGAGTGCCCAAATGCGCCGGAGGGCTATCGTATCAACGGCAGAATTCCCGTGCAAACGCATACTTAGCTAAGCCTTCCATCAGAGGCGGGCAGCCGATCGCTCAGCCTGCCGGTTAACCTTCCTAGCCTTCATGTCTTGGCGGGTCTCATAGCCCCAGTACACGGCCATTACCACCGTGAACACGAAGGCAGTCCACGTAATGGCGATAAATTTCTGGCCGGTAGACACCGATAGCCCGATATGCTGGCCGAGGTTGTTGATCTTGCTCGCCGACTTTCCGCTCTCCACTACGATGATATTGCCGACAAACAGTACGAAGGCCGCGAGCAGGGCGACGATAAGATTCGCCCAGGATATGCCATAGGTGGGTCGAAAGAGCCATGCGGTGCAGAAGAGCAGGGAGAGAACCGAAAAAGCGACAGCCAAAATATAGAAGCCTGCCAGGGTTTGGAACTGCCCTGGGATCTCGTCCAGCTCATCCTGGAGGTCTTTCGTGAAGCCAAGCTTGGCCAGGTTCAGGTGTAGAGGACCAATGTCTAGCTGGTGATCGAGGAGCGCCGAGATATTAAAGAGGGCGGTTGAGCGTCAGCAACAAGACACTCGCATGGGGGTGTGAAGGGCGATAAACTAAAAACGGGGGTACCTACAAGTCTTCAGAGGCTGCGTACAGCTGGTCACGTTGTATCCAGCCCCGGAAGTAGTTGCGTTCGGGGTGAAAGTGCCCTGGCAGACGTCCATGACGTGGAGGGAGTACCACTGCTGGACCCCTATCTCCTTCGCGAGCTTGTCGGCGATATCGTCTTCGATGCTTGAGAGCTCCGCGAGGCCGGAGCTGACGGCCGACCCAACCGCCGCGGTTGCGCCTGCGCACAACTTGCCCAGAGCCCCCCCAAGAGGCCCACAAGATGTAGGGGAGGGATCGCTTCCTCCGCTCGTCGGTGTCGGGATGAGGTTTTGGCCCAGCGTGGATGTGTTCAGCAAGAGAATGTGGTAGTCCTCCATGAAGCCGGGGTTCTTGCCAGCAGTTAGAGCTAGCGCAGTGAGCACGAGGGTCACCACTGCGATGGGGATGCCGACTGCAGCGCGCATTTGGGACCTTGAGACCCGCTCAAAGGTCGTGCGGACTGTGTGCACCTGCGTTTTCGAGACCTGCTCGAGGGTGCGTACTGCATGGTTCTGCATCTTTGAGACCCGCTCGACGTTGAACGAAGCTAAGAGGCGAACTGAAATGCAACCAGAACAGTGGAATCTGGAACAAGGAAGCGATACCGAGAGAGAAGTGGGAAATGCAAGTACTGTCGAGAACAATAGCAACGATTGTTGCGCCAGGCTTATAAGTGCGGCGAGCCCCGAAATCCCGGCTCCGGGACGCCGCAGATGTCCACGAACTCGGAGTGCGTGCGCATGGAACCGCGTAGCAAGGCACTAAACATCCCTCTCTCATTCCCACAAGCGGCAGTCTAGTGTCGCGTCCGCGTCTCGTGTCCCTATTTGTGTCGTTTGCTTTATCCTCCATTGCTCGGCGAAACGGAGCTAGCTCGCTGCACCGCGATCGCTAATACGCGGGACCGGCCTTGTTCGGCCCCATCGGCTCGCTCGTGTTAGACCGGGCTGCGGTGCGGGCTTAGAGGTAGATTACGGAGAGGTAGTATGGCAATTCGGTGCGACTAGGTTGTGGCATCTGTAGGGCGTAGCACGGGGACCCCGGAATAACCGTGACGGGGAGCCTCTCTTTCCGGGATCTTGGGTTCTGGGAGCCCTTTGTTTCGGTATCCTGACGAGTCCCTCCGTTCAATGTAAGTCAATAAAAGATATGGACCGGCCCTGTCTTTCAGATGATGCTTATCCCCGTAGCCGCCGTTTTTTAATCAGGAGAGAACGGAGGCAATTATCTATTCCCTGCGAGACGGTTTATACCCTATCAAGATGCTGCTTAAAGTTAGCGCTATCGCTGTCTGGACCTTCACGACGACGGCAGGAGCCACCCTAACAGCTATAAAACCCAGGGCCGTCGTGAATGCCCATCCAGTGCCGACCACAGCTCCTACACGAACTGAAGGATCCGTGCTGGAGCCCCGTATCGACCTGGCCCCAGAGTACCTGACGATCGCTATCGTCAATAGTCAGGGCGGGCCGATCAGCACCTCTCATGCATCCAACGTCGGTGGTCCGACCCCGATCTGGGGCGACAATGGACCTGGCACCATCCCCAGCGGGGGGGCGGCAGCTGTGGTCGTCCCGACCGGCTGGGCAGGCAATGTCGCCATTTTTGATGCCCCGATGAATGGATCTAAGCCCGCTCCGGCGACAGATAGCTCTTTGATCGAGGCCTCCTTCGTCGTTCCGGATGGGTACGAAATGGCAGTAGCTGATATCGATGTGTCTTACGTGTACGTTGCCGGTCCTCCATCTGCTACCTTTCTAACTAACCGCCTGCAGCAACGGCTTCAGCGACGCTATCACTTGTGCTTGCTCGGGTGTAGTCGTGACCGGGTGCAACCTTCGGCTATGGGATTTGAACGCCTGTCCCGACGATAACAACGGCGCGTGCGTCAACCCCCTTCGACCGGACCTAAACGCAACCGCCGCGGTGCCATTCTTTGCCCCGTGCCAGGGGGCCGCTTACACGTTCCCTCACGATGATGACGCTAACAGCTGGGGCCAGTGTCAGAGCGGCGAGATTACCTGCTGCGTCGGCAAGGGCTGCCCCCCTAATCCGAAGCAACCCCGAGCGCAATTAAGTATAGAAAATAAAGAGGATTGAGTTAAGACTACTGAATATTGCCGTCCCTGTCTCCACTATATATGGGACGCGAGCGCGTCTCAGACCTTGGTCGATTCCAAAATGCATGACACCGATTCTTCCACATGTCACCACCCGCCCGCATCGCCTCGAGTAAGCGTCGACCATCGTCGGGTCACATCACGCCGCCGAGCGACAGCATCATACAGACCCAGCCCTCGCGAAGGAAACAGAAGCTCGCCCACTACCTAGTGCCCTTTCCGCGCAATCACTTAATATAGCTCGAGAGCCGGAGCCGAACCGATAGCGTGAAACTTGCGTTCGGTCGCCTTTCCATCAAGGACTTCGGGGGCAGTAGACTTGGGAAAGACCGTTGTATTGTAACGGAGGTGGAAGTTGTATGATTTTAGGACACGGTCCATGGCTTCTAGATCGGTGCAGTCGAAAGAACGGGGGAACGGCAGCTCGGATAGCAACTGTGTCCTGCAGCCTAGAGTCATAGTCAACATAGTATTTAGTGATTACACCGAGTCTTAAGCGGTACGAACCTAACTGCTTCTACTACAGCAATTTGCTAAAGTTGTTGCGGTGTTAGGCGTGGGATACGGAGCACTACTTAGACGATCAATGCCCAACTGCACAAAACGAGGTTTCTGTTACAGCAGGCACAATAAAAGAATTAAGACATGCTAATGTACGCTGATTCCCCTTATAACACCTGACAAGGAAAGAAAAACAAAATGTAAAACAGCTTGCTAATATAGACTTTACTAAATCATACCCTCAATCTTGGACTATTGTTATCCTTGCTCTCAATATGGAGGCCGGCTATGATAACTTTGAAACTAGTAACTTTGCTGTGAAGCTCATGTTTTTACTGTAGCTTCTCAGGAGAGAATTTCGCATAGCTCTCTTGTGCACAGAGCAATTTTTCATTATCTTTGACGGCATTAACTGAGCGAGTTTGGCACTGTAAGTGGAGCTGAACGGAGCCGTGTAACAGCGCAGAGCAGGCTACGGCGATTCCTTCGTCACTAGCATCCCCATGTTTTCATGCGCGTAGAAAACACGTTGGTCATTGTTAATCTCTTCTACACGATAGGTTCAAATATCTCTTACATGCTAGTCTAGCTTCTACTAACTTTGCGTCGAAACTAACTAGGGAATCCTCGAGAATAGGCCGAAGCTGAGGCTGTAGAGGTCGCAACCGTGGTAGTAACCTCATTTAAGCACAATCCTCGCACAATGGATTATTTGTCTTGTAGTTTTGGCTAGCTAAGCGCCAGGCCGCGATGAATAGCAGCAAGACATTGACGACCCTCTCCTTCTACGCTACCTTTAGCTCTGAGTCGCCACCCATGTATACCTCGTCGGTCTTCCTGATCAACCAGTGCTGCCGACCCAGCCCTTCGAGATCGGCTCGGAGTCTACTATTCTAACCAGCTGTCTCCCGGTAGATGTTGCGAAACTGCGGCCACGAGGAATCCAACGCCTGCTGCTGGTGTTCGGCTGCGAGGGGGGTTTCGGCAAGACACGCGGGGCCGGCACAGCGAGCGGCTGTGTTGGTCAGGCGAGCCAACTGGCGTAGAGTGTCTTCGGCGGACAGGTCGGTGTTGTCGTGTGCGGCAGTGATCATGGCCACCCTCCAGGTAAAGACCTCAGTCCATTCGTCGTAGCTACCAGGTTAGGCATTCGCATTAACCGTAGGATCTCGGCGAAAACAGTTTCCTTAAGCTGTGTTGGCGCAGGGCAGGCCATCTTTACGATACACGACGTACCGGCACGGCACACACGTACTTGCGGCACGTCGAGGATTGGAAGGCCGCCGCAGCGTCGACGAAGCAGGGTGCATGGGCGTAGAAGTCGGCGGGCATAATGGCAACGGGGTGGTGCTGGAGATGTGCGCGCAATGCGTAGTCTGGTACAGTAGACGCGTGTATAAGACGAAGGGACACTCGACTAGTAGTACTGGGTATTGGCGCAGGCGTTGTTCAAGATAGTCGGGGGGGGGGGGGAGAGATGGAAAGAAAGAAGGAAAATAGCCCCGTCATAGCGCTATTGCTGGGTGGAACCCCATGTGGAACCCCCTCCCCCTGCCCCTTCCCCGCCCCCACCATGATATTATGTGGTTTGGCGTCTCCCCCGATGATCTCGGCCCTTCGCAGCTCTATAATCAGAGCATCTTGGGAGACGATTCGTGATTTGCCCTATGATACGGCGTCTCAACCCGCGTCAAACAGAACCCCAATCAAACACGCGCGCGATATTCCTCGTCGATTGGCCCAGTGTCCTCATCGTCATCCAACCACGACTCGGTGTTGTTCATCCGTCTCTTTTGGTGGCTACATATCTCGCCATACATTCCTCTCTTCCGACTGTCCGCTTACGCAGCAGTATTCTTCACCATGTCCGATACCTATCTTGCGTCTACTCCTGTTCGCGGTGCTGCTCGCATTCAGGTCTTGGGTGTCCGCCGCTGCCGAACGTGCGGCGAATACGCCTTTCCCACGTATGCTCCGGTTGTAGAGGTGCCCGGCGCACAGCCAGAACGCGTCTAGGAGCTCGCCTTGGCTGAGGTCACTCGGTTAGGACTACTTTGACCCTTGCTTTCTGGTCGTGTTTTTTTGCCTAATAATGTCTAGTGCCGCCATCATATATCACCACGCGCCTCCATGTGATATTGAACGTGAAGTTGGTTCGATGAGTCTCCAGCGGATGTGATTTTTTCGAGCCGGTATGCGCACGTCGTAAGACATGCACAAAGGCAGGTGCTTATAGGGAGAGTTCTTAACCTGCATATCCTTTAGAAATATTAGAGCTAATATAATGAATGAGTACCCGGATTCATATACAGCATAGCAGAAAAGTTCCCAACATAAAGGGTGGCCTTAAACATAGGTAATCAACCCTTGTAATAACCCCGCATGTCAGCCAATCCATGAGACAATAAAGATGATACTGTGATTGTAAACCAATAGGTCCCCAATGTACCTTTTCGTGGAAGGCAGAAGTTCCCAGAATACTATATGTGTCTAGACAGGTAGGACAGACTAGATTGCACCTGTTCAGCCGAGATTCTGCCGATACAGCATATTTAGGTGCACCCCTGTAAATTAGAAAGAACATAAGGTATAATAAGTTCCTAGTCAGGTATTTGTACTAAACAAGGGCTTGTGGCCAGTGCTTTACCAGGGAATTTTGGCTGTGGTTGCTGCTAGTAAAAAGAACCTAAGGTAAGGTATACTTGGCACACTCGCCACTGTGCGCGTTGAAAGGTACCTCACCACCCGCAAGCCACGCGAGGTACTGCTCAAAAGCCCCCCGTTTAGTGCAAATATCTTGGACTGAGGCATACCATAAACAGCCTCATAATATGGGTCTTAATGTGCTGAGCGCTACTTAAAATTTCCGGAGGCAACCCATTCCTCCTTATCTTATCCCCCTAAATTGACAGACAATCCCCTCACTCGCTATGAATTGTAGGTTATCTTATCATGAAATAGCATAACTCTAGCTAACTATAAACTTTGGAAGCTTTAAGTGACAGCAGCGCGGAAGCTGCACAATCTACAACAGAACAACATTCAGAAGCATGGCTCGAGCAGGAGAAGTTATGGATAGCGAGATTCTTCAAGGAGCGGGTGCCAGAAGAGTTGGCAAAATCCGGAAAGACTTCAGAGGGTTGCAAAATCCCAACTGCAAACGATTGCGAAAGTTTTGCTCGGCATCTCCTCCAGGCCCAGGATATCGAGCCGGTTAAGAGTCAAGGCGCCACCAGCTATACCCTTATATGTCCGAGCCAAGCAAAGATAATCCAATTCAGACTCAAGCCACTCGATGAAGGCGTCTTAACCCTTGCGCATAGGATCTACGGCGATTTGGTCCCCTCTATTATGTCCTTCGGCAGCTTTTCCCTGCCTGTCTACGTCTGCCCGGTGATTCCGGGGCAAGTGCATATGCTCCAAAAATTCCCCAAGGGTGCATTTCCTCTGCAGAGGCAGCTCACGACCGTTACCGAACTTGCGCAATTCGTGGCAAAATCCGCTTTCTGGCCCCAGCCGGTATCAACCTACTCCCCAACATCCTGGACAAAAACTGCCAGAAGCAATCTGGACAGGTTGACGCAGAATGACAGCCTAAGGAAGATCGAGCCGCGTTTCGCAAATAAAGCATCTTCTCTGTTAGAGAAAGTTTCCCTTCTCGACAAGCTTCCGCCAGTCTTGACACATCATGACTTTGCAGAGGTCAACATCATGGTTGATTTACAAGGACACGTAACAGGAGTGATCGATTTTGACGATGCTCAAACCGAAGCCTTTGGTATGTGTATCTTTGGAGTGTACGAAGGCTTCTTTGGTGTCATGAAAGATCAAAAGTGGAGCTTCTTCGATGAGCCCGCCGGAGATGGCTCCGGACGAAGCGTGAGGAATGTGCTTGATACCGCATTCTGGGATACGCTGTGGGGTTCAGTACCGCCGGGAATGAGGAGGCAAGAATTTGAAGAGGCTGTTATGGTCGCTGTCGATATCGGTATTGTCAATCGATATTTTGTGAGGGGCTTGATCGAAAATGTGAATCTCGAAAGCGAGGATCATAGGTCATCGCTAGAGTTTGCAAGGGGCATCTTCTTGGAACGGTAGTATAATATTAAGCTGGCAACCGTGGGAGGACAACGTCTGTGTCTGGAATCTAGTTGTTTGCGGATTCTGTTAAACCGCAGTTTGATTCTGCAAGCCCGCTATTGCCGGGTCCCTAGTCACAATTTTTTGCTTTGCAATTTTCAGGCTCCCAAGCGGCAAACTTCCTTTTGGGATTCTTGAGCAGTCGGCGTTGGCATTTTGTCTGGCTCCTCTTTAGATGAATTATCATTGTCCTTATCTCTGCATCCCATCTTTGTCACGTCGCGGCACCAAACCAAAATAGAAGGAAATTAAGGCTGACAACGGCGCGGGAAACCCGCTAATGGCTTTGGTCGCCATGGCCCGGCCAAATATCGCGGAATAACGAGTAAAGCCCACTTGGCCCCAGAGGTCTGGTAAGTCAAATTACTGGTTGGTATTTCTCAGTGTTCCTTCTCTGCAGGAAGATTATTGGCTCAACCTTTTGGCGCGGCTTTGGATCCTCCTTACTAGTTCCCATTATTTCGGAAGCAAAATTTACGGGTTAGAACAACTAACAGAATTCTGCAAAGCCCTTGTATCAAGAGCCTTTTACGAAAACTGCCTCCTTGATATGCACTAGAAACCTGTCACTTCTGTATCCAGATACTCGTATAGCTGGAGGGAGCGCTCGTCCGGCGTCACATATCTGCTATAACTAGAAATGGCAATAGCGCTTCTGGCTGTTGCTGCTTGCGAAGAGAAACAAGAAGGCATGAGAGATGTCATATTGACGTTAATACTAAAGAATGATGACTTGCACGCTGTTAAAGCATCTGCAAGGGCGTCTGTTGAACCAAAACGTTCCACAATTAATCTCCAAGCCCGAAATATCACACAGTGTTACTATAAAGAATGAGGGAGGCATCGTGCCTGAAATCCACCAGATCGATCGTCCTATCCATTGTAAACACAGGGTTTATAAAATACCACATGCTATCTTTAACTCTCCTAGCTAAACCATACATCAGTTTATACTCAACAAATGAGACAGGATGCTCTACCTACTTTACTTGGTTCGTTTGTGTGCCCCACCCTCAGTTTTCTTGCACGTTTTGGCAATAAATGGCCGCAGTTGTCCATCATCGGATGTGCCAAACCCCCACATAGTCGCCTCATCCGGGCGAAGTTCTTCAGCATCTGACACGATAGCACAGATGTGGGATCTGGTTTCGTCTTCGATAGTTTCGTCAAGGTGTACGTACTTCGAGTCGAGCTTAGACAATGCCACCTGTCCTGCCAAACCGCTACTTGTGACATACGTAGCGAGGTCGGAAAGAAAGCTTTCAGGTGGCTCAATTGCCTCCTCAGCATCATATTCAAAGGCTCTAAACTGGTTACCGTCAAGGTAGAATGCAGATCCGCCCAGTGTCGCGCCGTCATCCGTGGTCTGAGGAGAGCATCGAAGGCCTTCATGGACCATCACTTCACGGGCATTGAGGTCAAAATGGCGGTGAAGTCGACCAACTCCAAGTTGGCCCTGCATACCATGGCGTACAATTATCTTCCCGAGCTCATTCAGAACTGTGTTGGGAACAGTTTGGCCATCCCCTAGTGGAAGGCGGTTGTAGGAGGGGCTGGGAAGCAGGTCATGAGAGATCATGGCTGGGAAGTTGTTGGAAGGTCGAACTGTAATCGGTCTAGTGATGTAGTATATGGGATATGTTGAGATAATAGTGTAGCAAAGGTTAAATAACTTTGGGGAAGAGTAGTCCCCCGGCTTTGCGGTCGGGTGCGGAAGATATACCGGACTAGATGACTTACTAAGGTTGATGGAGGTCTTTGAAGGATTGGCTAGGGAAGGCGGTGGTAAAGAGGTCTGTGTTGAAAACAGCATCCTCCACCTGTGATGAGGACTGCCTGATTGGATGGGAGAAGCTGCCGCATTTTTTGGGACTCCTTCACGCAAGTGCTGATGGAGGGTATGATCCTTGACATCCTAACCGGGCGTCGCATAGGACCGTTGTTCGACAAGCAACGTTACCTACTGGAGGAGAAGACCAAGGCTATGTACAGCGAAAGCACTATAGGGTGATAACTAGGTTGTCCTTTATTACAGCGTTTAACCTTTATAAATGGCGCAGGATGCGACGCTTTAGATCCCGCAAAGCCGCTATTGGACAGCATCCCATGCTTAAGACCGGTCTTCATGTCGAGAACTTTTGTAGTATACGTGACCCGGGTACTTATTTTTATTATACCAGCCTTGATATTCACGAAGTTTAATGACTCAATATGTAGGTCAAGGACGCTTCCTGCAAGTGACTGGATTTGCCTATCCGCTAAGGCATGGCCACGGGGTCCAGGCATGCCCGTAGGTGAACTGCTGTTGGATGCCAGGGGCCCAAGACAAGATCATCGTTAGAGAGTCATCAGACCACGGAGCCCCGACTTCGCGTTTGATATGACATTACGTTGCATTTTAGGTCCAACGCAGGATGAGGAAAGCGGCTATCCCTATTGGTACGCCACTAATTTCGACCCTGCAGAGAGTCCAGACTTTTAGATACACTTGCCGCAGCACAACATACACAGGTATCCAAAGCCCGGAGTATGCGTTGGTTGTGGTCTGTTGATGGATACAAGAAGAAGGTGTCACCGGCATGCATTGCTTGATGAAGCAACGTCTGCGTACCCCCACCCTAGGACATGCAACTTTAGAAGGCTACGGATATTCATTAGTTAGTAAGTTACTTATTAGAGCCGGAACTGCTAATGCCTTGAAGTAGGCGATGCAACATAGGACTTAACCTAAATTTGTTTAGGTAACTATTGACGTAAGGAACCTATCCGTATATATACATCAATTGATAATCAAACCATGGCTGCATATACCGCTTGTGAGATATGTTCTTGCAAATTCACTCGAGCCGCATAGAATCCGCTTGATTAGTAGGCCTATAGTGACGTTAGTGTTTAGGAACGGAGGTCAAGTAAAGGAGGTCAACATCTCTGTGCGGTTGGTGTCGTGGGGTCTTTTCTGTGCGGCTTTATTCGAGATAACTGATTGGCTGCTACATCGGGAGCGGGTCATTTTGTCGAGGACTTTGCTGGAATAAACATTGGTTTCGTGTTCAAAACGATCGTAAAAGAATGATTGGACAGAAGCTACAGTTTGTAGAACGAACCACAGCCTGATTCGGTAAGTCGCAGTAACGTACTTAACGCTTGATACACGGCGGCCTATCAACTCATAAGGCCTCCTTAGACAACAGAGGAGATCGTGCCTCCCCATCGGCAACACGCCTATGATGGTGACTGTTGGACGACACTGCAGCGGAGGATGAACCACAGTGACTCATTAGAAGGTCTCGTAACCTCAACAGTTTTTAGGCCGTGGATGCAGGCATCCTAGATCCTGCATCGCCGCAAAATGCTACTCTTTACAAACTTGCCCATTCGGCTAGCTAACATTGCTGCTTCCGTACCTGATTACCACCCTTAGAGGTAGACCCCACACCGGATACCCGGTTGAGTATCTGGTTGTTGATCTTACCGGAAAGCAAGGGAGAAGCTAAATTCTAAATTCAAGAGCCATTCCAGCATCTGGAAGTGTCAATATCGTCACCTTTAGCCTTTGCGACGGCGGAATCTCTTAAATCACAAAGAGCCATCGGCGGCTAGGTGTAATATTATGATATTGTTGACTTAACAAGGTCTTATCAGTTTATATAAGTCATAAGTCTTCATTCCCCGAATGGACTACTGGACGTAGTGTTCCAGGAGCCCCTGCTTTCTACGTAGGACCGTATCGAGGACCCGTTGGTTTATAATTATTATCTTTATCGTCTAATCAATTAGGTGAGATGCAAGGGTGTTATAAGGGTTAACTACACTGAAAATAACCTTTATAAATAGTATAGAGTGTAACGTTTTAGATCCTATAAAGCTGCTATTAGACAGTATCCTATGCTTAAGGCTACCTTTTATGTTGAGAACTTTTGTGCTATACCATAGTAATGCGTAATGTCACCCCGATTATAGCTGGCAATGCAGATATCTCAAACAAAGGTTATCTTCTATTTACTAACCTTAAGCCACTAATTAATAAGGCTACTGCTAAGCTAGCACCTAACTATTTCAACAGAGCTTAAATAAAAACGTTTATATTTAAGTAAATTATAACTTTAATAAGATAATTATGCCTATAAAATATATAGATAATCTGGTAATTAGCTGCTAACTTTTTCCTAAAAGCTAAAGCCCTAAAAAAAATATACAAACGTAGCACGATAACAAGCCTGCTACAACAGGGCGTACGGCGCTCGTGCTATGCATAGCCTGCAGAATTACTGCTCAAAGAAGCCGGCTTATAACAACAACGCATATCTATTCAGTTATACGCCACCATCCCACGGTGCCGACTACCCCTAGAAAACAAATTATGGTTACTGTGATATAATACCGTATAAGAACCAATTTATTTAAGACATGGACAATATAATAGTCTAAGTTCTGCACAACAGATTTACCAGCCGCAGATAATAACGCTGCAGTAAATGATAAGGACAACCTGGGCGAGATGTTATGACTTAAACATGAGGCCTAAAAAATGAACATTGTTGGTAACTTGCTGCTGCACCATCCTAATCCGGACGTATTCGCGATATTCTGAGCCGCATAAATAGCATAGTCACCGAGCGTCAATTATTGGTTGAGTCTTGGAAACAGGTTGCATCCTCCTGCAGTATTGGTGTGGCATGGGTTGTCCAAGACATTGGGGGCCAAAAAGCCTGTTGCATCAGTTGGATATCGGGTGATGGCTAGCCCTACTTCATGATGAATGAGACGGCGAGGACGGCGATCGCCAACAGACGGACTGCCAACACCATCCCTGCATGAAATCAAAGGTTCACAGGAAGACTGCACCCTGCAGGCGCATTGTTGTGCATTAGATATATCACTAGGTCAGGAATGAAAGGGGATGAAGCGTCATAGTGGGGGAGTATTTTCTGCTTGTTACTAACAATGTCGACAGCCAGATGGCGGCTTTATATTTTTCTTATAGAGGCAAGGGGACGATAGGAATACGGGTCGGGACATGCTTGTTATTATGCCAGATCGACAGACTTGATGTCAAGTTTAACGAGCTAGAACGTACTGTACTTGCTAACTATAGACACTTTTTATCTTATTTAGTCTTACTATCTTTAGTAAGCTAGGCTGCTAAAGCTATTATGCACTTTAATATTAATGGCAAAATATAAAGTTTTTATAAATTATCTTATTTACAAGTAGAGTACATAATATAATGTTTAATCTGAAATGTCTTTTTTCTTGCCAGTAATTGGTTATTTAATACGACTTATTTGGTTCCCCTTGCCCCGATCCCGGGTCGAGAGTTAACTCCTGGCCATGTCGACTTACGCTGGGGAGTATTCGGCTTTTAGCTAAGCGACTGTCTACAGAAGTCGAAGGCGGACTATGCGATTGCCTAGAACGCTTAAAGCTGGTTTAGTCTGTGCTGTAGCTAGAAACCGTGAGACTTGTCGACAAGTTGCCGTAATCTAGCGCTGCATATGCTTAACTTAGTTCTTCCTCTCGGGGAAGATACTGAGGACTGACAGGGCTGGTAGGGACATTAGACTGCATTGCTCGAGTGTTAGCGGCCTCGACGAAGTCATGTCGGTACCTTTCGGCCATGTCTCTCGCATTCCTGAAGGTAGTAACTCCGTTACGGAAAGTCTTAGGGTTGCCTGTCATTTGGTAACCATCAAGCTGAGTCATATGGTACTCCGGCCGTCCCCTAGGAGTGGTCGGCGCCGTAGAATAGTGGGCGTAGAGCTGGAGTGTGCCTGTCAGGTTGAGCTGAACGTATAGGCATTGTTATCATAGACAGGCTCCTCTTTGCCGTAATTCTGCTTCGTAGCCTGGCCTTCCAATCTTCAATCATAAGGATCAAGACCTTGGCAACATTTTCGGTGGATGTCTCGATCCATTCATCGTGGGCCACGGCCGTAGTCGTCTCGGCCCACCAAGTAACCGGCCGTGCCAAGCCATCGATGCTGACCGTGATTTTTCGAAGCATGCCTTCTACGGCAAAACCCTGCTCAGAGCCAAGAGACGACGTCAGCTTGTACAGCTTCTCAAGCCCGGCTTGTTGGTTAATCGCAGCGGCGAAGAGACGGCCGAGTACTAGTGGTTCGTCGGCGTTTCGCTTCTCCATGTCGGACTCGAGAGCCGAAGCAACGGCATGAAACTTGCACTCGGTCGCTTTTTCATCATGGGCTTCGGGGTGTTAGATTTAGGAACGGCCATCGTGTTACAACGAATGCGGACGGTTGTACAACACTAAGACATGGTCCATTGCTATTAGGTCGGCACGATCGAAAGAATGTGGCAATGTCACCTCGGATGAAAACTGGATTCTATACTAAAGAGTCATAATTAGTATGGTGCCCTAGTCGTTGCGTTTAAACTAGGTAGTACCGACCTGACTGCCTCCGCCAAAACGATCTCCTAAAGTCGTTGCGGTGCTGGCATGGGATTCGGAGCACTACAGAGTCACTCTGACGGTCTAAAGGCTGGAATGCTGTAGAAAACGTCGTTGCGCCCGTTCATGCCTCAGGTGCATCCACGGTAACATGGCCGCTGATTGGTTGGCGCCACAGGAAAGGGACCACAATTTGGACTTACGTAACCAGCCAGCTAGGTGAGCCTCACGTGCATTGATTGCCCCACTTTCCGCAAACGCGCCCAGCTGCGACCCGGTGGTCTCCTGGCAAATATCCTTGCTCTTTGTTTACTTTTCCCATCTGGGCGACCAATCTTCCTCCTCAAAACTATCAACCACGCTGTACTTTGCCACAAAATGAGCCTTACAGAGCAGCAGATCAAAATTATTGCGGAACGCCCGCTTAATGATACGCTTGACCGCTGTCGAGACAAATTGCCCAACAACGCCGACGACCCGCGGCAGGAAGATATCGCGAGCCTTCTACTAGCTTTGGTTGGCTCTACGGCGGCATTCAGCCTTCCTTCTCCCGACGGAAGCGGCAACGTGGCAGTCAAACTATTCTCCATACAACAGCATGTTCGAGGAGGCGTGGTGAAGCTCGACCAATTTCGTCCTCTCGTCCGCCATGTTGTCGACAACTCCCCCGACGCCATCATTTGGGCTGCAGTTTTTAGCCTCATCAACGTTCTCGGTCCGCTTACCCCCCCTCCATCCAGCATCGCCCCGACATTCAAAGGAACACCTATTAAGACTAGCTCGAGCCGACTTGCCGATAGCGAAACACGTGATATTGTTGAAAGAGAGCTCTTCGAGGAGATAAAAAAATGCACGTTCCGCAATATAGGGGGATTCTGGGACAAGTTCTTGAACCCTGAAAACTGGTGCAAGAAACAGAAAGAAATGCTGAAGGGGATTATGACAGCGCACAACGGAGAAAGATGGACTGATTTCCCGACTATCACTGACGAAAAGCCGGTCTGGGACTGGTTTTGCTCTCTAGAACAACGCTTCTTGGCCGATGCATCGTATAAGCTTTATACCACTACAACTGCCCACCAGTTTAAGGAACGGAAAGGCCAGATGGATATTTTTTTGCAAACGCCAACCACGGAAGCGAGCAGGACCTTCATGTACAAGAACGTCCTCGTTGTTGGGGAGCAAAAAAAGTCATATGACACAGGCAGGTTCAAGGGGGATCTCCTCCAACTTACGCGCTCTGTCCGAGGTGTTTTTGCCGACCAGCCGACGCGCCGATTTGTCCACGCGTTCACCCTCTGTGCCTTTAAGATGGAGCTTTGGGTTTTCGACCGGTCTGGAGCGTACAGCTCGGGGCTATTTGACATTCACGACGAGCCGGATAAGTTTGCGCGCGCTTTTATTGGGTATACTACAATGGATGACGATGCGATGGGCCTGGGCACTTTCATTGAGCGAGAGGATGGTCATCGCTATGTCACATTGGATGACGCAAACGGTAAAGAAACGAAGGTCAGGCTAGACAAGGCGATGATCAGGCAGAAGGCCATCGTATGTCGCGGGACTACGTGCTATAAGACCCAAAATAACCACGTCGCTAAGTTCTCTTGGGCATCGGATAAACGGAAACCAGAGGTAGAACAACTGAAGCTGGCAGAAGGAAAAGGTGTCAAAGGGGTAGCCAGAGTTGTGGCGCATCGTCAGTTCACCACCATTGCAGAAATGCGGAAAGGACTAGAGTTCCCGAAGGCTCACAAGTTCCGGGGTGAGGCTGTTTACTTTCACGATCCATTGTCGGCTACAGCAAGCGCGAACACATCAGGCAACAAGCGCAAGTCATCATCCGACCACACGTCTGATAACGCGTCCGGATCCAAGAGGCGACAGTCCAACAGTCAGAAGTCGAAACTGGCCAAGGAGTTTAACAACCAGCTGTCGATCGTTAAGGATAAGCCAAGCCTGTACACACCTGGCGAGGACCTATGGGAGAACAGGATCTATTCCTGTCTCGTAGTCTCACCGGCCGGCCGTGTCATTAGCGACTTCAAAACGACTAAAGAACTGCTGGAGTCGATGCGAGATGCAATCAAGGCACACCAGTCTCTCTACATGACTGGCAACATTCTCCATCGCGACATCTCTTCAAATAACATTATTATCACGGAGCCAGAAACGGCGGATGGCTTCAAGGGCATGCTCATCGACCTTGATCTGGCGAAGGTGAGAGACAGCGGCCCAAGCGGAGCGCGGCACCAGACTGGCACGATGCAGTTTATGGCAGTGGAGGTGCTGCGCACGGCCGACCACACCTACCGCCACGATCTCGAGTCGTTCTTCTACGTCCTGCTTTGGATGTGCGCGCGCCAATCATGGAGTAATGGATTTGCTAGTGAAGAGAAGCCGCCTAAGGAGAGCCTTCTTCGGAGATGGGAAATCGGTAGCTTCAAGTATATTGCAGCTGCTAAAGAAGGCGACATGACTGTGAACAGGCTAGAAGGCATTATGGGCGAATTCCCAGAGGCATTGGACGTTGTTAAGCCGCTTTGTCTGAGGATTAGGAAGATCCTCTTCCCCCTGGACAAAGATGAAAGAATGAGCTTTGGAACCCCTGCAGGAGACCCAGACCAACTTTACAGACCCATGATAGCCGCCTACGATGAGGCTATCAGCAAGCTTTAGAGGATAGTTGGGTTCTCTAGCGGTGGTGTGGGATGCTGTGCTACGCATTTGACTACAGTTGAATGTAGTATCCAGAGACAAAATCCCGGGGTGGGCTGCGCTTGAAGCAGGTGTGACGACCTCTATATGCCAAGACAGATAGATCCTGACCTATAGACTGGGAGTAAAAGGGTTTGGGTTTGTTCGACAAGAAGTAGAAATCGTATCTGATACACTGAGCAAAGAATTGTGCGTTCACTAAGTCGTCAGGAGATATCTCCGATACAGGTAATTCCAAGAACTAGATGTATGCTCAGATTGATCAGTGAAGTAAGGAATGACTAGATACATAGGAAACTCATCATGACTATATAGTAATTCCTTCCTTCACTCATGCGCCATTGTCGCTGTGCTCGCCATCGACCCTGTCGAGTCCCTTTGCCGCTGCAGTCGCTGTCGAGCCCATCGACTTGCCTTGACTCTACTAACTCGCGCCCGACGGCGTCGACCCACCACGTGACCCGACTATAACCCTGTGGCTTGTCCTATCTGCGCCACTTTCAAGTCTACTCCAATGACCCCGCGAGACCGCCGTATCTCCCAGTACCGGGTCTCCCAACAGGCCGCCCTGTTCTTGGTCCGTAACAGCAGGTAAGAAAGCAATATTTGCGAAGTTATCCTCAATTCCGCCACATCATTTTCTCGACCCTCGAAACCTCTTGCACGTAAACCCATGGACTGACCGTGAGCTCAACGGCACGTACGATAACAAAGCCAGCAATATAAACATTGGACTATAAGACCAATACTACTCGACTGCATGATTTCGATCTGGATGGATCGGCATATGCTGACTCCTGAACACCGAATCTCTTGCCTCATCCGATAGCATTGACGAGATTCTCCTCTTTATGCCCTTACACTCTTAAGGCTCAGTGTGCCATATATCCAGCCTCGTCTAGTGACGAATGATAAAATTATCCGGTTGACGGGGAAGAGGTTGGCTCGCTTGATAGAGCAGGCTTAAGCAGTTGTTCATTAGTATCAAGGGCAGAGGTCGTGCTTGGTTGGGTTTTGTGATATAAGCTTGTAGTTGGAGTTTATGGCCTGTGTCGGCGGTAGTTATAGCACTGGTTTCTTTCGCTGACAATATCCCATTGCTATAGGTTCGTTGTTGGTTATGTATATAGGTGAGTGATTTTTCTCGCTCCTAGGGGTCTTGAACACGAAAACTGGCGCAATAGCTGTGACTGTCGATACGTACAATGGGCGGGCTGAGCAAGCCTGTTCTGTCGTTTTCGATGTGCAAGATTATTTATCATGTTTTATCAACAGCACTAGTAGCATACTACAAAGCACGTGCATGAGGAGAAAGGCTCTACACAGCCAGTCTCACTTGTATTAAACAGGTTTCCAGCATCTTGGATGCATAGCTCTCGTAACATATTCTGCAGACATAGCGCGCTAAGGGGGTTGAGGGGTCCTTATGCCGATCGCAATAATATGCCCATGCTGTCGATAAGGACTGGGACAAGTGCAGATAGTCGGAGACTGCAGAACAGACCTACTCAGTGTGCTTATGGTATAGATCCTATAGCTACAGTTAAACAAGCCTGACACTAACGGTTCTCCAGAGGCAAAAAGCTAAACAAGCATATCTAAGACCTTAAAAAGCAAGCTGGCATATCCGACGGATCATCCTTACCTATAAGTCAAACAGCTACAAAAGTATTATTATCAAAAGGTTCCCAAAACCCCGTGCTCCAGACAACACAGGCCATAAGCAGGAACCACATAGTTAATCTATAGATAGATCAGCCTCTAATGATATAGAGTTGTAATATATATCCATCTTGCTATAATATTTGAGATAAAGATTCTCTCTATGTAAAATAGTTCCTAATTAATGCCTTACAGAATACGGCAGGAAGGTAAGTGCTAGAATGTTACAAACCAACAGAAGGGGAGGCCCATTAGACGGACCAAGCGTAAAGACGAGAGAAAGACCCAATGACGGAACGAAGGGCTGGGCCAGGAGACAAGCCACAGCCAGCCACAGGTCACGTGATGGATCACTGGATCATCGTGATCCAGGATCACCGGATCGCGGTGAGCCAGGCTCACTAGATCGCGGTAAGCCAACGGAGCCATGAAGGGCTCAGGGCAAATGAGTGAAGGAAGGAAATACTATATAGCCAGGAGGGTTTCCTATGTAACTAGTCTTAGTCTTTCCTTACTTCACTATTCAATCTAAGCATACAACTACTTCTTGGAATTGTATGAGGATAACTCCTTAACGATCAACGTGAACGACACTTGTACAGACTCTTTACGAATATTAGTATATCAACGAACAAGACGGTCTTACAGATACCCTACGTCTACCATATACTCCGTGTGTATAGTAGGATCGTTACATGGAAGATTTTATTAGCAACATAGATATCAAAACTACTTATTTCTTATAAAAAAGCCAAATCACACAAGATAAGCAGAACAAAAACACGCGGAGATATAATAATCAAACGTGCTCAACAAAAAAATTTACAACAGATCGGTTAAAAATCATCCCTCACGCAGTACATAAAAATATAAAAATATAACATTCGTATATAATTAACTTAAAATAAATACTATAAATTATAGCTAACTAATATTAAATATATATAAAAAATACAAGCCTTTAAATCCTCAAAATTTAGAAATGCGTTAAAAAGTTAGAAGTATACTTAGAAGCGTAATCGTAGTAGACAAAAATGCTGTTAGATAAAAGACTTAGAATACAATCGAAAAAAGGTCAATAGAAGATACCTACTCTGCTGCTCTTCAAACCTTTCTATCAAGGTTCAAGCAAATGCCGATTGGCTCCCACTTATAGTACAATAGAACAAAAAAACAAAGGTATTCAAAAGGTTGGATAATATTAACAAAAGCAGACTTGAAATTAAGGCTGCAGTAATAATAGACATAATATATAAAAGGTTAGGCAAACACATTGGCTTTATGTATTAGAAAGCGTAAAGGTTGGACAAATGTGGCACGATTCAAAGCCTTGATGCTGGGACCATAGATGTAATTAGCCGCTAACTCTTTAACCTGACTTAGCAACTTGCACTAACAATAGCGCGAGAAATTTGGACAGGTCCTTGATTCTTCTGCTTCAATGCCTGGGGACATTTATTGGGCCCACTGCAATGAAGAGGCACTTTTAATAAATTCCAGCCTCCCTTTATATATAGCTAGTGGCTTACGATCTCACTCGTCTTCTGCCCAGGTGGTAGTTCCATGACTGTGCCTGTGGATGAAAAAATCGAAGAAAGAATTCAGAGCTGAACCTGGGGAGCTTGTCATCATAATCCTCATACAGGAACTTCGGAAGTCTTCATTCACTTCGAATCGCCAGGCTAGCTCCTGGACTCAGACTAGAACCGATTCAGACAAATGAAACCATCGCGGACCCTGCGCACGGCTAGCTCAGCGCTGTCCAGCGTGAGGTCGGAGCTTCACCATGTCAATTAGCTTTAGAATACACTTGGGAGAAAATTCTTCTCTTTTCCTTTTTCCAAGCTTGAATATGGACTATTCTGGATCACAGCTCTCGCGCCAAGTCCCTGACTGTGCCCCCTTAACAACATATTTCAAAAATGGCAGAGATTAACAAAGCGTACCACGCTAACTACGTAAAGGCTGGAACAGGTATATTTACAACATGAAGGAAAAGAAGGAATCTCAAGCTACAGGGGTGCGCGTAAAGTGTTCACAGGGGTCGCGCTAAGTGGGCCCAGGCCCGTTATATGAAATTGAGACATGTGCATCAAAAAATTTATGCACAAATAGCTTGTAATAAACGGAGTCTCATAATTTAACCGTTTGTGGCTTCCCACAGCCTCCACCAATGGATTTGAGAGGTGGCTCCCCCGCCGCCTGGCGCTCATCGTTCTTTCGCAATGCATTACAAGCACTGGACGGGCAGCAACAAATCCAAATTGAAAGACGCCAATTGGTGAGTACCTTGTAATCCGTCTCGCGAGTCCCCCGAAGCTACTACTCGCTCAGGTAAGCATCCTGTGTCGCTTCTCATGCCTTGATGGTGCTGAAGATCGCTGGATACAAACAGATGTATTTAGCGCCGAGGTCCAGACGAGGCTCAACAGCAAGCCTGATACACTCGTTAGGCGGCCATATTGACACATCTGTGAGAGAGAACGCGGCCGAGTTGAGCCAAAATGGTAGGCGGGCACAGTGTTTTGTTGGCGCGACTCTATGCTAAATCTGCTTCGCAGCAATCTCGAATCTCCTGCAGCCGCCGATAGTGCGAACCGGGCTTAAACCACACACGCCAGCGCCGGCCTCAAACTCATACAACACTCCGACCGTACGAGACATTCCTCCCGTGGCCCTGACGAACATCCAGCATATCGAAGCTGCCGATTTTGAGCCGTACATATCGCAAGTAGGCGCTCTACACGAGCAACTGCGGCGGATGAAGGATAACGCGGATGGAATATGGCCAAGCTGGGCAAGTACGCCAGATAGCCCTCACGAGAATTACGAAGATCCTCTCAAGGCTAGTGAACAGCCACACTCGACTGGGAAAAACCTTACCGCGTCGACAACGTCGATCACTGCCCCGATCGGACGTCTATCCAGGCAAGAAAGCCGCAGTCTCGGAAGCAAAGGTCCTCATAGTCCACCGCCGCTATCCATCATCCCTGATGTTTATTTCAATCAAGACTTTCACCTCCAAAACCCAAGAATTTTCGAGATTGTTAGCGAACGAGCCGACATCGTGTCCCGGATCTCGATGACGGGGAATGCAAATAACGGAAACGTTTCGGCGCCGAAAAAACCCCTAGCTACGAATATGATTCTCCAGGAGAAACTCTCGTGGTATATGGATACGATGGAAATGCACCTTGTCAACTCTGTCTCTATGGCCTCGACGAATTTTTTCTCGGCCCTCGGCTCGCTAAGAGAACTTCACTCAGAAGCGGCGGAGTCGGTTGAGAAGATAAAAACGCTACGGAAAATTCTCACATCATTGGATCAAGAAGTAGCAACCGAGGGCCTAAAGCTCTTGCGAAAACAGCGAAGGCGCTACAACCTGCAACAACTGAGTGATGTAGTCTTCCAATTGAAGCGGATCGTGGACGGCGTTGCCTATTGCGAGTTACTGGTCGATGAAGAAGAGTATGACAAGGCTTTGTTCGAAATTGATACCATAGAACTATTGATGATAGGCAAGCACGACGGGTCATTCTCGGACAAATCGCCAATATATTCGCAGCTCCGAGACATGCGCGGAGCTACGCCATTGAGAGGGTTGGGCAACGATCTAAATATTCTCCGATCTCGAATTAGTAAGGCGTTCGAGTCCAAGGTTCATAGTCTACTTCTGGGAGACCTGCAGCGCCATGTCCAGTCCGTTTCGCCCCAGGAAGTTCTCTCTAGGTGGGAAGCTGCGTCACTACGAGCCAAAGGAGGTCATACGCGGGACGTTTCAACCTTTCCTGCTTATATGGGTATGACCGAGGAGCTACGTAAGGCCCTTCTCCCGAACGTATCCAGACTTCATCAATCTAGGTCTACCACGACGGCCATCCAGGCGTACCGGCAATTGGTATTACGAGAAATCCGAAATATTGTGCGGAGAGCACTCCCAAGTTCGACTGAGGACGCCGATTCAGTCACGTCAGTGTCAACTACCAGTGAGGTTCGCGGTCGCACCAATCAGAATAAGTCCACTATCCTCGCTCGAAACATCCGCGCTCTAGATGCAGAAGATGCTGAAAGATTATTTTCCACCATCTTCATTGGCGTCACGGAGACGCTAAGGCGAGTAAAAACTCAATCAAGTGTACTTTTAGATATCGCTTGCGCCATTGGGGAACCCGTTGTACAGGACCCTGTCAAGCATTCGATGATTCAGTCACCCTTCGGAAGTGGGGATCCTGCGGGGGACGCCTCCATCTTCGGGATCCAGGAAGAGGTGCATGTCGCACTTGATCTTTCTAATCTTTTGCGCCAAGCCGTTGACCTTAGCCACGAGAATATCAACAAAATTCTTCGGGTTCGATCTGAGCAGGCTATAAGCTTGTCACTAGCTCATTTTCTCCGCTACTTTACCCTTAATTTCTTCTTTGCCAACGAATGCGAAGCCATTTCAGGGCGACCAGAATCGTTGCTCAGAACTATCATTAATGGCCATATTCAAGACTTTATCAACGCACACGAGAAAAGGGAAATCCACAATCTTTCCCAGACTATGAGCGCCGATACCTGGCAAGATGAATATTTCACTGCGAAGAATAGCGAGACTCTGAGGCAGATTCTCGAATGTAGCACTTCAGACCCACTAGAATGGACCGAGATGAGCAAGATCTGGGCGCCAGTACGGCAGGAGCAATCCAAGGAGTTCAATGCCATGGAGGACCACACGTTAAAAGACAAGGTCCGAGGTGCTACCATCGAAGAAGAGACGTTTCTCCTCCCCAAGTCCGCCATAGTCTGCCTCAAGGGGACCTCAAGCTTTCTCCGCTTAATAGGCGGTATTCCGTCAATGACACCAGATATCGCCGTATCGCTTATATCGTACCTACAGATGTTCGACTCCCAATGCCGACAGCTTATTCTAGGCGCCGGCGCGGTGCGCTCGGCCGGTCTTAAGAACATCACAACGACTCACCTGGCGCTTACGTCACAGGCGCTATCGTTTTTCACGACTATCATCCCACATATCCGCGAATTTGTACGACGCCACGCGCCAGCTGGACCGGCTGGCGCGAACGTCATAGGCGAGTTTGACAAGTTGCGACGCATCCTCCATGAACATCAGGACACGGTCTATCAGAAGTTGGTAGAGATCATGGCCTCACGTGCACGTATCCTGTCCAAGAAGGCACGCGAGACCAAATGGGGACAGGAGAGCGCTGAGGCTACCCGCAAGTACATGACTGACTTAGTTAAAGATACGGGTAAGCTACACAAGGCACTCAGAAAATATCTGCCCGAGCGAGTGATAGGGTTGGTGATGGTGCCGGTCATCACAAGCTACCGGAACCAGTTGGGGGAGGCGTTCGAGAAGGCAGATCCGGAGACGGAAACTGGTCGTGATTGGTAAGATCTTGACGCTCCCATTTCTGTGCTGTTTTGATGAATTATGTTTGTGCTACTCATTCTAACCAAACCATACAGCATGCTTCGTGATGTCGAGCACCTTGTCGACAAACTGGGGTCGGTCGAAGGGTTCAGCGACTTGGGCACGTATCTTATGAAGATTATTACGGGCAAGGAAATAACGGTCGTGCCAACCATGGGCCCGTCGCCAGTGTCTTCGAAGGAGGGGGAAATGGACGAACTAGGAGGCAGGACTTAAGAGCGATGGGAATACCTATATAGTCATTCCACCGTTCACCTAAACGGACATCTCCCAGCAATGCGCTCCCTATAGAAACTAGCCATCAGACAGTAAAAATCTTACCTAGATTTTCTTGTTCAATTTGCCGCACGGTGAGGCCTTGAAGTGTGGACATATCTATCTTCGCCAATTTCGTTGATACCATTACATATATTCCTTTCGCTTACAGAGTAACAACCTGCTTAAACGTCTCGACCAACTCCATTGTTCGAGACAGGCCCATTAGAAAATAAAATTTGGAAATGAAGAGGCGTAAAATTTCCGAAGGTCATTTTGTCTCAAAGTTTTATTTTGCTCTTTACATTAGATTATATGTAAGGCTGACTGTACATTGCTATTAAGGGCTGCTTTGCAGAGATGGTGAGCAGTTAGTAGAGACATACCACTACGTCAATATATCCTTCAAGTCTTGTAAGGGTTCGCAGCGGATGTCGAGATTTCAGCAATAGTAAAAAGCTAGCTACAACGCACTTCAGTGCATTGTATCCATTAGCCTACTACCTTAAGACCACTTAATGCCTCGGTTATTCTTTGGCACTGCGTTCCTGTGAGAATCCCTATAGAGTGATCAAAAATTGATTGAGAGAAAATATCCATTAAAGGTAAAGGACTGGAATTCGACTTTCCTACTTCAGGTCGGAAACACTAGGAGCACTGACTATTCAAATTCTCAAAAAACTAGATGCAAGCTTTCAACCCAGGACATTCTAAGCCAAGGCGCCACAATCGCAAACTTTGTCGCCGAAGACTTGAACCAAGTCTTCATAGAATCTCTCTCCCCCACAATTGTCACATTCTGAATTGGGATCGCAGCCGCACGCAACCCGCTGAATCTCCCACGTTTCTTCCTGGTAGGTGCCAGTCCCATGACACTTTGTACATTCCGCTGGCCTCAGCTCTGGCTGACAGCCTTTCCCATTACGACTTCCCCAGGATGGCATTGTAAAAGTCTTCTTTTCTTCCCACTGAGCATAAATGTTACAATAGGTTCTTCTCCTTTGATAAATACATAATTTGGAAAGAATTCTTACAAGATTGAGGGTTGAAGTCCTGAGAAGCAGATCTGCTTGCAACTTTGTGGGAAGGCGTAGTGAGAATTCAAACACAAACTCGAAAAAGCGTTAGGGTGAGTGTTAGACTTCTGAGTAAAATGTAATGAGATCAATGTCATAGAACAGTGTGCATAATTGCCCGCTTGATTCGTATATGTGTGTATGCGAGAGTGTGAGATAAGGAGAGAAGGTAGGACAAACCACAGATATATATACACGTTGATAGACAGAACGTTGATCTCAGTACTTGCTCGAATTAATTGTACCTGAGAAGTATCCAAAGATACGATGAACAAGTAGTGAGATTGGGATCTTGGACAGATAGATAGATGGAGTAACTGGCTATAGGAGATGAGGGAACTAAATGAAGGAGCCGGGGAAATGGTAGCTTTTATGTTCACTTTCTCTAGGATTAGAGTTACTGTATATTGAGATAATTGGGGTTCGTTCTGGTAATGTGCATCACAGACTTGGGGGGCAGGGGACGCGGGTGTTGGGTTACTTGCCAATTTCATATTTGAGAGTCGTCCTGCAGATAACAAACTAGACCGGAGAGCCTAGGAAGTACTAACGGTCTGTTTGAGACCGACTTCCGTCATGGATATTTTAGGCAGCTTGCCCACCTTAATTATACTCTTTTCTACAGGTAATCAGCACGCGAAAATACGTCCGCACGGCATTATCATAGTCAAGGGAGGTTTGCCCGCCGGCATAGCCTCTTGTTCGAGCACTTTGGTTGCGTGTTCGCTTCTCCTTTTCTTCCTCTGCCTCGTGTTTCTTTTACCGAAAAAACATCATGTCAGGCTGTGTTTAGGTTCGGCTGCAGGTCCAGCCAAACGGCGGCCAGCCGAGTGGTACGAACGCCTGTTAGATATAATTGCTGCAGCATAGCAGGCATAGCAAGCCAAAGCCCACAGGAAGCTTTTAGCATACAGCTACTGTGTTAATGCTCGAATATCACGCATTTGCTGTGGTCTATCAATTGCTACAAGAAGGTGTCATCGAGACGCTGCTACATTCGTGTTGCATGGCATGGTAGAAGGCGGTGAAAAATATTGGTACCTTGATCTTCAAAGCATATACGGAGCTGTCTGCACAGCTTGTTAGACCCCTGAGAATAGCGGCATTGATTCTTACCGAAACAATTCCGTCTCTATAGGTCGATGATGTATAGAATTATGAAGCAACGTCTGCATGTCTACATCTAGACAATGTAACTTCGGAAATTTACGGTGGTCTCATTATTAGAGCTGGAATGGCGCTTCCGGATTACTACGCTGACATGCTGATGTCTTAGCTGCTAGGCGATGTAACCTATTTGTAGGACTTAACCAGCAGTTGTTAAAATCTGGATTGTATAATTGTGGGAGATTTGCCCGGAAGAGCATTAGCTTGTGTTAGACCAAATTCTGACCAATCTTACTCGGCCCTATTTCAAGATGTCGAGTGATATGACGATGAACGCCGATATATGTTTGGTGGCTAGGTTATGGTAAACGTATCTTTATGCCAAGCATCTAATAATTATGGAGACGAAGGGGACTACTTCATCAATAACATTTTTATAGATCAGCAAGATTTGTGACCAACATCAGAATGTATTTCTAGGCGTTTACATATTATGACTTAGACACGCGGCGAAAGTTGAATATTGTGAATAACTTGATGCGTCGTTTTAATTTAGATATATCCACGCCATGCTAAGCTGCCTAGTTGGCATGGCCACTAGATGTTGGGTACTGGTTGCGCCTTGGAACATGTGCTGTATCGCTTAATAAGTTCTTAACACATTAGGGGCCAAAAACTCTACTTCCTCAACGGCATATAGGGTGATGACGGTGATGACTATGCTGTAGTGTATTATAGAGTGTAACGTTTATAAGTGATATGGGATGGGACGCTTTGGATCCTGTAAAGCTGCTATTAGACAGTATCCCATGCTTAAGGCCACCTTTTATGTTGGGAACTTTTGTCCTATACATGCACCTGAGTACTCATTCTCCATCGTATCAGCCTTGATATTCCCGAAGTTTTGTAGCACAATATGTAGGTCAAGGACGCTTCCTGCAAGCGGCTGAACTTTCCTAGCCGCTGAGACACAGCTAATGGGTCCGAATAGGCATGCCCCCAACCTTTGTGCATGTGCTATACCAAGCGAGAGCGTAAGATAAACAGCCTAACACACTAACTGTTATTAAATATCAGGGGTCTAATATGAGACTTTACGTTCGATATTATATTAAGTTGCATTTTAGGTCCAACTGCAGGATCAGAAGTAAATCGGCTAGCCTATTAGTGCGCCACTAATTTCGACCCTGCAGAGAGTCGTCGAAAGTCAAAATGACAGCCGGTTAGATACACTTGCTGCAGCACAGTATACATAGGTAGCTAAAGCCAGGGGTATGCGTTGGTTATAGTTTGTCGATGGTTACTGCTATATCAGGAGCGGGTCATTTTATCGAGGACTTGTTGGAGTTTTGTGGGGATGAGCATTGGTTTCGTGTTCAGAAGGATCGGAAAAGAATGATTGGACAAAAGCTACGGCTGGTAGAATAACTTTAGCCGGATTCAGTAAGTTGCAGTAATGTACTTCACCCTGGTACACCGAGGCCTATCAAATAATAAGGCCTCCTTAGGCAACAGAGGTGGTCACGTCTCGCTACCGGCAACACGCCTATGATACCTTGGTAGTCAGTGGCTGTTGGACGACACTGCAGCGGAGGACAACCTACAGTGACTCATTAGAAGGTCTTATACCTACTACAGCTTTTCGGCCGTGGATGCAGGCATCCTAGATCCTACATCGACGCAAGATGCTACTCTTTACAAACTTGCTCATTCGGCCAATACTACTGCTTCCGTACTTGATCGCCACTTTTAGAGGTAGACCCCACACTGGTTGATTATCTGGTCTTACCGGAAGGCAACGGAGAACCTAACCGGCAGCTGGGTGTGCAGCCTCGCAGTCGATGCTTGAGTGACCTGGGAATCATCTAAGCTAATCCGTCCAGAGCAACTGGCTTGTTCATGCCAAAGAATATGCAACCCTGCTCTGTGAGCCAGACACCAATGTAGGCACCACCCCATATCAGAAAGACGAGCTCTGCTTGCTCTCCCATCTCGCCCTACGACTCCTCACAAAAACTATAACCGTGATTTATTCATATGGATATCGCTATTGGTGCAAATAACGTGGCCGTCGACTGTTGCGGTGGTCAGTCGATAGCCGAATCAGTGTATCCGTCTAGCCTTGCTTTGGCCTGCAAAGACCCGGAACGTAATACGTTCGGCTATGGCCAGTTCCCAAAGTATGGTCGAAGATTCCAAGATGGGGTGTTTCGGCCAACCAGCAATGTTTGCTATAAGTGCAAAATGAGGAAGAAGAAAGTAAGACGTTAATTGTATATTACTTAAACAAGGCTAACTTATCAAAGTGCGAATGGCATACCAGACCTCTTTGCATGACTTGCAGTACGAGAAATATCCGTTGTATTCCAGTATACACTTTAATTAAGCCTTTTGAGAAGTGTAAGTGAGAAACATTACTTATTTTATACGAGCTGGCACTAACAAACTTTAGGGACCAATCTGCAGTATGCCGCTGTATTCGTTCCACGATCATTTGACGGATCACTTCCACCCCGCATTGCCGAAATCCAACATATTCTGGGCGGACCGACTCTGCAAATCATGTGTGTTGCGTTCAATCCGACCGACAAGAACCAAACACGGCTTCTGACGAAGAATATAGAGGGCTGGCATCATTTAGACACAAGCGCATATTGTTTAGAGAACCCGAAGAGCGACATCTCCGAGTATATTGCTGCTTGCACTTTTGTCCTACTTTGCAAGTGGAAAGAAGTAGCTGGACCCATCTCGTTCTTCTTCAGGTTCGCAGAACAATACATTGGCCACCCTCTCGTCTGGAAGTGTCTCGAGCTATACACATGTTTACAGCTCCTACTACATCCCCTTCAGCTTTGCGGGGTTGAGACACTCGATATGGCGGCTATTACAGACCCGCATAGCCCGTGGTATGGGCAAAGACCTGTCCCCCGTCAGGTGTCCAGCCAGATCAAGCATTTATTAGAGATGAAGGCAGTGTACCTTGACAGCCAACTGCACTCTGCTAGGCGTAAGAATGGAATGGAACTTACAGAGCTAATTCTGGTTTACTTCCTCCTCCTCCTCTCTCATGAACTAGATGCGGCACGTAACATTTTTTGGAAGAGATACGAAGACCCTGTATGTCACAATTTGAAGTAGTATATGGAGAGAGAACTAACTATTTTAGGACTGTTTTTGGCAACACCCTTCTCGGCCGGAATACCTACTTGAAGAGGCCACGGCATCCTGCAAGCAGCTTCTTTGCGATCTGCGATATTTTGCGGGTTGGGACCCCCGTAAATTGGCTACGCAAGACGACCACAATACATCAGAGTGGATGAGAGAATTAAAGGCCAACATCGAACTATGGTGTGAGTTTAATAACAATGGGCATCGGACATCTAGCTAACCGGTTTTAGATATGCAAGGTTATCTCGCAAGATCAGCACAGGAAATATATATTGATGGGGAGCCAATGTCAATTATGTTCACAGTGTCTTCTAGGATGTTTGTGACTGAAGAGAACTTTAACCAGTTTTCTATAGAATAGGATGGTTTCATGTGTCAAGGGGCGCCTACAAGTTGGAATGTCATAATCTAACGAAATGCAATGGAGTTTCTGTATTTAGAGTCTTTTCGCATGATCCAAGATATCTCCAACAGCGCTCAGCAGGTTTTTCTCTAGCTGCTGAGAGTCACAGGAGACCTATAATGATCAATACATGTTTAAATAGAGTATTGGGCTAACTTGCCTGTTTGATATAGTCCTGGTTCAGTTTAAGGTTCGGACCTAGCCAGACTTGGTGCGAACTGTTCTCAGAGCCCTTCAAGTAGAGAGTATAGTTCGGATATTTGGTCTAGACATGTTAGTTATGAATCAACCACAGGGCTGCAAACCCTCACCCGTATTGGAAGCCAAAGGAGCTGTTCCGGAAATCCTTCAACAAGGCACCATTCCTCATCCATCCCTATGAGCTTCTCCTCTAATATGCCGACCGATAATTGCACCGGAACCGGGTTGTCTTGGGCCAGGCAATCTCGTAAGTACTGCGAGAGGTGATACGTCAAGTCCACGGACTTCTCACGCAGAATATCTTGTAAGGATATTCGCTGAAAAGGAAATTTCTCGGCCAAGAGCGCATACGACGACTTAACGAGCATCTCATCACCTACTCTCGTCAGGGTCGAGCTCGGGACGGGGTGGGAGTACATACCGATGATGAATATGATGTTTTGGCGCCGTTTTTGATTCTGGACCAGTCTCTCCCGCTGGAGCATCTCTAGCCACTGCTTGCCTTTAGCAGAGCTGATTTTTGACGACAGTCCCTGGAATTCATCGAAAAGGTTTTCCCCTTCCGTGCGCCCTTCGTATTCCTGGGCCTGCATGATACAATCTAATTTGTCCACCTCTTTAACCCACCTACCTTCCGCCGACTTACCGTGTTCATAATCCTCCCAGGCGTCAACGACTTCAGTCGCTAATGCCTTATCAGTAGCTTGTAGCAAAGCCTTGATATATTGAAAGGCGGAAGCTTCCATCTTATGTTTTTGCTCTTCTGTGTGTTAGGAGAGCTTATAAAGCTTAAAAGGGTATGCTTACCCTTCGAGATACCAGCGTAGGTTGGGATGTCTCCTACGACGGATTCAGCTAAGTCGTGGCACAATCCTATGAGCATGCACTTCGATCGATCTAAGCCGTGCTATATGGTCTTAGTAAAAATACAGTTCGAGGGGAATTCGGAACAAACTGGTGCGAAGAGGCTCATAATTGCCACTCGAAAACTGTGGCTGCCCACGCTCTCGGGATGGTTAAGCATTCTTAACCACCCGGTTCGAGGCAGATGCTTGAGGTATTCCAGCAAATGGAAGAACGAGAGCAATGACTTATCTGAACCGGAGAGCTTAGAGTCCATCGTGCCTTTAGACGGAAATGATATGTACTAGAGGTAATAAATGTTCCGGGATAGGATCTGAAAGCCAACGTTAAGTCTCCAAAAGTCGGCCCGAATTTAATCCGATAGGCGGGGTTCAACTAATCTCAATTATCTACCTTGCGACGAACACAGTTCATTTACCACAACGACCAATTCTATCTTCTACACGGTGAACCGTACCCAATTATTTATTTTTAATTTCGGGCTATTATTTCGGGCTATTCCAGCATGTGGACTGCCAAGGAAGCTCTAAATACATTTCCCGAGAAGCCGTTGGAAGGCTCACAATCTCCAATACCCTATTTCCACCTACTAGAGCGACTGAAGACCACGCGCCGAGAAGGATGGAAGCGGCATGGCATCAAGTAAGGCAAAGCAGACTTTTATAACCATTTGCTAACTGATTTTGACAGCGGCGAATCCATCGCCGATCATTCATATCGAATGGCCTTAATGGCCATGATGGCACCTGCGGATCTCGACACAAACAAGTGTATACAAATGTGTCTGATCCATGACATAGCAGAATCTTTAGTGGGTGATATTACCCCTGCGGATGGTATCCCGAAGGAGGAGAAAGAGAGGCGAGAGAGGAGTGCTATCGACTGGATTGCGGATGACCTTCTGCTAAATGTTGACGGGGGCCATGGAGAGAAGATCCGGACTATCTGGCGCGAATTTGAAGCTTCTGTCGCCCCTGAAAGCCGCTATGTGCAAGACATTGACAAGGTCGAGCTTCTGCTTCAGATGGTGGAGTACGAAAAGCGCGCAGAACGCAAGACCGACCTCAGCGAGTTTGCGTACGTGGAGACCAAGCTGAGATCTTCCCAGGCGAAGGAATGGGCCAAGGAGATTCTTGAAGAGCGAAACCGGTTCTGGGGTGAGGGAAAACCTGTCCATGATCAAACAGGTGATGTAAAAAGGCTGCAGGACCAGTATTACGGCGTTTAGGTTCGCAAGGCTAGTCATTCGATCGGTTGACCTCACTCGTACGGCTAAGTGCTTCGAGATGTTGATCTTCTGAATCTGTATAGAGCCCTATTAAAACTCTTACTTAGATTCGTTTGTTAGCGCCTCTCCACCCAGCCGTATACTGTTGTCGCAGTGAGTGCATCATTACTAGACAGCTATCTTTCTTAAACTCGCAGGGTAGGGAGCATGCTACAACGACGACGCCAAAGCTCGTGTCACGTTAAGCTGGCCACATCAAGATGCGCTTGTACCGGGGGTATTATTAACATAGTTAAAATTAACTGTGAATGATAAGGGTGACGATTCAAGTACCCGTAACTCTACATAGTTATGCTTGAGATAGCCGGATATAAATGACGTTCTTGACGGGAATTACGGGCGTCTATATTAACACAGATCGTGTTCATACATTTTGAGATTTCAGTTACGGTTGCGTCAGCTCTTTTGCAATGTCTTCTCGATCGGGCTTAACGTGTAATACTTAGGCGATAATTAACAAGTCACGAGAAAAACTATTCCATTTCGAATACATCCAAGTCCGCAACGCTTCCAGAGGGGGGGCGTGATCAGACCAACCCGCTAGTGCTACAACGTAAGTATCTCGTAAGTTTGCCTTAGCCGCTCTAACCACCGAACAGGATGGCTATAGGAATGGCATCATTGGGCTTCTGGAATGGCTTCGGAGATAGCCTTGCAAGCTTTTGTCAGGGGTTTATGGGAATGTAACGCATGCAGTTACCAACAACGCGAAATTACCCTTGCAAGGCCAATATGCGCCTCTGTAGTATTCAACGTGTCATCTTACTCCTGTTATTCATACCAGTTCACCGCCGCTGATCAAGATGACGAAACGACGGCTACTATGTGCAGAAGTCCACCAGGGAATGGTATACCCTGCTCAAATGTCACTTCCAAACTGGGTTTTTAGCCCCGAATACAACAGGGCTTTCCTTAGCGCGCCGTCTCTACGGGGACTTTGTCGGCAGGAGCCAACTAGGAATATAGCTGTTTGGTCCAATCAGAGAATATACTACCGTCTGCAGAACTATATAAAGGCGCATATTGCTACGGATACCTAATTGCCTAACTTGGACGGAATTGGGCTCATGATGTAGTAAGGCCCACTCAAAGTGCGGTGCGCTAAGAAAACCCTTGTATTATGCATGCTGACAGGCATGTGTCGAACATCACTTCTACCAGGTGCCCAACGCAGCTGTTACGAGCCAAGAGAAGGACGGCCTGTTGGGCGGGCCAAGTGCAAGTATGCTCAAGGGCTTGAGCCGGTTGAGTCGCGGGCTCAAGGGAATCAAAGGCTTGAGCTGGTTGAGCCAGGACATTTGAGTAAAGGGAGGGATTATTATATAGACCAGAGGGTTTCCTATGTAACCAGTTATTCCTTACTTCATTATTCAATCTAAGCATACAACTAGTTCTTGGAATTACCTTGTATGGGAGAAATCTCCTAACGACTAAGTGATTGTTACGGCACAGCTCTGTTGTCGTTTAAGCTAATCTTCTTGCCGAACACAAACCCCTTTACTACCACACCACGGCTCTACAGGTCTGTCCAGTACAGCCGGGTCGTTACAGCAGCTTTGTCGATTTCGATCTGTTGCAGTACATTGCTACCTTAGACTAAACCGTTTCTTGCCGAACAGCTTGTCCTCTGCGTACTCCTAGCAGGGGTGGTTGCATCACCTATGATATAGTTGGACACAGCGGTAGCCGATCAAGGGATTTCGGAGAGTAGGTGTCCTAAATACGCCAGCATGCTATGTCCAGGGGGGTGGATGGGTGTGTCCAATAAGTAATAAATCTGACGAGGCAACGTATGTATTCCTTGTAACCTTGATGTGGTTTGTTCGACAAACAGTCTCCTGTAGTGTGGCACTAGAGCCCGAGACCAGGATGACTGAATAGAAAATTTTCCATCAAGGTAATTTTTAGGTCAAACCTAGCTATGTAGACTCTGCACTGGTTACGAAGAAAGCCGCTGCACTGTGGCCAAGGTTTCACCATAGGAATATGATAGCGAGCCGATCCAGTCTTGTGTGTATTTTACTAACTGTGCAGACTGATCTAGGCGGTTGGAAGAAAACGGTAATAAGGGGCTGTGAGTGTTGGGAGGGCTGGAGATAGTCTCCATGCTACAAATCTCACACCACACAACACACAACACACAACACCACACAACACAACACCACACAACACAACACACAACACACAACACCACACAACACAACACCACACAACACAACACCACACAACACCACACCACACAACACCACACCACACAACACCACACAACACAACACAACACCACACAACACAACACCACACAGAGTTTGTTCCATTCCATTACAATTAATAGTCATGATAATAACTAAAGGAGCTTTGTTCATGTCCTTTGAAGATCTCAAAAATCGCTGTAATGAGGCTGGATTTTCTGCCAGCATAGTCAGACACAATAGGGGACCCAACGACTCGAACAGAACAACCTATTGGAAATGCTCCACAAGGGGTTGCCCATTTACGTGGTCAACAAAATGTTCCAAGGACAATAATTGTCAAGTACATAACTTGCAACACGAGCATAATCATGATTTAACACCAAGGGAGACTCGGATTTCACGAAGCTTAAATACACCAACAGTACCCTCTGAAAGCCTATATTACCCCGAGCCAAGCTACCAAAGAAATCAAACGCTGGCGCCAAACGTTTTATGGATTGGAATTCCAGAAGCCGAAAACAACATTGCAATGCAACGATTCACCAGTGTGCTCCTTTCCCGCGAAGGCAACAAGATCATCCAAGACTTCGACCTGGACGAGGTGTCATGCTTGAAGAAATCACTCGGCAAAGGCTTTTTAACCAATACTGGTGCCGAAAGTGACCCAGTGGTTCACCAATCGGTCATTACAATGGTCTATGCGAAACGGAACTTGGGCGTCGATGTCGAATTTCGGAATTGGAATTGGGTACATCGTACGATCGACAATCCCAATTTCATTCCAGACCAACTAGCTAAACATGCACTTATGGTCTTTCTTTCAACAACTGTTTATGACAGCCCACAAAACACTTTGTCGATCCAGATATTCTACGAGAAAATCCAACTTATAGCTATGCAACATGGTAATATGCGTATATATCCAAACGCCAAAGAGATGCAGCAGGACCACTTCAAGATAGGGGACATTCGGGCTTTAGACATTATCGCACAGCATAGTCCTGAAAGGTTTCAGTTCCGACCTAAAACTTGTTTTGGCAATGGGATTTGCACACTACAAGACAAAGGCGACCAAAGTGTTGTCAAGAAGTCGCATAGCTGTGGGGGAAATGGAGTAGAGGTGATTTCCATCGAGGAAGCACGCAAAAAGGTCGGATGTCATAACTCCAAAAAGCAACATACATCAACACGAGCCGCCCTTGGGATGTCCAAAGTTGATCCCCACAACCCTCTACTCCTGCACCAAGAGTATATTGCAACATTGCTGGATTTTGGCGAGTTTCGGGTTTTTTTACAGGCCCGGCTTCAGCCGGCTAGTCCAGTCAAGATTATTGCGATAGCACTGACAAGGTTTGAGGCATTGCGTGGAAGGATGGTCGCACGCCATATCCAAGAGACAGACTTCAGCTGGGCTGGAGAAAACGAAGAGTCATGGAAGGAGAAGGAAACCGAACTTCGCGATTTCGCCTGTCATATATATTCCCAACTTTGTGCGCGACTCGACGCAAACGAGGCGTACGAATCGCTGAAGATCGGGGTTCGCTTGGATATTGGGATCTCTGCTCTAGATTCTGGCGGCCAATTCTTTGTAAATGAGATTACTCGTTGGCATTCAGCCGACTTCTTGTCGATGGATATTTTACCGTACCCTTTTTTAGAGATATGTAAGAGATATTCGGCTGCCCTAAGCACCTTTATAGCTAAGCTATAGCATACATAAATAAACGATCTCGTTTTTTTATTGGCCATAAGCTATAGGTTAGCATCTAAACATAAAATATATATATCTGATTTGATCGCCACGCCATTTATCAACTTATATTTCTCGAAAGCCAAATTCTCACCTCTAGTTAATTCCAGCCCAAATATCTACTTACTAGGCTTTAAACATCTTTTTTACTCCCTCCACGAAATTCACTCGTCTCCTTCTAATACACCTACTAAGTGACCACCGCTTGTCATCTATACAACTGCCCAAGTTTTCCCCCATTAGCCAACACCCCAGGTTTGTCCTTGAATACCTGGCTTTGTAATCAACCTTGTTACTAACTTGCATCTAAGCTCATAGTTCCGATCCTCCACAAAACCATATACTTTCACCTTTCACCACCCTGAGTTGTACAGCCTACTAGATTGCCAACTTGGAGGGACGATTCTGTTTACCATGGCTGTCTCAATCAATTGTGCACACTCGTTCAAGATGATTAAGTCAGACAGCACCCTAGTCCAATGGACCTGCAACCTGTGCCATTCGGGTCCACACTGGTGGATTTTCGAGTGCCGTTACTGCGAGATTCATACTTGTAGATCTTGCATTCATAATGCCTAAAATTTGCTGGCAAGATTTAGGTGTCGGATTTAGATTCTGCAGGAAATTTAGTCTTGATAAGAACATGGCTTATATGTTCTATATCTGTTGATAGAATACTAAAAGGGACTTCTAATGGACAGCAACTTTTTTCATGCTAGTTACAATCTATCACAGGGATAAAGAAGGGGATTCGCGGAAAATCGAAGGAAGGCATCTAACAAGGTCTTAGATTGCCTCTGCCAGGTCTACCCCTCTTCATTAGACTAGCAGAACAGTTTCCATCTGGAATACAACCCATCTTACCCCTAACACTTCTGATTTCACTGTTAGGCAAACATAAGCGTGAGACAAAGCTGTTGGACACTAAATCGATGGTTAGAAGAGGCATACGCAGTGCTGTAGCTTAAAAGTGGCTTTCCAAGTAATAGCTAGAGTCACGAACAACACGCTGTATGCGACCCCCCGCGACAAGCCACCCGATACAGTTACAATATGCATCTCGGGCAGGCCTGCGACATGGAAGCGAAAGTGACCCCAATATTGATAGACCATAGAAACCCGCTTTATGGTATAGTTTACATCAGTCCATTCAATAAAATCTTGTATAGCAAGCCTGGCTTACACCCTGCCGAAAAATCCATGTGAGACTGCTGCCGCTGCCGCTGCCTATTACAGGCGCCTGCATAAATCACTTACAGGGATGCGAGCACTCGTGGCCCCTACTCTCGCGGCGAACGGCGAGGCTCGGGAATGAAGATAGTAAGTCTGTGATATGGCTATATTGTCAAGGCTATTGCAGAGCCCCCTCCGGTATTTAAAAAGCGTGGTTACAAATGCTTTTTTTCATTCGACTTTAGAAAGAATCTCTAGCTGAAGCGGAGGCCAGAGCAAAATGTCCAAGATTACAGGACTACAACGACTCCCTTACGAACTAGTCGCATACATTGTGGCAGCCTTAGATATTGAAGATGTCTTTCACTGGTCGTTATGCAGTAAACACTTCCAGTATATTATACAGGAAGACCTGTTCTGCAAGCCTGTCGTTATGGTGAGTAGGGCACTAGATCCCTAACACGGTCAAGGAGACGACGGAATAGACCATCGGCTAACACTGTCGCCTCAGTCCAAAATACACGGCACCCTCGAGGCGCGAGAGGCGCTTGAGACTGGGCGGTTCTCGCGGGCGTTGCGTCGCGTGGCAAAGCGACGCAACGCGCTATCGCAGGCCTCTCCGTACTTCGTGGGAATTGTGGCTTGCGCTGATTCTTATGGGTTCTTCGGTGGCAAGCTGTGTTACATTATTGAAGCACGGCCGCAGCGGTGGCTTCGGATCCTTGATATACACCGGTCAACCAACGAGGAACTGGTTGTGAATATCCCAATGCTTATACGCGAGGCTATCCCACGAGCAGCAAATTGTTGTAAATACAAGTTTAAGGTACTTTACCAAGCAGCCGGGATTGTAAGTTGCTTGTTTTCTTTCGCTATACCTGTGACAGAAAACTGGCTTCTTATTCTTAAACCTCAAACAAGCCAAATACTCGAGTCGTTCCGCCTGAACTCGGTAGCCAGGATATTCGTTAGAAACAATGACAAGTTTCTCTACTTTGGCACACACTCTGAGGAGGGAGCTGATGGGTTCAGGAAATGGGTCATTAAAGGCTATGATCTGAACAGTAATTCTTGGCTACCCCAACCCCGGATGTACATGTCAAACTTGGCAGGATGCGACATAGGATCGACAGTCTGTTTTGAAATATTCGGTGATTACTTTTATGGCCTCTCTAACCAGACTCTTTATGAAGCCGATGATCCTGAATGGACATCTCACTATTACTGCTTCCGTTTTCCGCTGAATGAGCCGTTACTCGGGAAAATGCAGGTGATGAGAAAGGAAGATAGTTGGAGAAGAAAGCATTCTGAAGGCCCTATCGACGATCGTTGGGGTTTTCTCTCTTTGGAAACGGACGAGGCAGGCGGGGGCATCGTTATTTTGGAATGCCGGAAAGAATGGTTGAAAGGTCAAAGCCGGAGTCAGCGCACATACTATACGACGGAGGTAGTGTTCCCTCAAAAGAGCATCCAGGAGGACCAACAAAGAGTTAGAGCCGACATAACGAGTGATGCCGCTGTCTTATTTCGAAGACCCGAGCATTTTCATGTAGGGGATGACAGCTCTGTTGCATCACTATTGGTGAGAAGCAAAACGTACTTTTGCGCATATATGCGGTCCTCTCACACCTTTATTGACCTGATCGACGATACATCTTATGACGCCTCTGGTCCGCAGCGGCTGCGTCTCCGAACTGGCTTTAGGAGACTGAAGCCGGGAACACGTTTGATATTAGACAACTTAGCTTCGGACGAGCCGAGAGCCCCCAGCGAGCCCCCTATGCAGCCTTACCAAGCCAATACGATATTTATTTGGCCTCCCGAACAAGATTTATCGGAGCCAAACTCTATTTTGGATAGCGTTCGGCAACTACTCAATGTTAATGGCCGCCAGAGTTGCGTGGCTGCGACAGGGGATGAGCGCGCTGTGATCTACACAACTAGCGACGGCTCCAAAGGGGGGGTCAAGGCTTTGGTGCTGCTCAGTTTCGACCCCGCGACTAAGTTCGAAGGCATGGAGTACGGTGGAAATATCATTGGCCGGGGAACTTCACATGATGCCCACGCAGGGGTAGACCCGAAGGTAGATGACCGGACGGGTTCGGGTGGGATGTTGCGGTTTGGCTCCAACGTTCAGCTCAGGGCCGTGGGTGGGGCGGGGTGTAGCAAAGCTGACAGCTTGACGAGTTCACAATACTCCCCTCCGTTGCTTGCGACCGCCATTGATAGAATCAAGCCCTGGGCCTGCTATCAAAAAGCTATGCACCTTGAAATTCAACGGAAGCTCTATCTCGGCTGGCATCAATGAAAGTTTGAAGTCTGGGTTCGACTTTTTGGGTCACCTTGCGGTTTTACATTTCTCGTCCTCCATTTTCACTATCCCAATTTATGTACAACTAGACTCTAGATCTACTATATCTAAGCCACTCCATTATATTCTGTTTCAGGAACCTTACTGCTTTCGGATTGCGTGTAGCTCTTGGCCATGGACTCTGTCCAAGATGGCATCATAACAAGCACCCCGCTAGTCAAGCGGACAAGCTTAAAAGTTCAGAGTCCTTCGAGCGAAGATCAGCGGCATCTGTATTGCCACTTTTCCACGAGCAATATTGAGGTGCTCAAGACCAGGCCCCAGTTTAAAAGCGTTGAAAGAGAGCAGATTTAGGGTCGCTCTTTTGCATACATATAAGATTGGTTTCCCTCACTTTCCTCTTAGTAGTGCAGACGGTTAAATCACCAGTATTAAATTATTTACCAAGAGGCAAACCTAGCTCTGTAAAATTTGCGTTAAACCTTTTAGCATCCTATGCAGAACATGTTAGGTAAAAGGGAACTTTGCGCTCTAAAAGATCTAATTCTATTACTCGCAGAAGCGCCGCTTAAAATAGCCTCTTTACAACGGCTACCAAGATGGCTGATTGTTATTTTAAGTTAAAACTCCGGCAGGTTATATTTTTACTCATAGAAAGGTGATAGCACAAGTACCGCCCTGTCCATCTCCTAGGTTGTGTGGAGGACAATTATGAGGGCATCATGCCTACACGTACCCCCTTAACCCTTCCCCCTCCTTTTCATGGGTTCTCGCACCTTGAAAGATTTATATAGTGTTAGGGGCTATCACGTCCTAACAGTCTAGTTCTCTCAACATAAAAGCCGACTTGTGCCCACTCTGCTTCAGTAATTCAACCCATTCCCCCATATCTTCGCACTGAAAACAAGGCTCACTTGACACTGATCCATAGTTGCGACAATAGGAACAGACTACACCAAACTGCCCACACCTCAAGCATTCTATGCCGTCTGCCCACCTATGTTTCTTTTAGTGACTTTACTACCTGGTGTCTAGAACAACTATACCTTGATCCTTTGCATTCTTGACATTCCTCAATTTTAGCCTTTTTAATCCCGTTATCTAGTGTCATTAAGGAATTAGCATAAGTTCCGGGCTAGTAGATAATAAGAATACGAACCAAACGTTGAAAACATGGGGTTTGTAGGGGCCTGTTCATCCTGAGTCGTGTTTTGGTATTTGCTATTGCCATATTCAATGAATTTGGTTCTTTATAAGTTGTTGTTAGCGTAGTTGAGACGATGGCTGCAATTTAGGGAAGTACAAACATAGCCGGGTAGTGGCCAGTATAAGTCGGCTGTTGATAAATAGGGAACCTGGCGCCACCGATGTGTGTCACGGACGTCGAGGTGCTAGGCCCAATGGTGCAAGAGCGGTGGCGGTTGTGGTTGGGTGTGGTCGTGGAATACATTGCAGCCGAGTCATGTGGTGTAAGCATGTGGTTGGAGTTCATGGCCTGTGTCGGCGGCAGCACCGTGACCTCTTGAATGCGGGTTCGTTGCTCCTCGGTTATGTTTATAGGCGAGGATGATCCGTCAGGCATGCGAACTTTCTCCTCGAGGTCTTCGAGACGCCTTTTCAGTTTTTTGCCTGCGAGAAACTGTCAGTGTTAAGCTTTTTCAAAGTAATAGTTGAAGGTATAAATGCATACGATAGGTGCGCTGAGCAATCCTGTTCTGTATCCTCCGACGCTCTGCGAGATCCGTTACCTTGCTCCAGTCCTCATTGGAATCAGTGGTGTGGGACAAAGAACTAACCCTCTGTTGAGGCATGGCGAGAAAGTATGAGGTGATTAAGGGGCGGTTTCTTTGGAGTTTTGCTTCAGGAGAATAAAATATATAGGAGAGTTTCTTCAGATATATACACCGCTAATCTCAATCATCTTAAATATAGCCATTATAAGTATTTACTTGGTACTCGGTACATCTTGTCAAGCTCTAACTTCGGGCACTCCGTGGCGCGGTGTTTCCACCTAACTATTTTAGGTCTCATCAATCAAACAAAGTGCCTTGTCACCAACAGACAGTACTACCCAAACCGCAGCATTATTTACTGGTTGTTCTTTAGCGCCAGGATCTCAAGTGTGTTGTTACAAACCAACAACGGGATGGCCAACGTAGTCAGCGACTTCTTGGAATAACTGTATGGGAGCAATCCTGACTACTTAGTGATTCACGACCAACGACCGTAACTACCACGATACTACCTTGCACGATCCTCACGGGAGCTCCGAGTATACCACGCTATACGAATCTAAGGTTCGTCACAAAGTGTTAGCTCGGGCACTCGTCCCACATTTTGTCAAACCGAGAAGTAGATAAATACCCCCTGCCGGCTTCTTGAACCCCTGAAAGACCGGCTGAGTCCTTGATTAGGCAGATGAGAAAGTGATTTAACGAGTGTACAAAGTTTGGTTCACCACTTGCCAGCCCCGGGCTTACCCCTTGGCTTTGTTACCGAGTTAACATTTGAGACCCAGGAGGTGTAGAGCGCAGGGTTTGGTGCCAGGATTGGATGTCGTCACCCAAGACCGACCTAGGGCTACACAGAAAGAGGCTGTTGTAGTGACGAGTTTGGACTTTAGCAGGCTGTACGTTGGGATACCCAGTCATCGCACCCTCAGGTTAACTGGGTTAGGCAGTTTAGGCGCCGGGCAAAGGAAAATGAGAAAAGGGTTTCATGGGAGGTCTATAGTGAACTTGACACCAGGATGAACCATCCTTTGTATTATAGCCCGTTGACCGTTTCATATGCATACAGAATGCTAGACAATCCTCAACTAGGGGAGGGGTCTCAGCTTGATCGGTGGACTATCGCTAGATACCGGAAGGCAGAACTTGTCAGATGGGACACTGGGTATGCTTCATTAATGAGCCTGCCTAAAACATGTATAATAGACCTAGCCTTGCACGCCCCCTATGCCCTTCAGGAGGCTCGCTCAACGAGATTTATACATAGGAATATTTGGCGTGCAAGTGACTATTAGATTTTCAAGGATCGCGGGACAAGCTGGGAGAACATGTGATGCTCGTCTTTTGAATACAAGGTTGCCTCGAAGCGTGGCATGCTACATATTCACTTAGTAGACAAGTACCCTGCAGTACGCTAAGAAAACCCGTGTCAAAGTCCCTCAACGAAGCGGCACGCTAAGGGGACACCTGTTTATTCATCCTAGTACGCATAATAGACTGTGCTTGACCTGAGGCCGAGACACAGTGGCCAACACACAGGATTACCTTGACTGCTTATGTCGATTTACGCAGGTCCCGGTGCTACGGCTTTGATAAGTAGCTAGACAATAATATACCCCGGCCCAAGTAGTGCTAGGTTTAAACGGATGAATCAGGTTACACGTTATCACATTTCAAGTCTCCACTCCATTTTTGCGTACCTATCAACTTGCGCAATAGGCAGGACATAAAATACAAAAGGCACGGAAAGTAAGTGCTTGCGGGGTATGTAATCGCACAGTTCTGATTTCCTAAGTTGCCACTTCGGTAGCAGATGCCTTGTGATCCTCATTATGACCTCTCAGTATGTCGAAGTTGGGTCAGATCCAAACATAGGCTTCATATATTTTGAGACTTCAGTTACGGTAGTTCCACTCTTTTGCAATATCATCTGAATAGGGCTTAACATGTAATATTTAGGCAATAAGCAACGGACGACGAGAAGAACTATTCTATTTCGAACACATCTGAGTATGCCAGGCTTCCAGAGGGAGACGTGATCAGACTACTCACTACAACGTAAGTATCTCGTAAGCTTGCGTTAGCCGCTCTAACCACCGACCGGGAAGGCCATAGGAATGGCATCATGGGTCTTCTGGAATCGCTTTGGAGATGGACATGGAAGCGTTTGTTAGGGGTTTATGGGAAAGTAACGTATGTCGATACCGACGAGGCGAAATTACCCTTGCTAGGCCAACATGCACCTCCGTAGTGGGCAGATTGCAACGTATTACCATCAGCATCCTTGAGTCTTCACTAGTTCACAGTTCTGTTACGTGACAGGGGGCTCAGTCCGTGGGCAGACGGACAACTCTTGCAATTCCCTCTTGGCAGATGAGGCCACAGAGGGTGATGACGCTAGTGTATGTGCAGAAATCCACTGGAGAATCGTATATCCTGCTCAAATGCTCCGAGCTGGGGGTAGTGGGGTTGGAGCCCAAATAGGACAGGCTTTCCTTAGCGCACCGCTTCTATGGAGACTTTGTCGGCAGGAACCAGTTCTACGATGACACCCTTTTCGTCCCAGGAGTCAGATGGTGGCTATATTTGTACCTCTCAATGTAGCTCCTGCTAACGAAGTCTCCACAGAAGCGGTGCACTAAGGAAACCCCTGCTCTACCGACGACCCTTGATTATGCGCGGCGTTGATGATGGATGTGATCAGCTCCCTGTTAAACCCCGAACTATCCCCGGTACGATGCGAGATGCCTTAACTTGGGACACTTTCAGCATGAACACAAGTTCTCACGAATTCTCAGCTTTCAGTACATTCCAATAATTTGTATGATACTGCTCTCGACCACCACTTTAGAATTATTTTCTAGGTGTATGAGTGCTAGGTTCACAATCCACCATGGACTTTGGCCGACCCAACAGCAGCTTTGTGACAGACGACGCTTGGAACGGCTACCCTGTAATATTCAATGACAAGACAACGCTACCAACCGTGGAATATTGTCCTCATTGTCCTCAGACGCCGCACAATCCTCCTTTAGAGCAAGGATGGGCCGGGGATAGCCCATCTCAAACCATGGGGCCGCCTTTATTAAGTTGCGTCACAGGCTTCCCGATGGGTCTATTGGCTCCTTTGCTACAGCCCGTCCAACTCCAGCTTCCATTGACTCCCGAATATACAGCCTGCGAGAACGATCCAACAAGGCAGACCCTGCCGGCTACAGGCCCAACCCTGGTTGCCCCCGTCAAAAAGGAAGCAACAAAGGCCACACCACTAAACTTTGGCTCGAAGAAACCGGCTTGCATATCTTGTAGACAACGAAAAAGCAGATGTAGCAAAGGACAGCCTTGTGGTAGTTGTGAACGATCAGGGAGGCGATGCGTATATGTGGAGTAAGTTTGTCGCCATGATCATGTTGCCTAGCATTAACGTTTTGTTAGAAGTAAAAGATTTCGAAGCACTTATAACTTCCAAAACACTTATAAGCACGACCCAATTCCAAGGGCTATGACGGTATCGTCATCGAAAGGTTCCCGGAACCCGGTGCTGCCGCCGAGACAGGCCATGAACCTCGACCGTGGCAATCAGAAACACTCGAATCACTAAGAGAAACACATGTGGATGTACGGCATAGAATGCTTGACGTATGGGCAGTTTGGTGTAGTTTGCTTAGTGCTAAGTGAGCATTCTTTTTAATGCAAAGATTTAGGAAAATAGATTGAATTACTAAAGCAGGGTGGACACAAGTCGGCTTTTATGTTGAATTAGCTATACATGGCATCAATAATTATTTCAACTGAGAAGCATTTATCAAAGTTTATAATAAATGTAGTTTTTCCAGGCAAAGTTATCCGATCGATTGTATCGACCTATATGTCGTTCTTACTTGCAGCTATCTAGCTGAATATTGTTCGGGCCGTATGTTACGTAGTGAAATGTAGGCTTACTAGGAAAAATACGAAAGGGCCACCTTTGTTGACCAAATTCCGGTAAGACAGCAGAAATAATAATTACTATTGCATATTCTTGCGGTACAAGATTATATAATTATTTCTAGTTCCTCGAAAACTACTTTATGTCCACTCCATTTTAACATTTCTACCCATCTTGTCAAGTTTCCACACTGACGACAAGGTTGACCTGACGCATAGCCGTCTCCATGGCAAATGGCACAAACCACACCAAACTGGCCGCATCTCAAGCATTCTAGTATGCCCGCCCATCTGCATATATTTTAGTGACTTCACTCTCCATATGTCATGATTGCCGTTACCTTAATCCATTGCAGTCGGGGCATGTCTCAATTTCGAGTTCTTCTTCCGCCAACCGCTTCCCAATGTTAGCATAAATATTCGATAATATGGTTTAGTAGGTACTGGTGAATACGAACCAAATGTTGTAGAAGGGACTCTGTAAGATTCTCTCTATCGGTGCTGTGCTTGGTTGCAGTCCGAGTTGTGTTTCGATGGTATTTACGTCCTAAGAATCTCTTTATATATAATTACCATTAGCGGAGTCTATCTGATACTCGTATTTACGACTTTATTGGCGATATTAGAGCATACATGGCAGGGTACCTAGTATCTTTCTGAGCCGTAGGCGTTGTCCCTGCAGATTGGCCGGAGTTGCATAAAGGCATAGAAATCCCGTTGGCCATAACTGTACATAGACCACCACTAATAGTGGTAGGTTCTGAAGGTGCTGTCGTAACGAATTTGAACTAATTGTTATGTTTAGAAGATGGTTTTGCTCTATAGGGTTGCCTGGATTGTGACGATCCTTGCAGATATGCATTAACAGCTACCCACACTGCCGTCGGCCTATTAACTATCTCGATTTGAGCCGCCTCTTAGAAAGGACTTCACAGCATCATCGACAATCTAGGTCTAGTAGCCCTAGGTGTAAAACTAGTGTGGCCTAAGGGCCATGCTTAATACATCTGAAAGCAGTTGGACAGTGATCACGTTTGGTTGATAGCTATCGTACGTCATAGCCAACTCCGATGTTATAAACGGCATATTGGGCCGATGCAAAGTCAGCATACTCCACCAGATCTCAACGGGCGTCCGCTCTTTGAGCCTCAAGGGGGCTCCTAATGAGTAACTGTAGCTCGCCCTCTGTAGCAATGCCGTCCAACAGCTATGCAATCTCTTTCCTTCTAGGATGGAAGCGCTGCTTGACTAGAACGTGGCTTTTCTAGATATGCGTCAACTATACACAAGAATGCCGTACAGGTGAATTGTTCGGCGTGAAGATTATTCATCGTTTAGCCTTGAGAGGCCAAATGGTCCTAAGGTCTTATACGTTCCAATACTAATGAAGCGCCGAGCGATACCCTCCCTGACAAAAGCACCCAGTGCATAACACGTCTCCAATATACAGTCGCATCTGTGACACCTGGCAAGCGTGGTAGTCTAGATTGCTGTTATTGGCTATAGTTTGTTGAGTCGGTCTCAGCATGCTACTCTTACAAGGTCACCCGTTCTAGGACTTTGTCCCGTGGTGACCTCTCTCACGGTTACATTAAAGGACAGCTGATTATAAGGTACCTAGCCAACAGGGGATGGAGGGTATATCCACGGAACGAATGATGAGTTTCCACCAGTATCTACAATAGGAAACTAACAGTTCGCAATCTATTTCCTCTAGTAGCCGCCGAGGTAGGGGACTTCTCAAACGTGAATTTGGTAACATCAACATACTGAGCATTGCCTTATCCTAGCTACCCCGTATTGACACGTAATTGTTAGATCATTAGGGGGTGCATTTTTTTTCGTATTGATTTTATGCTTTGCTTAAAGCGATTAAAGTAGTGAAGTTTATATATATAAGAGAAGTGGCAAATAGGTTTGTAATATGCTGCTAGAAGATTTTTCGCCACATTATGTAACAATAATGAAATACGGCAGTTTGCTATCTAATATTAATTTACTAAGTACTAATGGACATACTCCTAACATCGTACCCCAATGTTGCAACATCTCGGCTAAAATCACAATTTCTCCTTGCTTAGAGGTCGTCGCCCATTCATAGGAACGTTATCGCCATAGACAAGGTCCCTCATCATAAACAAGAGTATGAGTATGTTGTTCACCCAGCTTCACGGAACTATCCATATGTTTCACTACATTATCTGATTCGTTGGTAAATGCCACTTGGAAACTTGGATGAAGTTGACGTGGATTGCGGGCGTTCGTAAGGGGTATGCATACTTTCTTTTTGGCTAGTGCCTTCTTCTTGCTTGGATTGCCCGGTTACCTCGCAACGAGAAAAACTAGTTGTCCCCTTGTCTGACATGATTTTAATAATAACCGGATAGAAGGTGTTGTTGGTTTATAACGAGCTTTGAGATCCAGTTGATGCTGTGTACTAGGCTGCTGTAGTAAAAGCAGAGAATTGGGGCGGGTAGCCTTAGGACAGTAAGTAAATAGCGGTGACAGGTAAAAGGTAACTCTCGGAAGATCTCGCTCCAAAGTGAAGATGGGTCATGAGAAGGCTGCTGCTGGGTAGTGGTATAGGGGTTAAGGCTTAATATTAGATATCAGACGGGAGTTTAAGTCCTTATATAACTAGGGCGTATTGGCTAGCCTCCTGCAACTTTCAGACAGTATATTCCGGAGGGTATTCAACCCTAGTCCTATGGAGGGCTACTCCATGCATTATCCCTTGAGTACCTCTTGTAAGCTGATCAATTGCTTGATAGATAGATGTTGGAGAGCTATTCTGATGGCTAGCCACTTTTTTTTAATAAATTCAGATTATAATGTAGCTTCAAGTGGGTTAGATGGCGTCTTAGAGGCCTAAAGGGGACTGGCAATCATTTGACCAATACCTCGTCCGCTGACGAAGCTGTAGTGAAATGAGGTTTGGCTATCCTAACAAGGGTGGTCAGTAAAGGCAAGGAAAACACATAGCCCTACCAACCATCACCTGCCTTAGTATTCTATTGAGTTAAATTAGAGGCCGCCGCATCAAGTCGGACCGACGAGGTCGGTTCTATTAGAGATATGCGCCTTATATCGGCTATGTTACTGTACCCCTGATACGAGCCCATCTTGATGTGACCAGCTCAGGGTAAGAACATTCACCGATTTAGATCTTCGTTCGTCTCTGCGCCGCAGCTAGCCTATGAACGGTGCGTTTTGACCAATGACAAGGATATTCACCAAGAACAAGCCTCATAGCAACCTGAAAAGCAATGAAACAGGGGCTTGGGAATCGGTAACTCCAATATCCCTGCTTGGTGTGATAAGTGGTCTCTTTCTTTGCGGCTGATATCTGTGGTGCCTGCGAATCCCTGCAACTTTACTACTGGACTGAAGCAACAAAAGGAAATAGGCCGGGAAGAAGTTCTGTTTTAACTGAATATTATCTCGTATTGGCTACCAGCCAGCAAACCCTTAAATTCGCCCCCCCTACGGATATTTCTGACCAGTCGACGAATACTCGGTTGCTGATCTGTACATTTCTCAGTTAACACCTTCTCGGCGTGCGCAAATAGCATACGGTGTGTCCTAGGTTTGGTTAAAGGGATAATTCGTATTGGAATGAGGATGAAGATGAGGACTGTCCTCTAGACGGAGACTACAATCTCGGGTCACTGTCTTGGTCACGGACATAGAGGGTAGATTCTTGTCACCCACCCCATGGAAAAGGAGTGTCCTCGGTGGCCTAGTGATGATATTTACAACGTCAAGCATAAGGACCTTGCCGCAAGGGATCTGGCGTAGGGTAACGCGCTGTTAAAACAAAGGATAGGGTGTAGAGTGAAATGGTATCATATTCCAAGAACTAACAACAGTGGTAGAGTAAAACCTGAGGAGTAGTTTAGCTCTGATCTATGCGAATACATCCCGAATGAGCCCCTTGGCAGTAGGGCTCCGTCGTTATAGCCCGGGGAGCTTAGCCGTATCATCACCCTTGTCCCCCCCCTCAGGTTGTATATTCCCATATATCCTGGTATACGCATTCGCCGCAGCCGAAGCTACGTGTATAGGAAACCTCCCTGAGTACAAAACCTATACAGCATACCGGGCCTTCGAATCTGCACGTCCAGACCTCATGTCTTGTACCCATTGACCCCTTGCTTCGAACTGATGCTCCCGGTGTTGCTATGTCGTCGTCCAGTCTGTAATCCTTCTATTTGGTTGCGCAATGTACAGTTCGCGGTCTCTTGTCGGCGAGAGCTTGTATTGTTCCCTTTCAAGTTACGCGACCATTACCCCCCATATACATGGCTCTCGTCCTAACGATAGCAATGCTTCTGTGCGATACTCTGGTGTCCGTCTGGTCATAAATGCTCTGGTGAACCCATCCAGGTATGTTGGTATAGCTGACTCTTGACGGCGCCAAGGAGAGTGCAAGCCAGAATAGAAGCTCGAAACGTCCCAATACAGTAGTCTAAGGCCGGTGTCCCATCATCTGACTCGAGCGGTTTTATTAATCACCAGTTGCCATCTACCTCACTCTCATAATAATGAACCCTGAACTCTGGCCGTTGTCCTGAGGCAGACCCTCGCTGGTGTTACCGCGGGATTCTCGGGCTGACAACAAGGTTAGCATATAGCCTAACAATGCATATGGGGCTAGCTTATCCTTCAGAAAGGGGATCGTTAGGTAAGAAATCTGAACGGAACCTAGAACCGTTGAAAGGACCAGCTCCGGATTTCTTGCAGTGCCAAAAAGTATTTGCCAGAGCACTCAAGTATTGCCAAACCAACATCGATTCAAAAACCGGCCAAGCACCAAGCTTTGACTCCAACTCGAGATGGGTCCCGGTAGGTAAATTGATGCGGTTGGTAGCACTGTAAGCATTGCTCATCACCAATTAAATGCGTACCCGTCTTTGAAGAAGCTTGGCATCCGTTTCAAGAGAATGTCTTTCTGTATGAACGCACTGCCAACAGACTAGTTTTTGGTTCGCTTCCATCGAGCCTAAGCAGCGAGGAAGGCATTGCGTACGGCCAAAAACATGTACAAAAATCCGCACGGTCGTCTCGGCTTAGTCCTCTTAGGAGAAGACGAGGAATTGGCGTCCCCCGCTGTGTGGCAGGCGCACAAGAGGAGGTTAATACGCCCGGCAGGATCTCTCGAAAGATGCATTAGTGGCTATCACTAAATTGCCCGACCGGGAGTTGACCGGAGTTTTCAGCGACACAGGGCTGACGAGCGACCCCAGACCAGGGATTCTTCCCAAATAGACTCATGGCCCTGTGCCCTCACGCGCTCAGCGACTGAAAGTCTAACACCACCCTTCCACCACCGGATAACAGAGCGCAGCTGCCCCTACATTTCGGTAGGGACAGGCGATATTAACAAGCGGTATAGAAGGCAGTTTAGAACGTAAAACTGGAACCAAGGGAAAGGTTAGGGTTAATTCGCCGACACTGAATATTCCTTGCGGGAAGCAGGAATCGGGGATGTTGGGGAGGCGAAGCGCGAGTTGTATGGGTGCAAACCCTTCCTTGTAAGGAGGATGAGCGAAAGACGTTTAACTGGATGAGTCTTCTCGGGGTGCTATATTGGGAGTGGGTGGGAATGAGAAGAAGGAAAGTAAATGCTAGTTTAGGCAAAGCACCAGCGTTCATTTATAGCTTGCTGTCAATCAGTTAATTAATCAGTTAATCAGTCAATCAATCAATTAATTAATCAGTTAATCAGTCAATCAATCAGTCAATCAGTCCTACCTTTTTACTAGTAAATTTGTGTGTGGCTTTTAATTTTTGACCAGTATAAGCACAGCAGCCTGGATATCTCCCTTAGGATATTGGCGTGGTGGTTAACAGGGCTGCCACCATGATAATAGGCCGACTAAAAGGGGTTACAGTACTATAGTTCTGTGACCACTACATTACCTGGCCACTCACGTACGGCATACCAGAATCTTACCTTCTACAAGCTTTTTTTGACTATTATATTAGTATAACACTACTCCTACTTTCCATTGTTTGATAGCACACTCTGTTTGTATTTTCTTTTCGATTTACTGAGAATACAAATTCGTCCTGTATCCTTTTCAGCTTACTTGCTATTTATTAACGGGTTAACGGATTACCATGACGAGGAAGCGGAAGAGGACCTTCCCCGATGATACCCCCTCCGTCGTAGCCGCAGCGCCCAACGCCCGGCCGACTAAGCTGGTCAAAACGGATGCACACCCCAACATCGAACACCCGCTGCTGTTGCTGTATTACCCGCGGGTGTGCACGCTGCGCGAGTGGGCGCTCGCGAGACTGCCGGCGACATCTCGGCTGCGACGGCGCAAGCTCGCGTCGGAGGGCCTTCAAACCGGCACTGGAGAGGACGAGAGAGCCCTGGGAGACCCCAAGCGCGCACTGGGCCACCTGCTCGACACAACGTTTGTGGCAGAACCTTGTGCCGATGGGACGGTGGGAGCCGACCCCAGGACGGAGTCCGAGGCGGCGGTGCGCTGGTATAAGTATGAACGATTCTGGCGGCGTGGTGATGATTTCGCGCTGCTGGATGGGCGTTTCAAGGAATTACCGTTTCGCCAGGGCCGGGTATGTTATATTTTTGAGCGTCTACGAAGTCATCAGTCGATGTTACTCACGTGTTCTATTTTGCGTCCTAGGTTGTAGACTTCATTATCTGGTTCCTCTTCCGAAACCAACAGAGCATCAAGCAAGGCAGCTGGCCGAAGCACCTACTCTGCGACGGCTACCGTAGATCGTCTGGATGCTCGCGCGGCACCACCATCCCCGGTCTATCCGAGATTTATTGCAACCAGCGCGTGCGGACTATGAAAAAGGAGCCCTGGCCACAGCTGCTCCAACTGTTGGGGGAGGAGGGCCAGCGCATCATGATCGACCTGCTCCTCGACTGCTCCATTTTTACGGCAGTGCGAGCCGGCAACGGCAATCTGTACCAGCTCAGCGGTGAGCCCATCTCGGAAATCAAGAAAATAGCACCTAGGGCGGCTGATGCGAAGAAAGGCCGGCTAGAAAGCGTGGGCGAGCCCAGGGCGGAACACTCGCTGTCCGACATCACCTTTGTAAGGAGTCGCATTCTGTACGCCGAGGCGGCGCACAGCGTGGTGCCTTCCGGGCTCGGTCGCATGCGTACGGCATTGCTAGTCTGCTGGTGTTTGTTAGCAAGTAGCTAATCCGCAACAGATGCATTAAATCGGTATCCCTACGTAATGCCGCCTTCACCTGCAAACAAAGCGCAAAACGTCCAGGTTACCACTGGCTCCAAAGTCCATACGAACACAGTCCGCGTTATGATGTACATATTCCCGCGTCAATTTAGGCTGCAAAATGCTTTTACATCTGTTCCCAACCCGCAAAAAACGACGCAGAAGTTCCAAGACTATACGCTGCGCGAGAAGGAGATCTTGGTCAAGTTTCCGGCTGGCGACAGCACGTTGAAACCGCTACAGTCCTGCATTCCTAAAAGGCTAAATGGTCCTGTGATACAATTAGTTGAAAGGCTGCAGATCCTCCATCGGCGATGCTCCTATACTGAACTCCTTCAATATTACTGTCCGGTGCGTTGTTTCCCCCCTTGAAAAAACGGGTAAGTCCTGTATATTGACAAGAGACTCACCTCAGGTACATGAGCGGATCGAGTCCCTGATGAAGAACCATAGCGAATCTTTTAGCACTATAAGCCCTTTGCAGGACAGCTCTCCGACCGATCTTGCTACACTGGGGTCGCAAGTCTCGGCTTTCGTCCGCGCCGTGCTTGCCAAGATCGTCCCCAAGGCACTCCTTGGCGAGCATAACATCCACATTTTATTACACAAGGTCGACCATTTTATACGTCGGCGGCGGCTTGAGAGTATGACACTGCACGAGGTGCTCCAGGGGATGAAGTTTTCCGGTGTTGGTTGGCTTGCGACCCCTTCCCTTCGCGCCCACAAGGCATCGCGAACCGACACTCAGAAACGCACCGAGCTCTTCGCCGAGTTGGTGTACTACCTGCTGGACTCGGTGGTCGTGCCGCTAGTGCGTAGTAACTTCTACGTGACCGAGTCCGGAGCGCACTGCCACCGCTTGTTATATTTCCGGCACGACGTGTGGCGGTTCCTGTCCGAGCCAGCCAAGGCCGCGCTTAAGGCCGACATGTTTGAGGAGGTGCGCCCAAGGCCCACCGGCATCTATGACGCCCTTGGCATCCAAGACAGCACCGACATTGAGCGACTAGGTTACAGCCACATGCGCCTGCTTCCTAAGAAACGGGGTATCCGCCCTATTATTAACCTCAGCCGCCGCATGCCCGCGGGCGCGGCGACGACAAAGGTGCTACGTCCGAGCATCAATAGCGTGCTGGCACCGGTGGACCGGATGCTTCAGCTGGAGCGGGAGCAGCACCCCGGTCGCTTAGGATCGGCCATGTTCTCCGTTAGCGACATGTATACGCGCATCAAGGGGTTTAAAGCCCGCTATCCATCCTCAACCCCCCTGCCGCGTTTCTACTTTGCCAAGGTCGATGTCAAGGCCGCTTTCGACACTATTCCGCAGGAGGCCGTGATCGCTTTAATGCGCACCATTCCCACGCATCAACATTACCAGACGCTCCGGCATGCGCAAGTCTCACCCCTTGGGAATGGTGGCGTGGTGGCGCATCGGTGGCTCCAAGATATGCGGCCGGCTGGTGAAGTGGTGCCGTTTGTAGAGCTGCTAGAAGGCACAGGGAAGCTCGCCGCGGACGCTGCGTGCAACACGGCCTTCGTTGATAAGGTGGTGCACGCAGACCATGATCGGGATGCGCTACTGGCGCTGCTAGAAGCGCACGTAGGGGGTAACATTGTACGCATCGACAAGAAACTATACCACCAGCGGCGCGGCATTCCGCAGGGCAGTGTGCTAAGTTCAGCGCTGTGCAACTACTTCTATGCGGACCTGGAGGCCCAGCACCTAGGCTTCCTATGGGAATCTGGTGATGGTGACTGCCTGCTAATGAGGCTGATTGACGACTTCCTCCTTATTACAACAAACAGAACAAAAGCGGTGCGTTTTGTCAAGGCGATGCATAGAGGATTCCCTGACTACGGCGTAGACGTTAGCATAAAAAAGACCCTGGTGAACTTTGCACTGGAAATAAACGGGGTAAAGATTGCAAGCGTTGAAAAAGAACACTGGTTTCCGTACTGCGGCACCCTTATTGATCCGGCGACGTTAGGCTTAGCTAAGAGTTGGGAGAATGTTAAAAACCCTCAGGTGTTTGACTCGCTTACGGTCGAGTTCTCACGGCACCCAGGGCGAACCTTCAGGCAGAAAGTCATTAGTAAGCACACTTTTCTTCCCATATGGATTGTTGCATGTCTCTCTAACGCACTCTTTTTTTTTGTTAGGCGCTTTTAAGATTTACTCGCATGCTATGTTCTTCGATACGGCGCACAACGGGCATCACACAGTGGCGGCCAACACAGCACGTGCAGCAGCTCAGACGGCCGTCTGGCTGTGGGCGTACATGCGGTGCTTGACGAGTGCCAAGCGGCCGCGTCAGAGCCTAGTCGTGGGCGGGCTCGCAGCGCTTGCTGACGCTGCCTTCCACCTGATAGCAGGCCGTGCGAGGCACGCGCGCTACCCGGGCTACGAGTGTAATCTGCGCCGCACCTCTGTGGCGTGGCTCGTATTTGCCGCCTGCCACCGAGTGCTGACTGTGCGCCAGACCGGCTACGCCGAGGTGCTCGCCTGGCTAGAGGCCCAGATGGCAAGTCTCGAGAGGAGAAAGGAGGTGGATATGGCAGCGCTGGAGAAAGCAGTAACCGAGATAAAAGGAATGGTATGATTCAGGGTATTCCTGCTAAGGAGGTTTTCGAAGAGCGGGACCCGATATTTGGTCTACCTGCTGCTCCTAATCTTGGCGATCGAGAAGTGAAAGAGGTAACGCTGGCTCGTATACACCTCTCTTACTCCAGGACCTAATACACTGGGAGCGCCGATAACACGGCGCTGAAGATGCGTTCTCTTATATCTTTAGCACTATTAGATACTAGTTTCCGCAAGTCCTCAAACGTGCGTGCTCTTGCCAATGCGACTGAAAACGCGTGTGAACGACGGTTAAACCTTGGCGGCAGCGACATCGAACCCTACTTTTCAGTAGGGTCGGAGTAACAAGGTCAACTAACAGTATAGAAGGTGGAACCGAACATCGAAAAATTGCTTCGAGATATGGATGAGGAAGGCATACAGGCAGACGGATCCACCGAGCTTGATAGAATGAATGCTAAGGCTTGGTTTAGGAGGGTGGCTGAATAAGCCTGTCTATTAGGAAAGTAGTGTGTGTATAGGTGATATGGGATTTCGGGGGCTATAGACTACCAACCCACCTTATCGCCTAATACACCAAACAACCAAAAGGTTGGCAAGCAATTGCATCTAGGTGTCTGTTCATTCGCGCATGCATATCTGACATTAACAGCAGAAATCGAAGCTAAACATCGGCGCGCCGAAACAAGAAGGATTAATGCTGTTCTAGAACAGGCTCCAGAATTGTATTCTTAAACCAAGCCAGATGACTTAGGGGTAAACTATATTATCAGGTACGACAGATTGGTCAGGCTTCCGGATAGTGGCCTAATTTTTGCTTATTATTTATATTACTCTATATTCTAATTATTTTAAGCATACTATATATATATACTATTATAATATTATAAATAGCTAAAATATTATAGTTAACGTTAGTTGTTAGATATACGGGGGGGCAATAGGTTCGCGGGTCCCGTGAGTATTAGGTGAGCCTGCCCCTTTCGAATACCACAACACGCTCGAGTATTAAGAACTACGTTAGCTATAGAGATAATTGCAGGCAGTTTTAACGTGTTACTGCTTTATATTACGGTTTAATTATAATATACTGCTTTTTTTGCTGTTTAGCTAGGTATAAAAACTGCTGTTTTTTATTTTTTTTTTAGATTTTGTTTACACTTTTTCTTCCGGTATTAAATAGTTTGTCTTCCTTTTCGTAAGCTACCAGAGCGTCAATACGGTTATCTTCTAATTTACTTTAGTCTAAGTAAGCCATTATCTCCTTTTTCGTTTAATCCAGCGAGCCTGTTGAAGTAGTGCAGCGCTTGGTTATCTGCTTATAATCAAGACACTACTTGTAGCTTGCCTTGTCGTATCGCAACAGAAGACCTATTGCTTTCCAGTATTGTTGATTAATTTTAATACTTCCGCATGGCTGGGCTTTATATCAAGCATCTTTTGCTGTAATATATCTCTGATAAACAGCCTGTGGGTTATCGTATTTCAGAAGAAGGGATAAAAATAAACTTAGCGACGACAATAGTGTATAAGTAAGAGATGGCGTATAAACAGGAGGTAAAGATAGCGGGGGCATGTCTTAAATAATAAGCTGGGTTATTAATAGTTCCGGAACTGAAACTGATTGCAACTATAGTTATTCTAGAGCTATAACTGGCTGTGATAGCTCTATATACCTCAGAGGATATGCTTGCGCCGCGATTTATATCGCGACGTGTTGTCCGAAAGGGGCAGGCTTACCTAATACTCACGGGACCCGCGAACCTATTGCCCCCCACTCTGTGGTTGAGAGATGTAAGGTGTAGGTTGATACACCAGATGTACATGGCGGGTGTAGTGGTGTAGTTGATCGCAGCCCTGGTTGGCTACGATGGCCAGGCTTTGACTCCCTCAGGATGGCAACTTGCTCGAAAATCTGCTTCATGATCCTATTCGCTTGTTCGACGGCGCACGAGGGACCCTAATAGTGCAGGTACCTAGTTCTTGAGGCCATCAGGAGTCACGTCGCCAAGATTAGTTCAATACTGAAGTTTCCTGCTTAATTTTTAACGAGCGTGCTAGCTAGGTAAAGACTGTGTTTAGATATAAACGACCAGCAGGTCTTGCCTGTAAGTGTGCTGCCTCTCGATACCGCCCGCGGTCTCTCTAATATCAACAAAAGAAAAAGAAAAAGAAAAACACTTAAAGCCCTCCTCTATATCTTCACTCGCTCAACCCGCCCACCTGTTCAACGTCAGAGTCAAAGTCGGAGTTCGAATCAGAGTTGGAGCCAGTCTCGCGGTTAGGCCACCTTCTGTGTATCCTACTCATTGTAATAATTTCTTTCTGACCGCATTCTTTCCTCTGTTCATTAAGATCGTCCAATCCGCCTTTAAATTCCTTTGTTTCACAATACGTGGTCCTGGCCCAGGCTTTGAGAATTTTCTTCTTCTTTTTATCGATTCCAAAAAAATACATTCTCGGGTTAACATCCGGGTACGGCTGGTCAGCGCAGGAGTAGTTCAGAATTTTTATATCTGTCTTCAGGCGCCTTTTTAAGTCCCCTTTTGGTTGAGGCTTTATTGTTAGGAGTCGGCCCCTGTGACTGTCCTCAAAGCGCCGAGTTGCTTGGGGATAGTCGGATTTTAACGCTAGATAGTGTCTTTCCTCATCGTTGTTACGGAGACTCTCAAGGCAGACATCTAAAAATTGGCCGACGGACGCAGTGATTCTTCCCTTAACATCCTTCTTTTTCGTGTCAGGATCGATGGTAAGCTTAATTTCATCCCAGTCTTTCTCGTCTGGCGACAAGCCCTCGAATAGCCGGTCTCGGTATGCTTGTGGGTTCCTAGCCCACGGTCGCTTCTCTTTCGTCTCACCTAACGATCTTGTGGGTGAGTAGTATCTCTCATAACCCCGTTTAAGCTGAGGATCATTTTCACTTAGGTCTCTCAGGAATTTCGCCTGCGAACCAGGACAATCGTTGATAAATTCGACGCCAAGGTCGGTCAACCCGGAATTGGTAAGGTCAGGGTCTTGCCTAAGAAGGTATTCGAGGTAGAATTTAACGTCGGCAAAGTCGCAGTCGTTATCTCGACTGATTTCGGATAGATTGCCTAGCCAGTACCCTGTATCCTCGCCAAGTCTTTCTCTAACTTTTCGCCAAGGTCCGGAGGTCTGATCGGTAGTATCGGCGCTGAACTCCCTGGTATTCCAGCTACTTGTGGTGTCGGCGCTAGTTCCCCTGAATCCGCGGTGAGAGGTCTCGTTGGTGCGCTGACTAGTGACGCTAACCCCCCTGGATACAATACCCAATTCCTGGATAAAATTTTGAAGTTCCTCAACAGGAATCGACTTAAGTTGATCCAATAAGTTGCTTTTGTTCTTTTCTCGCTCCTCTTTTTCCCTTTTCTCTCGCTCCTCCTTTTCCTTCTTCTCTCTTTCCTCCTTCTCCCTTTTCTCTCTTTCCTCCTTCTCCTTCTCTCGCTCCTCCTTTTCCTTCTTCTCTCTTTCCTCGTTCTCTTTCTCCCTTTTCTCTCTTTCCTCGTTCTCTTTTTCCCTTTTCTCTCGCTCCTCCTTTTCCTTCTTCTCTCGCTCCTCCTTCTCCTTTTTCTCTCTTTCCTCCTTCTCCTTCTCTCGCTCCTCCTTCTCCCTTTTCTCTCTTTCCTCCTTTTCCTTCTTCTCTCGCTCCTCCTTCTCCTTCTTCTCTCTTTCCTCCTTCTCCTTCTCCTTCTCTTGCTTCTCTTTCTCCTTTTCGTTATCCCGATCTTTGCTTTTATCTTGGCCTTTCAAATCCGGTAGGGCTGGATACTCCTTTTTGAGCTTTTTATATTGCGATTCGAATGATCTTTTGCTATGCAACTCGAGAGGGATCGGTAGAGTACTCTCTGATTTGTCGGCATAGTAATCTGGATCTCCTAGCTTTAGAATGGCTGTTTTTGCACTTTCTTCAACATTTTCTAGGACTTTAGATGTTGGAAACTTTTCGATGAAGCGCCGCACCTGGCGAGCTAGTAGGGTGCCGTTTTCATCTGCCATTCTTATAGTCCTATCAAGTCGACTGGGGAAACTGGGGAAACTGGATGAGGCAGTCTAAAATGTCAAAGCTTTGGTATGAGAAGGTTGAGAAGTCTTACATACATGCTGGATCTCGGCATCTTTATGTACCCTAGAAAGATGTCAGGGTACTCTCGTAGATCCTGGAAGCCCGGTGTTAGAGACCAGTCTTTCAGGGACGGGTAGCTAGGACCTCGAACCGGGAGTTAGGCGGTGGAGCCGATCTTTCGGGACGGTTGACGAAGATGGAGCCGGGAACCCGGTCGCTGGGCTCAAGATCACAATGGTCTCAAATAAGGAGGAAAATAAAGGAGCATTCTGATTCTTCACCAGCGATAGACTCGGTTCACGAACCGCTCGGGACAGAATGGAGCTCGTCATGGTATATGCTTTAACAGTCTTTGTTGTTCTCCTACTCTTCTACCCAGTAGTAAACTGTTTGCGGTACATAACATGGCGCTTTACGCAGCATTACCCTAGTTCACACCATGTTTTCCACTATTTTTTCAACTCCTTTTTGCCCTCTGTCTTTAACTTTCCGCCATTGCTGTTGCTCTCGATGATCCCTGGAACTGTCCTGTTCACCCGCAATTTTCAGTATCCCCTCCTCCTGCCGAGGAGGTACTGGATGAGCATTACTCGATTAGAATCCGTGATCCTCGCTTTGTATTTTGGGGCTAATGGTGCAGTCCTTATCCTAGGAAGAACGAACATCGGATCCGTGGCGGCGATGCTGGCCATCATTAACACAACACCGTTATTCCTCGGGGGCCGCACTAACCCTCTCGCGGACTTTATTGGTATTCCACTATCGACATACTATGTTTTTCACCATTTCATCGGCAGAGTCGTGATTACGGAGGGTGTTATACACGCCGCGCTGGCCTTCAGGCAGTCGCGGCTTGATCAGACCACTACGTCAGGCTATATTGTAAGTCGACCGCCGTCTTTTTCAGGCGAAGCTGACGGCGGCAGGCTTTCGGGGGACTCCTTCTCCTTCTGTTCACCTCATTCTACTGTATGCGTCGATACTTCTTCCGGAGTTTTGCGAAAATACACCTTGTTCTTGCGCTCGTCACACTGGGTGCGACCACCTGGCACGTCCTTAGCCAGACCGCCAGGCAATCTAAGATAATTATTTTAGTTTCTGGTGGAGTTTGGGTATTAACGACTACCTATATGTGCATCAGACTCGTGTTCTATGCTACCGGGGCGACTATAACCGACGAGACTGGCGATTCTGAGGTCTCGCGGATCACTGTATCCTGTAATCGCCGCGTCCACTATTTCCCGGGAAGTTATTTCTATATCTTCCCGCCGGGGTCATTCCTCCGCTATAACCTGCTTGCTAGTTATCCGATGGCAGTGCTGTGGTACGAGCCTGACATCATGGGAAAAGGTAGCACAGAGCTGGCCTTTTTAGTCTTGCACAGCCGCCCTCTCAAATCGCTGCGGTTCAGAAAGGGCGAAAGACTACTTATAGACGGCCCATACGGACAGGACCTGAATCTAAGCTACTTCAAAAGTGTAATGCTCGCAGCTCATGGAGCGGGGATCTTGGGTGTTCTCTCTATCGCCCGGAGTCTCTGGGAACGTCGACGATCAGACGACGTGCTCTGTAGAGTGAATATCTTCTGGAGCCTGGAGCGAAACTCACAAGCAGAATGGGCGGCTGCTTACCTGAAACGTTTGCAAGAACTGGACGCCGGTAATGTTAGCACCCTAGTTCCACTATCCGTGGTCGACGTGCTGATACTTGAAGGAACTTTTCGTGGTATGGTGCGTTTACCCATTCGAAGAGAAGGAGACGCCGGTTTTCGAAGAAACTAGTCATTGGTTATATTTTCACCAGGTTGACCGTGATCTTTTACTGAAACATATGATGGATGCCACTTCGGAGAAGAGCATAGTTGTAGGCAAGTCTCCCCCTCCTACGGGATAGGCCAGGCTGACGATCGTTATAGCCTGCGGTGATCCTGACTTCTCCGCCGACGTCCGTAAAGCTGTCATTGATCGTAGAGCAACTCGACCTATTGACTTCGTTGAAGTACAATACCGACCTAGCAGTAGGCTATCTCGTACTACATCTCGCACTACCGATGACGTGGACTCGGAGCAGGGAAGCGACAAGCTCAGTACTACCGATAACGTGGACTTGGAAAAGGGAAGGGGCAAGCTCAGTACTACCGATGACGTGGACTTGGAGAAGGGAGGGGGCAAGTCTCGTAGGATGCACCGAGAGGAGGATGAAGAGTGGGATGAAATAACACTCTACTCTCCGACTGGCACGCTTGCAGATGACACCCCGCAAAAGACGTGGCAAAAGAAGACAGATTAGGATGGAACATGGTGCTACGGCTGGCGGCTAATCCTTTAGCGGAGACTTCCATAGGGTTACACTACATCAGAATAGAATATGTCGCTTCTACTCTCGGACTCCTTAAGACCATCACAATAATTGGCACTTGGGTACACTGTGCTGATTGTCTGTGATTTTACCTTGAACCCGGAATTTTTCGGTCATTGGAGAGAGCAGTGAAGTGAATCCGGGATCCCGGATTCGGGGTGTCATGGTACACGCGATAAGCCTTGTAAGGTGCCGTAAAACTGGATGCTATATACAACCCGGCTGGTAGGCAGACCCCAGGGCGGCGTCGCTTCTGTTTCGGTCGCGGAGCTGTATGCAGACCTTGTATGGTATCGATTTGGCTTGGTGCTATGCCCTCAAAGGCAGAGTCTGGTCGAGAGCGGCTAAGTGGAGCCTGGCACCCCGAGGCCGGGAACCAGGGCACACGGTTTACCACACCAAGGAGCCCACAAGAGCGGGTGGATCCGGCTCATGAGGAGCCCAGGACGGTTCTCCATTTCGGTTGCACGCTCCTGGGTTCCCGGTTACGGGACGTCGGCCTAAGCCAGTTCAGAGTTAATTCATGAAACTGCCAGTCCACAAAGTTTCCGCGCCTTAAGCTTCCACGGCATCGACGATGGCAGACGAAGACATTGTCGGGATCATCCAAGTCCCATTAAACGCCTATACTTACCAGCCCGGTAAGGGAAGAGACGAAGACCCGGCGATCGTCAAGCATCTCTCCGATATCTTCAAGAAGGAAGGGTGCAAGCCGAATCTTTGGGAACATCATATCAAGGGCGAAATCGACGCCGCAACGTACGGCAGACTATTGATCGCTCTAGGCCTTTCTGAAGACAATTTCCGGAGCACCGTGCAGACGGGAAAGTACCCACGGGTGCGTCTCCGGAAGCGCATCGTCTGTCTCGATGGGCGGCAGAGAATTGCGGCAGCTCGGGGCAAGTTTGGGAAGAGGTTCTGGTGGCCGGTGAAGCTCTATCGCGATCCCCACGTGTCCAGGTTTTCGCACCAGACCAAATATCCAGACGGCGAAATTTGTTGGCACCTATTCCGCCTTGCGCTTGGCAAGCCGGATTTGGGCGGAGATTGGAGATCAGAGTTGTCAAAGAGCAAGAAGAAAATCCTCAACCTTTTGCTCCGAAGAGAAAATGGAGCATTTAAGCACAAAGATATCGTAGCAGCCCTCTGCGCCGTCCTCGAATTCCCCGGCGCGAGGAAAGGATTCAAGCTTGGCACTATGCACAAGTATACCCCATTGCGGTGCCCCGAGAAACTCGCGCGATACCTCCGCCGTATGTCGCGCATCTATTGGGGGGTCGCGGGTGATGCCTCCGTAGTACCACACATGGACTCCAAAACCATCGGCTGTCTCCAGCGCCGTAATCCTTCAAATCGCGCGGATAGAGACTATATCCGACTCATGATGGACTCAGGCGAAATTTTCCGGGGGGTGAAAAGCGTGTCTGTCCGGCGAAGGATCAAAGAAAACCTACTCTCTCTGGACGTTATCTTTCCAAGCTTCGAGACATTCCACCAGAACATGATATACTTCTCTGTCGGGGCCAAGATTTTGAGAAACCATATCATCGATGACCCCGACGAGTCTCAGGAGAAAGATCAGAAAGATGGAGAGGAAGGTCTTTTCCAATCCTTACATGTGTGCTGGACACGGCCGGAAAGACCGCTGATGGAGGTTTCTGAAGGGATCTTTCAACCATTGGTGTCGCTGGATGCGGAATTGGCCTGCATGCTGCTCTTCCTCGATGGACAGAGAGACTGTCTTTATCTATCGAACGAGCCGATTCTTCAAGACAAGCGCGGCGAACCTGCCCCGGTGGCTGCCGTGGACCCTTGGTATGTCTTTCGGCTCCGGGCCCGAGCGAGACAATATGGCTTTCGTACGGCCAAAATCAGCCGCGGACTAGCGGTAAAGCCTCCATCACCACGCCCGCTGGACTGGGATCTCGATTGGGATGTACGAGCGAAGGTTTGGCTAGGCGGGAAGCTGACCATTCGGAATTTCCTCGGCCTGCAACGAGACGCCTTCCTGCCCCATCTTGAACAAGCTGATAGCCGAGAGAAAGTGACGGCAGTCTTCGTACAAAAGGATTTCCTAGAGGCCTTCTTCGGCCCATGGTCGTACGTGACAGACGGATCAGAAATGCCAAGCAACTTGCCTCCTTTCCCCGAGGAAGAAAATATGCAGATCGACGACGAAGACCTGGGGCCTCCACCCGGGGACTCGATGCAGGTCAACGAGACCCCACCTCCTTCACAGCCACATGGTCAGTCCTCCCAGCGAGCACCTCCAACCAGTCAGGGGGGGTCGCCAATGCAGGAGCCTCCCTCCCAAATAAATCCACCGACTCTGCAGGTGGATACACGAGAGTTAGTGCTCGCCAAGACATTCGAGAACCCAACTAGCGGGGGCCATAGCAAACGAAACAGTCGCTACAAGCCATTTCGACAGCGGGATAGCAAGTCACGCAGCAAGTCCCCCTCCTCCCGAAGTCCCATCTCCCGAAATCGCCGAGAACGGCCTACAGTAGGTCGGTCGCGGTCTCCAATCCGGCCTCCCACTCATGCTACTCCACCCTCCAGAGCCGAAACAGCCGTAGAAGAGCTGGTAAGGCAATCCCCAATCCATCCCTTACAGAACTCCACACAACCACCTCAGCCCCCCGAGATACAGAACCCACGCCCGTTCACAAACCCGCCCCAGGATAAGGATACCAGTCGCAATGTTGTTCGAAAGAAGCATAGGAAGTCTCCCCGATTTGATCCCTTAAACAGGCCAGACCGAGCAAAAGCAGGACCATCGAAGCGATCTCCAATCCGACCTCCCGATCCTACCCCAGTCCCTATCCCCCCCACGGCCGAACCCGCTGAGCCGCCCCGAGCAGAACTAGCTGAAGCCCCCGCCCAGCAAACAACAAGCCTACCCCAGGATGAGGGTACTAGTCGCAGCCTTGTTCGACAGAAGGATACGAAGTCTTCCCGATTTGATCCCCTGAGCAGACCAGGCCGGGCAAAAGCAGGACCGTCGAAGCGATCTCCAATCCGACCTCCCGGGTCTACTATCCCACCTAGTACCCCCGGAGCCGAACCAGCTGAAGAAGAGCCGTCGAGACGATCCCAAATACATCCGCCGAATCAGCCACAAGCGCCCCAAGTCCCTGAGATCCTAGAGATCCCAAGCACGTTTACAGAAGAGCGTCCAGTCCGCCAGATACAAGAGCTAGTACCTAATCAGGCGGAGAACCTTGCGCAGCAAACGACGGGAGATGCACTCCAAGATGAGGATACCAATCGCCGACCACCATCGAGGCGATCTCCGATCCTCCCTCCTGACTCTACCTCCTCGCGGCTAACAGAGAATGCAAAGAGAAAGGCGATCATTAGGCAAAGAAGAGAAGCTAGAGACCAGGCTCGCATCCAGTCTCTCTCATCTGGATCCAAAGCGCAAGCAAGGTCTAGCGCCGGGTCTTCCTCCCAAGCCAATGGTACCAGCAGAACTAAAAATCGAGCTCGACAACCGAAGCGATCTCTAATCCTCCCTCCCGGTCCTATTGGCCCGGTCCCTACAACCTCTAGAGTCGAAACAACTGGAAAAGAGCCGCCGAGTCAGCCACGAGTGCCCCATTCCCCTGAAATACCGGAGGACCCAAGCACATTCACAGACGAGCGTCGGGCCAGTCAGCTACAAGAGCTGGTGCTCGACCAGACGGCGGACACGCAGCAAACAAACAATCTACCTCAGGATGAGGAGCGCAACCGTGACAACCGCCGGCCAGCTGGGCAACGGGATAGGTCACGCGGCAGGCCGCGTGGTAGGTCACCTTCATCTCGGAGCCTCGATTCCCGGAATCGCCGTACACGGCCTACAGGCGGACGGTCGCGCTCCCCGATCACTCCGTCAGGGCTTACGACTCGGGCTCGTAGTCCTCCCCGAGCCGAAACAGCTACGGGGCCGTCGAGGCGATCTCCGATCTATCCTCCGCAGAACCAGACACCTCGGCGCAGCGAGAGGCTCCGTCTGCTCAGCGAAGAGCCTCAGACGCCTCGGCGCAGCAACAGGCTCCGTCTACTCAGCGAGGAGCCTCAGACACCTCGGCGCAGCGAGAGACTCCGTCTGCTCAGCGAAGAGCCTGCCGTGCCTACCTCCACCTCGCGACCTTCACAGAAGCCAACATTGACGAAGAAGGCTGTCCAGGCCAACCCGCTGAAACCCCTAAAAAAGCAAGACAGAGACGTTTTACGGGCAGTAGTTAGGCCTAGGAAGATAAAAAAGGCAAGGCCTAAATCCCCCAAACCCAAAGCAGTACCTACTCTTCGAACCACCGCTCCCAGAGCCGAAAGCCCGATGCACCGAAATGAAGAACATCAGAATATCCTTGGGATATTCCGGGCGAGTAATGGGCTCCCGGTCACCCAAAATCCATCCAGCGAGCCACCAGAAGGGCTGCCTTCACCTGCCCCAACGCGTGAAGAAGGCTCTGTGACAGGGGACAAAAAGGGTAAAGGAAAGGCAGTCCAAAATGCCGCGGAAACAATTATCAACCAGCCGGAACGCCCGGCAAAAGGAATGTTAGCTCGTCTAATAGATGCTGTCGATTCTGCTATAATGCCTAGGTACAAGGTATCATCTAACCCACAACCTTCGCAAGCACAGTCAAGGAGATCTCCAATCCGCCCTCCCGGGACCGGATTCAGGGTTCCCAGTATGCCCTCGTCCGAAGGGAGCCTTGCGGGAGGGCAGCCAGAGCAGTCTGCAGTCCGACCTCCCTACGCTTCCTCCACGTTTAGGGTTCCCAGTATGTCCTCTTCCGAAGGAAGCCTTCAGGGGGGGCAGATGCGATCTCCAGTCCGACCTCCCTACGCTTCCTCCACGTTTCGGGTGCCCAGTATGTCCTCTTCTGAAGGAAGCCTTCAGGGGGGGCAGATGCGATCTCCAATCCGCCCTCCAGTGCCTCCTATCTTCCCCCCCGCTGGTGGTTCTGGACAAGAAAACCCTAAGGAGGCGCAGGGCCCCAAACTTCCCCAGAACATTGATGCAGAGGGGGTGAGAGAATTCCAACCTTTCTCGGAGTCCAGGGTGGCATACCCTCTGCCGGATGACTTGTGGGGCGAGGACGAGGAGGAGCTTTAGTTTTTCGGTAAAAAATACTATTGGCTATTAAATATCTCGTGCCGACATGTACTGCCCGTTCATGGTGATGAGCGGTCATTGTTTCGTCTGTGATATGTATTGCATACGCGAAGTTTTCTCACTTATCGCACAGGTTTCGGCCTACTAGATTGATGCTATAGCCTGTGCTCGGACAAAATGGAAGGCAAGGGGAGCCAGGACAGCGGACGCAAAGCAATGGGCCGAGACCCTTAGAGGCTGATCTATATCTGCAGGTTCAAGAATATCCAAAAACTTAATAGGTAGCATCAAGGGGGGGGTAATATATTTAACAAGCACTACATGAATAGCAGGTAACATAGCAGGGTAACCACTCAACCGTCCAAAAATAACTCGCTCGGTTCCCAACGTCAATCTTGTACACCTCCCTTTTGCATCCTCTCAGACCTCAGACCGTAGGACTTAGAGGGTCCGTGGTCGCTTGCCTCCGCGTCTAGTTCCTTCTTCATACTCATGGTCGTTGCTGCCATGAGCCGCCATGAACTTCCGCTTCTTCGATGTCACGTCTTCCAACTCTAAGCCCAGAGGCTTTAACTCGTTAGAAACAGGTGGTCGCTTGCCGATGTTCTCATCACGCTGGGCTTCCTCTCGATGTGGCCGTTGCGCTTCGGGAAGGCCGCTCAGCAACTTCTCCCATAATGCATCATCTAAGTCCTTTGACCGATATGGGTCAGGCTCCCCGGAGCCGCTGTTCGGGACGTTTCCACCATCAGGTTCGAAGGGGAACTGGAGCTCCTCACTTTCGTCGCTGTATTCGCTATCGCCGCCGTCGTCGTCACTGGAAATGGAGATGATCTCGGCTCCGTCGTCTTGGACATCAACATCCTCGAAGCTGTCATGAGAGACAGTTGGCGAGAGGGCAAGAATCTCTAGGTATTCTTCTTCGCCGGAGAGAAGCGGCTCTCCATGGTCGCCATCTTGAATCGACCTCTCATACTCTGCCCAATGCAGAGGCGAATTGACAGCTGTCGACGTTTCGGAGTGGTAGGAAGCTGGGCGGCTCAACACGGGGATATGGTCAAAACCCGTATCAAGCTGCGGAATGCCCACGTAAGGCCCGAGAAACCCGATACTGACCCTTTGCGGGATCAGGTACGAACAGACCTGGAAGGAATCCATGAAACTACGGCTCCTCCTGGGCCAGCCCACGGCGTCGTAGCGGCGTTTTTCGTCGAGAATAGCGTCCCATACTCTCAGAAATGACGTAATCTGATGCTTGACATCGTAGTAATAGTCAAGTCCGAGGTCCAGCCTCTCCTGGCAGGCTACTACCGCAGTCGAGTCGTCGTAAGCCGCAGTCCCACGGATAAAGGATGCTTCCTCAGGGTATAGAAGCCTCCTGTTGTTAATCACGTCTGGCTCCATGGCAACGATCGTTTGGTAATATGTACCAAACCTGAGGATGTCGTCGACACCGTTCGCAGCAGTGAGGTTGATAGAGGCCATGCCGCGTGTGTTAGGTGGTTGAGATATGAAGAGGTAGTTAGGGTATAAGCAGGGCGGTCGAGATGTGAGCAGGTATAATGGGTGTAATCAGGGTAGTTTGGATGTGAGAAAGGCAGTTGAGTGTGGTCGGGTGGTTGGGAAAAGATGGGCTAGGAGAAATGTTCGATAATTAACGTTAGGACGATGGTCCAAGAACCTGGGGCGAGGACGCAGTTGTCCCTAAAATGGGATGCACACAACTTCGGACCCATTCTAGCTCCGAAGAAGAGGCGTCCGAGAAACGGGATGTGTGTGCAGCCGTGGTCCTGGCGGCCTCGGGCCCGGCCGTGGGTCTTAGTTGGACTCCGTGTAAAACAGATTCCCAAGAGCCTCCAATCATTGCAGTGCGTCGAGCGCGCAGAACAGAAAGAGACTCATGGCGTTGGATAAATGTGACCATTGATCTTTTGGAGACTCGGCCATTGGCTAATTCTACCACCTCTAGCTTTGGCCAAAGAACTTGATCCAAAGGAATCTCCGTGCTAGCCATGATGTCGTGCATCTCGAGGGACAGCTCTCGAATTCGGCTGAAGGAAGAAAGAAATCGAGACAACTTTTGGCCATCAGAGCATCGTAGAGAGGTAATCTTGAGGTTTTCGATGAACTCAGCTCGCACTGGCCCTTCAATGTCGTATGGGTTGAAGTTGCCGTTGATCTCGATCTCTGTAACTCGACAAAAGTCGCTTAGGGCTCCCAGGACCCGCGTCACTGTAGGGCTAACGGAGTCTTTCATGTACGGCTGAAGCCAGATCTTTTTCCTCAAGCGAGAATACTGAGGGTGCTTGAGGTGTGAAGTTCGAAGGTGGGTGAGGGTAATCGACCTCAGGTTGGGTAACGCGTGAAGAGCTACTAATAAGTCGGACGGTTCGCGACAACCTTCACGCAGGATGAAGTCCCTGTAGTCTTGATAAGCTTGATCTGCTGCATGGCTTCTTTGACGGCCAATGTCCATCCGATGGCATCCTCCTAATAGCAGCGGGTGGGTCTCCCAGCCATCTTGGGTACAGACCGGCCAGGTTCCGTGGTATATCGTCAACTTTTTCGTAGAACAAGCAGCTTCCTCGTTCTGATAGATGAAGTTCTCGAATTCCTCCAGGCATTCTGCTGTGTTCACAACGGAAAGATGTTGGACGAGGACTGGATACGCTACGTCGGCCATGCGGCTACTAACAAGCCGGAACTCACGCAAGGCAGCTAAAGGCAGGAGGTTGGCGACAAGCGCCAGAATCTCGGTAGGGAACCGGTCCATGAGTAAAGACTAAACCTGACCTGCGGACTCTGGACTTCGGTGGCTGGTGTATTATTATCGACCTGCGCGGTATGCCGGTAGCCCGTGATCCTGGAATTGGGACGCCCTGAAACCCAATATGCGGTCGCAACATGGTTTAAAATGCCCAGCTTGGCTCTTTCGTGGTTCCATGCTCGAATCCCAGACAGCATATGAGTGTATCCTTACATTCGGAGCCCTCGAAAATGGCTACACTTGACACCTTCCGCGAGATCTCTCAGCGATCGCAGGACTTTACAAGATCAGATGCGAAGAGGGAGGCAAAACGTCAGGCTACGAAAGCTATCAAACGGCGTAATACGTTGATTGGGAAGGCGGACGATCTCCACAACGATTGTGGTTATGAAGTCCTCCTGACATTGCGAAAAGGGCACCGCTCTTACATTTACACCTCGGTTGACGCGCCCGACGTTATAGCAGATCTTGTGAGTCGCTTGCTACGCTAGCTGGTGACGAACTAATTACAGCATCAGATGCAAAAATATCTTCTTCCCGTACTATACACTCCAACGACCGTGAAAGCAAAGAAAGGGCGGAGGTCAAGGAAGACCGCAGGGAAAAGGCATCTGAGGGAAGCATAGCAATGCTGGCCCTAGCATGGGCCGGGGGGGAAGGGCAACGGAACTAGGCACTATATAGCTCGGAATGAAACCAATTTTTTCGACGCAAGTTCTGTACGGGAAGGGAAGCGAATGGTCTATAAACCGCGTTGGGCTGATCGGTTTGCGACTCCAACTTGATAGCTCGATGTCATAGGTCCTGAGTCTAAAGTGACAGAAAGATGGAAGGGGCAATAGGCATTTATATTTCCTAAAAAGATTTGCATTGGAACGAACAAGCTACAGTACAGAGATTCTGAGATGAAAACACACAAAAGCCTTCGGATGATCCGTCCTCTGGGACGGCCTAGCCCTATAAGCTATACGCCTCAAGTCGTTAGGGTTGTGGTCAACAGTGTAGTAACGGTGTGCGTTATAGTGACTATCGTCCAGGGCGGAATAGACAGTCGGGTCGCAGAGTTAACTCCAGTGATTCCAGTGGATGTAACCTGGTTGCTGGTATTGGTGAAGTTCCCCCCACGCGTAAGATTCGGCGTGACGGTGGGTATCGGAACGGGCGTAGTAGATGACGGTTGAGGCTGTTGATTGAACGGGATGCTCGCGTTCGTGCTGAAACTCAAAGGCAAACATGCCACAGTGCCATTCTGTTCGGGGGCTAGTGATTGATCTCCCGTCCCGTTGGAGACCACGGCAAAGCTGCATGCCGAGGATTGTTCGCACTGCCTATGATCAGGTTAGAAAGCGGTGTTACACGCACGGCTATTTTGGGGCGAACCAAATGACACGCGCGTCTCCATTAGGCGCACCAGGAGGGACTAGAAAGCTGGCCACTCGCGGGCCTGAACAAGGGACGGTGGGTGTGAAGGAGTAGGTGATCGGCACGAAGTCTGGATCCGCAAACTGAAGGAGGGCGCGGCACTTCCCATACAGACCCTCGTTTCTATAGAAAGATGACTGTCAGTCTAGCCTTAAGCGGCCTAAAGGGGGCTCATTACATCGCGGAGACGTTGGTGGTGCCGGCAACCAACTGCATCGGAGGGTTGGAAATGCACACAAGTGGCCAGTCTTCGAAGGCACCTGTCACTGCCACCAACATGGCCACCAAGAGGACCGTAGTCTTCATAGTTCCGGATCTCTCTTGAGCAGATGGTCTCTTTATTTTTATTTTTAGAAGTTCCTGAGGCGTGGTAAGGTTTAAAGTGATGTGTCACATGGGAGAATGGAAATAAGCAACGCTGAAAGGGTCCCTGGATGGACAGGCATCGAACTTAAATACCGGTCTCGCTCACTCATGGTGCCTGGATTTGGGAGGCATGCCACCGGCTTTCAGGGCTTCAGACCATCCTCGATTGTAGTTACCACGTTCCAGGTTCCCGTCGCCAGGCCAGCAGCAGATCGCCCAAGTTTCCCACCCAAGAACCGTCATTGAGCCGACATGCAGAACAGCGGCGAGTGGGACAATTGGTTGGAGGAACAGTGTCAAGGGTTCCTTTCAGATACTTTTCCTACACAGGATACCGACATGACAAGCCAGCAAGCTGTCGTCCCTGTCATCCCAGAGGGGCAGGGCTACGAGAGCTGGACGTCTAATGAGGATATTAAAAGGTGAGGGTTCAGCTCCGTAGCGACACCCAAAACTGACTCCATACACAGCCTGCTCATTATCGTCGGCTCACGGCTGGATAAAATCGAGGCGGCGTTGCACGAGACCAAGACTCTCTCTCGCCAAGCATGCGACGGCCTGTGCGCGCTGAAGCATGGGGTGGGTGGTGTGGGAGAAGCGGTTGAACGATTGAAGAAAAGCCTAAGTGCATTCCAGAAATGCCTGTACCGTCTCCTGATTGGAGGCCCAGCCGACGAGGGTGATAAATCAGTCGTGGTGGAGTTCACGTGATGGAGGGGACGATGCGGCACAGCAGGTCGCCTCCAGATACTGATGGGAACCGGGACTACCGGCTTAGGGCGTTGGGGAACCAGGCTTTCGGCGTTCTATAGAGATTTCGACTGTATTCTATATCATAAGCCATGTGTGCTCAGAAATTGATGTTGGTTCAAGCTTCCTTCCTTGGTCACCATTCTGGCAAATCTCATCTCCCATGTCTTATTACGCTCTCGATGCAGGAATTCCCGTTGGTGAATGAAGTAGATGATCTTGACTCGACTCTTGGCGCCCAGCGTACACCAGCACGCAACGGGTGCCTTTTGGCCATACGGAATTTATTCACTGTCCAATTACGGGAGGAGGAACAATTACAGGGGGGGGGCCGTCGCAGCTCTACCCCCCTCTTCTGGGACATGCATCCCCCTGTCCAGGACAAAACCCTTCCAATGTTGCCTCCTGGAGACCCCGCGCCCCCGCTACGACTTGCCGATCGGCGGGGTCGTCTAGAGACGCGGTCCCCCGCAGAGACGAGGCCCCCTGCCACGAAAAAGCCGCCGAAACGAGCGATAAGCTGGTCTGAGGACCAAATAAATAGGCTACAGAAGGACAATAGAGAATTACGCCAAAAGATTCTCGACCAGAAGCGGACGGACGTAGAGAAAGACGAAACTATCGCATTCTTGACGCAGCAGAACGCCCAGTATCGGCAAGAGATAGACCGGAGAACTGACATGACGCAGTTCGCAAACAACATCATAGTTGCGGTCCAGGACTTTCAAGAGGCGCAATCACGACAGTCGACCAACTCGAGTGACTACGGAGCCATCCCTGCAAGCGAAGGCAGGGATAGTGGCACGATGGGGGATATGCTGAGCGATATCATAAGAATCTACAGCCAAATATAGAGGCGTGACTTGTATGGCTACAAAGTTATCGGTGTCCATGGCCGTAATCATCTACGAGCACTCTAGTTCATCTACATTGTCATCAATAAGTACTTTTGCTCATCTTCTCCACTGTTCAGTTCAACCAGTGCCATTATGGCGTGATAAGGGCGGTTCGGTATTGCTAGCGAACCAATTGCGGCGCGGAACAAAGCCGGAATGGTGGGTGAGAACCAGATTGCCGGGACGTGATAGTCCCCAACACTATATAAATCTTCGAGGCGTGACAAATCCATGAAAAGGAGGGGGAGGGGTAGGGGGGTACGTGTAGGCATCCTCCTCCACACGACCCAGGATGGACAGGCGGTACTTGCGCTTTCACCTTTCCATGAGTAAAAGCATCACCTGCCGTAGTCTTAACCTAAAATAACAATCAACCGTCTTGGTAGCTGTAGTAAAGAGGCTATTTTAGGCGGCGCTTCCGCAAGTAATGGAATTAGAGCTCCTGGGGCGCAAAGTCCTTCTCTACCTAACATGTTCTGCGCAGGATGCTAGGGGGTTTAACGCAAATTTTACAAAGCAAGGTTTGCCCGTAGGTAAATAATTTAATACTGGTGATTAAAAGGAAAATGAGGGAAACTATTCTCATATGTATGCAAAGAGCGACCCTAAATCTGCTATCTTTCAGCTAGTTACAGCTGCCACTAGCAGCAACACGGTGGATGACCCACTAATACCCAGCCACCTCTATCTCCACCTTCAATCTCACCAATTTATTAACCAAAACTACATCTTAAGGTAGCCAATTAAGCAATTAAGCAGTTTTTCTGCTAAAAACACATTTCCTAGCAATTTAGGTTGGAGGTTATCGTTTGAAATACTTTTAAACACTTGTTATTTTCTAACTTAGCACTTTTTAACCGCGCAAATCTTATATTCATAGAGTAAGGAAACCAGACATACCAGCCACATACTACATAGATTGTATGACCACCTATTTTTTAGTATGTATACAGTGTGCCAGCTAAGAGGAGCAGATGACTAACAGCAGATTTAAGGTTGCTCCATGCAAAGCCCCGCTATTACTGCCGCCTCAATTGTCCACAAGAGCTGCACCGCGTGCTCGACCGAGAATCTTCGACCTGCAATCGTTCAAACTGTCCTACAAGATCGGCCCCGGAATGGTGGCTTTCTGGACGGCGACCAGGCAGTTGGAAGCGGACTTTTTTCCGATCGGCCCGCCCTCGGGCATCAGCGCGACGCGCTTGGTGCGAAGAGGGATGGGGTCGTTGGGCAATTCTCGCATTCTGCGCAAGAATCTGCCGCTGAACGTCCGGGTCACCGGTAGCGCCAATGGCACTTCTGCGGCGCTCGGCTAGGCGGGGGCGGGAGTAGGCAGGCCGGTGGTTAGTGTTCGAATTTGGCACTTCGGACAGCCGAGGGACGCCATCACGGCGGTCTCGGCTAGACGGAACCTGGCTGTCGATGTCGTGCGGTGCGACGTGCCTATAAATGCGGGGCCGTTCGTAGGTAACCCGTTCTATCGTGCGAGCAGACTCCTTGAGGTTCTTAACGTAGGGCGGGTAGCGATTACTTCGTAGCTTTCCGATTGCTTCCCAGGACGGATCAGACGGGAAAGGGTACGGTGTCGGGGGGCGATACCACAGAGCCATTGCCCTGAGTTACTCCATATGCAGGAAGGCAATCGGGGAGCTTGTCATCGGAACAACTCTAACCTGCCGAGATGGTTCTTTTATTCGGTTCGCCTAGCGTGTACAGCCCCGGGGATCGGGAACGCCTTGGAAGTGGGTGGTAAACCACGGATCCCGGAACACAGGGCTCTCATACTCGTCTTTTACACACTCTCTGGCTCCAGCACCCCGGAGCCGGGGGGCAGGGTGTTGAGATCATTGGCGTGGCCAGGCCCAAGAATCCGGATTCCTGGCCGATCTTTTAATAGTACCGGATGTGTTTGTTCCCGTGGGTGGCCCATAATGTAGCCCCAGGGCAAGCTGAGTTAGACGCCGTTGGCTCGCCTCGTCTCAGCCCCCGACCCTCACCCACCGCAATCGGCGATTTCGTCCCAGCTCTATAAATTGAGGCAATTAGCGGTTCATATGTACCTAATCTCCCGTGGCCTACCAGGACACATTCACCACGATCGTTGTACAACCAGTCATACACATCTTCAGCAATGGCTTACAGGAAGCGCTCCAGGAGCCACGCCCAAAAAGTCCATAGAAAGTTCAACGAGAGGCTGAGCACTCTCCGAAGCAAAATTGAGGAACTCAACGCCATTAAGGAGAACCGAGCGGTCATGATGTGGACAGACAAGGACAAAACGTTGGGTTGCGGAGATGAGCAGCTTCTGAAGAGTTTGGGTTACACTGTCCGAGTTCATTCAAATCGCGTTCGCCGCCCCACGTTGTCGCCCGCCAATTCGGCTTCTTCGGCGGCTTCTCTCGACAGACATTCCCAATACGGCCAAAAAATATTTGAGGACGGGGAAGTATTCGGTCTAGGCTCGCTTCAGGAAAAGCAACCTCCGGTGTCCTCTGCGAAAGGAAACGGCTTGAAACTAAAGTGGAGGAAGGAGGACTTGGACTTACTGGCTTTTGACTTTTTCAGCGACGACTACTAGGCTGTCGGTTTTCTCGCTGCTGGACGGCGAACATGGAGTCTTGTATACTACAATTGGCGTGTGTCATGCGTATCATAGCTGGAATGCACTTGTGAGGACGCGCATCTGCAGTCCGCGCTTAGCTTCAGCCCTATCATTTAAGCTTATCTCCAAGTGGCTTGCAGACCGCCTGCTCTACTGAAGCACGATGCATACTGTCAGGTTACTGGGCACAGCAGGTGCTTGAAGCTCTGTTCCTGGACACGATGCACGCTCCTAAGCTAGGTTACTGGGCACGGCAGCGGACGCGGGCATTGCCCTGGCGAATTCGTTCTACAGCCCTTCACGATTCAACGGGTGTCCAGTAACGCGATTCTATGCGGGTGTGGTGTCCAGTAACTCGATTCTGCAGGTGTATGGTGTCCAGTAACGTGGTTCCAGGGTGCCATGGTGTCTAGGAACCTGGTTCCGGCTTTACCCCTACCTGCCGTACCTAGTAACCCTAGGTAGGGGCATACATCGTGTTCAGTAATGCAGCTCCAGGGTACTGCCGTGTCCAGTAACGTAGCTCACAATTTAACGGGTGTCCAGTAACGCGGTTCTAAAGTGCCATAGTGTCCAGTAACCTGGGTAGAGGTATGCATCGTGCCTAGTAACGCGGTTCTAGAGTGCTATGGTATCTAGTAACCCGGGTAGATGTATGCATTGTGTCTAGTAACGCGGTTCCAGAGTGCCATGGTATCCAGGTAACCTGGATAGGGGCATGCATCGTGCCCAGTAACGCGGTTCCAGAATGCCATGGTGTCCAGTAACCTAGGTAGAGGTATACATCGTGCCCAGTAACGCGGTTCCCGAGTATTATAGTATCCAGTAATCTAGGTAGAGTTATACATCATGCCCAGTAACGCAGCTCCAGGCCTCTGCTGTGCGCAGCAACCTGGCTTAGGGGCGTGCATCGTGCCTAGGAACAGAGGTTTGGGACAGGCACGTTTTAGAAATGGGGACTGTTGCACACTGGCAAGTGTGGCACACTCTAACCTAATTATAGCATATATTCTAGGCTTTTTACCTTTCTATATATGGACATTTATTTAGATGTAAGATTGTCTAAGTCGCATCTTTTAAAAATTGTTCCTTACTTTCGACAAAATCACTCTGGCGTAAGCCTGCGTGCCGCGAACCTTGATCCAACGAGGATATCCAGCGTATTATGAGGCGATTCAATCGACACCGGCGTTCTTCCGTGGTAATGCTGCCTTGGGTTTCATTAGCCACATTCCTCGCTCCAGGAACGGTATTTTTTGGAATCCCTGAGTTGATTTCGCTTGTGTAGGGGGTAATAGGAGGGGTTGTTGGTGATCTTCCCTTAATCCTCGACTGGGCGGGGTCTCTTTCGAGCAAGGCCTATTACGTATTCCACCAAATCCGCTTTGATACGCAAGAAATACTTCCGGTACCCTGATCCGAAGATAGCTTTGGGTGACAAATTGTAGTTGTTAGTTAATCTTGCCATCTATTGGTTAGTCCCAACAGGGTTCAGGAAATTCGGATACATAGTAGCCAATAGAACTTGGGCCCAAATCAATTCATGCTCTCTTACGACATGGCCAGGAAGGATCTACGGTTGTTGGTCCCATAACACTTCATGACAGGCTATTATCGGCCATCTTGTCCCGAGTTAAGCCCTACGTATTCAGTCAGTTAAAGCTTATGGTAGTTTCTGCCATACCTAAATTAAGAAGCTCTATATAAGAAAGGAGGCGCAGTGAAAGACCATTTGGTGTCCCTCACGTAGCAACGCGTCCTATCACCCACCATGTCCAACACGAACCATTTCGAAGAGGCTCTAAGCCACAACTTCGAACAACCGCAGGCATGTTACATTCTAGATAAAGCAAGGCTATTTTTAAACCATTCTATCCTGTTGGGTTTTGCAACAAAGAACGTAGTTACGTAATAATAACTCTGTAGAGATCTTGTAGTCGGTATAATAAGGAGCAAAACGCCTTTTATGCGAAAATAAAAGGTTAAAATTGGTGCTTTATTCGAGGGATGATATATTAGCACTATAGTACTTACATGAAAGCAAAGCAACAGCTTCACTTCCAAGCCTATTCCTTTGCCACTATGGCAAAACATACAACTCCTATAATTTTAGGCGGCGAAATTTATATTGAATTGCAGGGAAAAAGTCAAAATATGCCATTAACCCGTTCCCAGAAGAGAGTTAAACTAATCCTCAACGGATGGGTGCATCAGGCACGCCACGACATGATCGCATCACGAGCTTTTCAATTTACTTATGCATCTATACACTCTATTGCTATCCCACCCCGCCTCTACCCAGCTCATTACTCCCCCTTAAGACTCTTCCATATCTTTTCATGGCTCTCTCGAGCAAGCACCTTACAACGCGATGACTTTCTCTACCTGTTCACGTTGAAACTCTACGAAGAGGCCACCAAGCTCAGTAGGCCACCTTGCCTCTGTATCCAAGTCTCGGTAGATGTTAATGAATGTATCGAGTCCATATGTTGGCATCCAACTTATATCGCCACATGTTGCGTGGTTACTCTATTTCCTGCGGGTCCTTGTGTCACGCTGCACATATCTTCGGAAAAAAAGAGATCAGTGTGTAGCACAACATAATCACATTGAACTTCCTTATGCGCAGTATACCTGCTACCCCGTATAGTAGCATAGATGGGAGTGGTGATGAGGAGGTATAGTGTAAGTACAACAGCTGGACTAGTCCTGGATGGATTTGGCTAACTGTCGAGGCGTAAAGACGAGTCGGCGACGTGGATGGCTAGGATAAGGCAAAGCGGGCTTCGGGGCTTTTCATGTTTGGCTACAATCTGACCAAGCTTTATTACTTGTTTCTACCTTTCACTATTAAAGTTTGCGTTATATTTAGTCTGCGTTTGCTTTATAATTTGGAGGATATTGTGGGTAGTACGCTATAAGATGTCTATGAATCAATATTATTTGCCTTTATTTATACTATAGTTGTCCTTATAAGTTCCAGTACTATTATATGCGTTGTAGGGCCTTGAAAAAAAGAATGAACAGCAGAACAAAAAACACCAGCGCATGGAGACGCCGTTATCGAGCGCGCCGAACAGAAAGTATTTATCAACGGCCGCTTTGAGGTCAATCCTTACACGGTTCGTAGGAAGCATCAGTCGAAGGACTACGCCAGCGACCTTGCCGTGTGGCATTCGTACGTGGGCGGCAGCCTGAAACAACACAGAAAGCAATGAGTGCAAATCGATGCAATTCAGAAGCCTGCTTGTAGTGGCGCTCCGACAGATGTTGGAGGCTCGGTACATTGTTACATTCCAGTTAAGCCTATATTCCTTTATTCTCCCATCAACGCGCACTGGCGTGGGGAAATGCTCATAGCTAATTCAAATTAGAGTACGATGACTGCGACGCGGTAAAAGGGCTGGATCGAAGGGAAGCCAGATCAAGGTCATTTAGAAGCCGATCGACTACCATATTTTACTAGCACGAAATTGTGGTGCAACGATCGGTAAAGGTCCAGACCGGTATGGAGTCGGAGTAGTACACAGAACAGCCGACAGCTTCCCAATCTCTCTTGAGACGTGGACACAGAGTTTAATAGCTACTACATTGGATCTATTATTCTTCTAGATAGTAAATCTCAAATCTCAATCAACCCATCTAACTTAGATCGTTTCGCCGGCCTCTCGTAAAGTTTTCCCCCCTTACGTTTCCCTTTCGACGACTGTTCAAATGGAGCCATGGCATCTGAATACCAGGCCTTCTTGATGAGGCCCAAAGCATCAACTCTCAGCTTCATTGCATCGTGAAGATCAACGTTCCTGAGGGAAACTGGCCGGCCCATCATGCGGCAACACGCCATTTCAATCACCAACGGACCACAGCTAAAACTGTCGAGCTGGCAAGGACTCGCCTGTAGACCATCAGTGACCGACCTCTTTATCGAAAGCGCCGCACAAACCTGATTAGCAAATTTTAATCCTGGGAATTGATCTTCACACGCCGTCTGCCGAGAATAATCAGCGCCGAAAGTCTTATCGAGGAATTAATAGCCTTACCTGAATACCGACATTACTGCTACTTCCCATCGAATCATAGTGATAGATGAAACCATCTCTCTGATTGATCTCGAGAAGGCTGAAATGATTCTCTCGCTGGAAAAGCGGGAAAAAGCAGACAAGGCGATGCTCGGGTTTAAGACTATTCCATTCCTTGACCTGCTGTGCAGCTCTTTCAAAGGGCTTCGATAACATCTTGTCTGGTCGGACTTGCCGATGAGTAGGGACGGACAGGCCTACACGAACATATGAAAGCTTGTCCGCCAAATGCAGGCAAAGTAAAACAAGATTATCGTTAAGCCAATTGGTTTCGTTAAGCCGGTCGAGGATGTCAATATCGAAATGAAATGTCGTACGCTTAATGAGAAGGGCGCCCGTAGGTGATAAACGCCTCATGCGCATTTGCAACGATATGACTTCTTTAGATACGTCAGAGCACGGCGGTAGAGGCAGAGGGTTCAATAGTCCTTGCTCTCCTAGAGCCTCCCTGAAAGCGATTGGGTCTGTCCGGCCAGTGTCTAGAAGTAAATCCATCTGATCTCCAAGCAGCCGTAATACGCGCATCTTTGAAGCGTCTTCTCGCAACTGACTGATCGATTTCTTCAAAACGGGTTCACTTAACTTTGCCAAGCTCCTAAAATCCAAAGGTAAGCAATATGTTACGAGTTTGTAGGGGAATATACTCACCACGGTTCCTTGAATAAGATGCCAAAACCAAGCTCTTCAACCAACGTGGCCCATTTTTTACCACGTGTAAGATGTGTATTGAGATTCTTGCGTCGCCGTTCCCATGCGTTCTTATCGCACAGATCCTCGGGAGCACCGATAACCCTTCTCGATACTTTCTGCGCAGCAACTTTCGGAGATAACGAGAGCTGGAGGAGCTGAACTTGACTCTTACGCCATCGATGTAGGCCTATCGCGGTTATGACGTAATAAATTGAGCTTCTTTGTTGGTCCTGATTTCCTGCTTCGACTAGTGCTATCCATTCCGAGCCGTCTGACCATTGGGCTTCATCCTGTGGCGTCTGCTTTAAGGAAACAAATATGTCTTTGTACGCCTGTGTAGGGACTCCATGCATTTTAAATTGTTCAACTTGTCGGAAACCCTCATCGGCGAATTCGGGGACAGATTGTGATGTCATCATGCAGGCCTTGCTTATGTGTTGAGACTTGGAAGGAGAGTCCGTGTCAGGATTCAGCTTGTCATATGACTCATCTTGGGAGATAGTAGAGTTTTCTGAAGAGACTTCAGACTCCTCTTGGGGCTCCTCTTCAGACTCTCCTTCAGGTTCGTCTTCAGACTGGTCTTGGGGCTGGCTATCAAGCTCGATAACGTCCTTAGTCGAGCCCGGAGGCTGACCTTCTGACCTAAACAGAATATGAGGATCAACACCAAAGGATTCCGAGGAGAATTCCGAAGTATCTGAACTTCCGTCCGGTACAGTCGGGCACAGTCCATCGCAACACTCAATGAGTTTCTCCAATAAGTGGCGTAATTGGAACCGTTCGTGGGGCGAGAAATGAGACATGAACAGGGTCAAATCTTCTATGCGTAAATATGTCGCCGACGCCCGCTTAAGATCAGCGATAAGAATTTGAAGCTCGAAGTGAGAGGCCACAGGCTGAGCCACGCCATTGTTTGTCTGCGGTGGGGTGAGAGTGTTGAACAGTGGTGGTTCAGGAGTTTTAAAACTCATGAAAGGCTGTAAAGGCCCAGGAGTTGAAGGATCCACTGTTGGTCGGCGAGAAGCTGCGGAATCCGTTAGCGGTCTGTTGCTAGTAGACTCCTGTACTTGGTCTGAAGACTGAAGAGCTGTACGGCGTCTTGTGGTGGCAGGCATTTCTCAGCAAGGAAACGGCGATAGAAAGAATAGAATGTAATTTTATGCCTTATCTTGTCATGTCAAGGTAGACGAAGAGAGAAATGGTTCTCTGGGGAAGCGTGTGTCTTTTATACTCTTTTAAGACTCAAGCATGCTTGTGATGGCTTTACTACCTAGCTTCGAGGGCTCCAATGGCTTATAAGAAACTGGAAAACAGCAGGCCTTCCGACATGGGTACCAACTAGAGCCATGGCAATATGGGCTCTTCGATGACGCGAATCGCAGGGGCATCCCCTGAAGCTAAGCCCCTCGTGTTTCGATGTGATTCGGCCACAGGTAAGGCATACTCAGATGATCAAGCGATAGGAAGGTTTGGCAAGCATTGTGAACCATGTGATTAGCCTGCGCCTCCCAGGGATACAACTTTGGGTGCGTAGCTAGGAGGGCGGAGATACTAGGGCTCAGAAGGGTATGAGGTAGCTAGACCGACGGAGGTTGCCATAGGGAGAGGCGTAGGAAGTTGTGTCGTGAGAGGCTCTGTTTCAGGAGCTAGGCTAGTGAGACTAGGGCTGAGGATAGCCCTCCATCTGTGCATACTTACCCCGAGGGAGACTCACACTCCTTTCTTCTACTCTCCAAGGATTAGTCTTGTACGATTCCTACCTACTTATAATACGACTGTTGTACCTGACCTATTCTACTTCTGAAACGTGACACTCTGAGGGGAAATGGTACGACTTCTTAGGAAGTTATCCTATGAAAGTCCCTCAGGAGCTAGGAGAAAGAAGAGGGCGAAAGGAACCAAGTTCCATGGTCCATTCCAGGGGCAAATTTGGGCTCGACTCAGTCTAAGTATCTCTGAAAGCCATAAACTCAGCCTTACATTGGTCATCGTCAGAAGGACCTCCTGCATATGGCCTAGGGTCCCCGAGAACGTCTCAGGCAAGCCATTTCAGGCTTACCACACTACCATAAGCTTCGATGTGCATCCGAAGGAGTGACATATGGCAGGCCTCCTGACGGGTGAACCCCCTAGGAGTCGCAACAATGAAGGACGTAGAAAGCGTTCGGCCTCTCAATGAAGCGAGTTCTCGGCAAGCCAAGTCGCATGGAATACGCCAGAGGTGAGGCAGACTGAAGATCAGGCGACATAAGGGTATGGCATTAGCCTGCGCCTCCAAAAGATACGACCATGTGCGCGTCACTAGGAGGGAACATCCCAGGGCGCAGGAAGCTATGAAGTGGCTAGACTGACGGAGTGGCCAGCAGAGCCAATTATGCGGTGAGGGACCCTCGGAGGGAGGTTTGGACTTGCCGGGAATTCATTCCTTGAGGAACGGATGCCATTGAGGGAAGGTGTGACTTCCCAGGCAGTCATGCGTGAGGGATTCTCAGAGAAGGGGGGAGGTGTGACTTCCTAGGAAGTCATTGGGGGTCGGCGGGGGGGAAACTCAGGCATAAGTGGGAAGGTCGGCTATAATTAGAGCCTCGCCGCTAGGTCGATGATATTGATAGGATTGCGGAGGCATCCAACTTCCATAGTCCATTCCAGGGACAGCATGGGCTCGAATCTGCCTCCTTGGCTTTGACGACCACCCTCATGCGGGTTGTTGGCCACTGGAGGCCTGCGGGAGCCAGTATTGGAGGCGCCTCAAGGCATAGATAATAAAATCAGGCCCATTTTTGAAACGTTAACTGTCCTGATTATCGCCGTCTATCGATATTTCTATTAACATCTAATAGTTTTTAATGCTAGCCCGCCTCTTACACCTTTACGACTGTTGCCGCCCCGCCTAGTTGCTTCCTCCTGAGCGTCTGCCTTGCGCTTTGACTTTTCGGGAATCATTTTGATCCCTCTGAGTATGAAGTCTTTGCTACGCTCTCCCCTATCTTGGGTTTTTAACTGAGCAACGACCTGTGAAGTATATCGTATGATATAACTGGCACGACTTAGGGACTCACACCTTTATCGGCATATCGTTTTACTATGATAGGGCTAGATAAGTCAATGACCTCAGTTCTACGTTTCCGTCCCATCGGGTATCATTAGACAACACGGAGATTACTTTGTTTCCTTGGCCACTACGTTGTCTCCTGCTCTCAAACTCCTTCGCTCTGTTGGTCTAAGATCTGCGACCTTAATCCCTGTTTATGTAAGCTTTTCTGCCTCTTTCTACTTTCTCTAGTCTGCATCGGTCTGTGCTAGGTTTGCCATGCTGGTCAAGGTATCGAGATGTTCCTGGCCGAAGACCCTTTTCATCATATGGAGGATTTCCACTTGGAGCTTTTCTGTCTCTTTCCATCTCCTCTGATATCTTATAATTAGAGAGAGGGAATACTTGAGAGAACATACTACCTGATGTTCGACTCCGAGAAAGTTCTGTATGCATTTAACATTTTTTTTTGTAATGCTTTCTGCTGTTGCTAATACGTTATGTTCTTGGTAATATTCAGATATTCGGCAAGGAAAATAGGTGAATAACAACCAATATTAGCTAGGCTCTCGTATAAATTGTCTCTATACACGTTAGCTGTTTGTTTCAAGCTTTCAGGTTCGCCGAGCTGGGTTCGGAGTTCTTGTTTGTTGTAGTGGAGCACCTTTAGTTGTTGACCGCCCCGAGCGCATCCAAATCCGAGCGTGTATCCAAACTTATGTTGTGGCAAGTCTTATCAAAGCTTGCTTAATCCCTGTTTCCAAGGTATGATTATCGATTAAGTAAATTAACTATCGGGGGATTATAACCAATTATACATATTGGTATCGGGCCACCAAGTAATTAGTCGAAATGCAACCCCTTTGCTCTCTGCTTTCAGTACCTAATAAATAAGCCTGCCCAAGTAGTCTATCATAAATTACATTTAAATAGTTACCGCTATAGTTTAACTATAAACTCCTTATAAACTATAGTTAAACCCTACGTGCAGAACTAAGAGACAACCGCATATTTCTTGCCTGTAAGAAGTACAGTAGGGAAAGAGAAGTAATGAGGAAAAAGATTGAGTAACGTTGTCAACTTTCTCTCAAGGTGCTTTTCGGTACGACCCTAGAAAAGGAAGCACAAGACTTCCTACTGGCTACTAAAATATATACAAAGGAGTGGTTACTTTCCAATGAAACAGGACGACAAAAGCAAAAGAGACAAGAAAAAGGTTCTAAGACAAAACAAAATGATCATAATAAAAAGACAAATATATTATAGAAGATTTCCTATGTACGTAGCTTCTTAGTCTCTACTACGCCTTAGCCCATAGGGCTCCATGTGTGTAATGAGAAAAAAAAAAAAATCCTGGCATGGATCTAAAATTGAGGTAGCATTCAGATATAACCTGCAATAACCTATGGATGCTGTTTTTATTGTTGGAACAAGACTGTACATTTAGACCCTCGACAAATTTATTAAGCAACTCTGCCGGCGCATAAAGTTACGAAACCCAGAATGCACAGCTGTGTAGATCAAGAAAGAAAAGCTGAGGCTCGGTAGAGAGCTCAACCCTACGATAAAGTATCAATGCCTTAGAAACTGTGATAATTTTGCTACCTTATTATTATAAAAGGCCAATAAACTTATTCTTTAAACTATGAAAGTTCCATTTATTAGCTATCATAAAGTTAATAAAAAAATAACATTTTAATAACAAGCAATACAACAATAATCTATAAAGCGCTTATCTACTTTTTTCAAGCCATAGTTGGCATTGTCAAACTTTGACCAACCATTCTTAAGTTATGTTTGCAACCCCTTGCCAACACATGTATCTGCTAGAACTAGGTTGATGGAGTTTTAAATAGCGGTAAACTCGGTTCTAAGGTGTTTATTTTAGGAGTTGCGAAACCTCGTGAAGTTGTCCTAGGAAACAAAGGGCTTTTCTATAGGTGGATTATAGGACGGGAACAGGAAGATGTTTTCGTATAGTAATAACTTTATTAAGCGTATACTATGAACAGACAATATCACACTGCAAATACACGAGGAGTGCAATGTAACGAAGGCATCGTGGACGTATTAATGTTTGACCCTAAAGTAGATAACAATTAGCTGAAAAGCCTCGATCTAAAGAAGTACGACATACCAGGTAGCCTTGTTGAGGATGCTTCCCCAAAGCTTCCCCAGATCAGGGCAGGGTACCCAGATACCCGCGTTTCTGCCATCGGGCACATGCTCCTTGCCAGAGCATCCGCATGTAGCGACAATGCAGACCTGGGTAGTAGCGGGTTGCCAGCACGGGATATTGGCGCTGGCGTTGTTCATGATGGTTGTCGCGAGGGGTAGTTCTTGCATACGTTCAATTGTTATTCCGGTACGACCAAGTCAAGAACACGCGCCAGGGAGAAAGCATACAACTTTTCACTTTGCAGCATTAGAATTTATGTGCGGCTTAGACTCCCAAGAACAACGATAATGTCTTGATATTATTAGAGCCAGCGTATAATACGATCTGCTGTTACTTGTTATAGCTAACGGCCATGAGGGCTGCGACCACCCCATCAACCAAAACACCATCCATAAGCAATCTAAGGCGCTATCTGTTATGGCGTGATATAGTTGATGAAGCGTTAAACAAAGCTCGTTGGCAGCAAGGACGCTAGAAAGGGAGAATACTGCTGCGATAGTTTGAAGCTCATCAGCATTTGACACCTTGCCGTGGAAATTAGGATTGTGGTCAAGCACAACAACTCGTTGCCATACGTCTGCCCAATCGAGCCATGTCTACGTGAATGCTACACTTATTTCGCGACAGCCATAATAGTTTACAATCACTATGACCATTGGTAATGTCTCAAGATTGAGAGTCCTGGGTACGTAACAGTTCCGATCACAGATTATCTGCTATATAAGAAGCAGAGCTTGCACGCCTATCCCCGGCTTCTGTCTGAGGTACCCCTCTCCTTTAACGTATCTTGTAACCCGGTCTTCCATATCGAGTTGGCAATTCAAACCTCTCCATCATCGAGATCGGATAGGTAGCAGGGTGTGAAGCGGTTGTGGGTATCGTGTTTACTTCCATCTTCCGTCTCTAAGGTCTCGGTCTTGACTCGCTTCAAAGCGGCGTTATTATCGCGAAAACACTGTCCCTTTCCAAGCGTATCGCCGGGGCGGTCGGGGTTGAGAAGTGGCTCGTAGTGGGCTTTGGCCGTGGCACCGTCTCTGAAGCCAGCTTTGGCAGCAAGCTTGTCCCAGTTGACCTAGCAATGTATTAGCTACGCCGACGGGGCTTGAAGAGAGCGTGAGGAACACACAACTGGCTTCGTCTCAAAGCATTCCTAGACTTTGGCGACAGCTATCATGTCCTTTGCGGTGATCTTCTCGGAAACGGTGGAACAGAAGGCCATGTTGATTCGTCGCGGAGAACTATTCAGGGTATGGAACGATAAGGGAGCGTGAATGTCGTTGAGAAGGCGCGTGTTCTGGGGGTGCAGATGCGAATGCGGATGCAGGTGAGGTAGGTGGAATCTAATGCGAAATGGTGTTACGTAATTGCAGAAAGAAGGGACCAGGCCACAAGCGACCAGAGAAGGAAAGAGGGGCACTGGCCTGCCCCGCGCGCTCGTCTAGACAACCCCGCCCATCGACGCGCCAAGCCACAGGCCAGTCTCCATCCCTGCAAGCTAGCAAGACAGCTCGTATCGCTCCCTCTTTTATCTCTGCTGCTGTTTTCGTTTGACTCCTTGTTTCGCGTGCCGTGCGCCATAGCAGCCATTTACACCCACTTCCCTACTGCCGTACACTACCTCACTTGAGCGTATAGATTCACGATGCCGACTACCTACCACGCCGAGATCTCTGCTCCGCTCGACATTCGGGCCGCTCACCAATGCCCTGGCTGCCAGACCATCTGTTGCGACCAAGATGCCCCGGTCGTCCAAGTTCCTTGCGCGGCACCTACACGGATCTAGGAAATCCTCATTGCCGAAGCTGCCAGGTGAACACTCGCCTCCAACCCACAGCCATACTTCCTGTGTCGCCGCTACTGGCTTGTCATGTTGCGGACTAACCAATGCGCGTGCATAGGATGCAGACACTGTCCCATGTTCCTGGGGTCAGCCCCGCCACTCGTACGAAGCTCCATGCCATGGACCAAGTTTTAGAGGACTACAATGTTCGTGTCGAGTACGCAGCGATGCTCGCCCCCAACCCCGATGCCCCCGAGTCAGTCGACGCACAGCAAACCCAGATCAACTTTCGCCGGCGAGCAGATGATGTCACCGCCGCCTTGCGATGTCGCCGAGCCAACAGAGCAGACGTCCTTGGTCGTCTGTTCGCTGCCGCACAGATCCAGCAACAAGCTCTGCATGACCTTCTACGACTCAACCCTTCACGAGGTACTCGAGGCCTGGAAGTTGACGAACTCGTGCGCCCTATCACTGTTTTCGTTGAAGAGTTGCAATACACCTGGTTCGCTGAGTTGACGACCGCTGTGCCTTATTGCGAGTGGATTGAGGAATCAACGGATAATGTAGCAATGGTGCTAGTCCCCATGCTTGTGGTTTGGATGAAAAAAAGCCGGGTAGCGCACCAGTCTTCGCGTCCGTGTCAGCTTTGTCGTTAGTTACTCGTACTCCGACATTCACCACTGAACTAAGCTGCAGCCGGTTGTTGTACATTAGAGCCATCTCTATCGAGAGGTTTTAAAGGAGATATGATATCCTAGCAGTGCGCATAGCTTCTAGCTTGCTTTTTGAGTTCTACAAGGACCATCATTATTCCAAGCCGCCCGTATACTGCACCTTGACCTGTTGTCGCCCCAGCCCATATGTATTTCTTGGCCTGTGACTGGTCCTCCGTAGGTTTGCTCCTGTGCCCTGGTTACAGGCTTCCCTCCCTCCGCAGCTCAGCAGGAAATATCGTACACACAGAAAGAAGCCAACGCCTTTAACATCAAGAGAATTCTCGGTACGCTCATATACATTTAACTAAACAAGATGATGAAAAGGGGTTACCCCCTTAAAGGAACAACTGACCGCAACATACGAAATAATCAGAGAACTACTCGTTCAACAGCTAATACAGCGCCATTGCTCTGCATTGCCGGGCACCAGCAAGATGAACTACAGAGAGCTGTTTAGCACACGAAAAAGCTGAATACAAAAGAACTAACTGAACAAATTGGCAAAGACTTCAACGCTTTACTGTCGGCAAAAACGGCTTACGTGATGCTCTACGGGCCTTACGAGGGCTGTGTCTTGTGATTGTGATTCCTTTATATGTGACTTGGGCTCATCGTATGCGCTTAAGTTCTTGATTGCATTATCGACCTTTTTGGATAGCTTGCCCCATCTTGCTTAGACTTTGAAATCCCTTAAGGCTTTGCGCCTTTGGTTACTGTTAGTCGTTGCGAGGGCTTGAGCTGCTTGTCTTACGTGTTCGAGGGTTGTTGCAAAGGGGTTTCGTAGAGTGGCCATGTTTCAACTGCCCCGCGAGCCTTCGGCTTGCCCACTCCTTCTGGTAAGTCTTGCGTTGCCTCCTGCGCCGTTGGGGTGCTGTCCGTGTCTTGACGCCATGCTGCTCAAGTATGTTAGGTTTGGACGAGTAGCGCCTTCGATCAGGTGGCAGGACTTCTGTATGTGTCGGCACAGACTGCTTGGATCAAGGACTTCTGCGACCACGGATTTGCCTCTGTGGTGCATTCTTTGTTATTCGAGCGCTACAAGTTTTGCGAGAGGTGTCCTTTGGTCGTCGAAGCTGTACTACGATGTGGGCACAACAGTGACTATATGATCATGGAACGGGATGGCCGAGCAAGGCTTCGGGATTGAGTGTTCACGAAGGAGGTAGCGTAGGATGGGTAGACCGCGAGCCCAGCAAGGCAGGCACCTTGGCATCGACAACCCTGCGGCTTTGCATTCACAAGGCCGCTTCTGTGCGAAGGAGCGAGGATAGGCCGCAATTAGGCTGGCGTGGTCCCCGTGACGCACCTGAGGCTACTGTGGTTGGTTGTCTATGCGGACAGAATCTGTGATGTAGGTGTCGCATAGCTGACCAAGCCGCTTCCTTGTGATGTGATCTGTATGGCCGCATGAGCGTGATAGGCATTCCTAACGCCAAATAGAGAGCTTATGATATGGTGGGAGGCATTTCGCCTTGAGTTGGGCTATCAAATTTAGCGGAAGGAGGTGCCGGTTTCCGGTTCATGCCTTGGAGTTCGTCTACTGGCTGTATCTTGCCTTGGCTCGTATGCAACCATGCCACCCAAGCCTCTGTCAAGGCGGTTAGCCTATCGGATAGAAGGCTCATTTCGCTTGTATTCACTTGCGCCTGTTGGCTGGCTAGAGCTTCTTCGCGACTATGTGGCAATGTACACGCCGCGTTCGGGCATTTGGCCTGGCCTGCTGCACAGCCGCCTTCTTTCGTCATGGACCCGGGCTGGCGAGATAGTCCAGTGTGGTGATGGGAGAAGAAGGGATCTGCCCAGGCCCTGGTTCGTTCAACCGTCACGAACGTGACAAACGTCAGGCCGAATCCTTGTCTTAGTCGCGTTAATTGGCTGAGCATAGCTACTACTTGGCTTAGTGACAAGGCACACACCGCGCTCGGGCATCTGGCCTAGCTCCATGAGACGCTTTTATGCCTGTTGGTGATAGCCTAACTGACCACAGCAAAAGAGCTGACGCATATGCCGGCTTCTATCTAAGTGGCGACCTCGTTGTGATGGTAATCGAGCCTGTCCTTTTCTTTAGCTATTAAGAAATATTTGGCACTAGCTGTTGAGCGGATCTCAGACGCTTCGAGATGTCCGGTTGCTTGTCACGGGCCGGGAGAGTCGAAATATTTAGAGAAAGGCACGGTAGACAGCTGGAGATCTTTAGGAGGGGCTTCTTCACCTCGTATCCACGAGACTGCCGTGGTCACAAAATGCGCGCACACGCGGCGGCGCTACAGGTCTGAGCTGGCGTGCGGCATTTTTGCTATTGGCGGGAATACGGACGCTCCGAACCGAAAGGAAATGAAAGGAAAGGGAGAAGAGGGGAAGGAGGATCGAGGGACCGGGGAATGAAGTATTTATCAAGAAGAGTGAACTTCGAGATCAAGCAACTGATACCTGAAGCTTTGGGTCGAGTGACAAAGTGGGCCCTAGAAGAAAGCCTCTGATTGGAGGGGATGGTGGGTCACGTGTGGCGAATGGAGGAATCAGAAATCGGCATACTCGACATCGACACGGGAATTTCATTAGCTCCTGGAGATCATGTGGGCAAGCTAGCTACCTACCCAATAGTATCTAATAGCTATTGTCGTATTGGTGGACGGACCACCTCAACATCCGACTCTCCGCAACTTGCGGAATACGCAGAATGCCCCGCGCCCAATTACCACGGTAATTGTTAAGAAGTGGAGCCGCAACAACATCCACCACGTAGATCGAATAGAAATCCATCACGAGGACTACGGCAGACAAGAATACAGCACCAACTCTTTAGAGCAAGGAATCAAATATGTCTCTTCTCTTTTTTTAGCGTGTTGTTCTATATCCTGCATCTCTACCCTATTATGACGAACTACACGTTTGATTTGTGAAAATAGAAGTAGCACTAGAACCATTGCTCTTTTTACGCTATGCGTATTACATGTTGCTCATCCTACAGGGTGTTTGTCTCGCGATATACACTACCTATCCACATGCAAGAGGGTGGATCTACGGGATGATGTACACTGGTTCTGTATGGTGGTTACAACATCGCATTGGAGATACCTAGACCCATGATGCTCCTAGGTTATGCAACACCTCCTAGTAAAGTCATAGCATGGGCTCTGGTTGTGGTATCTGTAACTGCATTAAGACAATGGGCCGGATTCTCAAGCATGCCCGACGGCCGGTGATGAAACCCCAAATTATCGAACGCATAACTTCGATATTCATATAAGTCGCTGGCACGCCAGAGACTCCTGATATTCTTCCTTCGGTTATCTCCCCTGTATCTCTCAGTGAAATCAATTTCCATTGTAGAGAGATTTCAAGTCGACATGTTCTCACTTTCCTTGCCAACGGGATTGTATCCCCCCACTCATGCCCAGGTGCAGCAATACGTGTTTCTTTTCCTTGGGCTCATCACAGTAACTCTAGTCCATGCGGCTTGGAACAAGCACGCGCAAAAACGGCCCCCAGTTATCAACCCGCCGAAACTGCTCGACTTCACAGGCAGATCAACTAAAGTTGATTTTCTTCAACAGAGTTACCAGATCGTTCATGACACTTCGAGGGGAAGCTTTGATCGTCCGTACACTGTGTACGCCGACGTGGGGTCTGTTACTGTGCTGCCCCCGAGATTTGCGGATGAGATAAAGAATAATCCGAATCTAGACTTTATGACCAACATTGAAGATGTCTGCCATCACGTTCCTGGTGTTATATCAAGTGCTAATGGCTAGCTAGGAACTTCACGGTTCGATTCCTGGCTTCGAGACTTTCAACAAGGATCTTGCGAGTACAATCCTGGTTCAAGTAGCAAAGAAGCAATTAACCAAGTTCCTAAGTTGGTCAATCCGTCGCATTTTATACTCAACCCTTTTATGGTAAGATCCGCTCATTTTGTCGCAGACAAGATTACACGGCCCCTTAGCAAGGAGGCTGCTTTCTCTCTACATTCTCTCTTGGGTAACTCTTCGGGTAAGTAAAATGGCTCAACAAAGATAATTGCAGAAGTGTAACCTTTATCACGGTGCTACAGAGTGGACCGATTTTGGCCTTCTGGATGTGAATCTTTCACTCGTCGCCCGGCTATCTTCACGAGTGTTCTTGGGCGAAAAGCTCTGCCGCGACGTTGAATGGCTACAGATTACGGCACAATATCCTGTGACCGCATTTGGCGCTGCTTATAAACTACGGTTATATCCGAAATTCCTACGACCCCTTGTTCACTGGTTCTTGCCAGAATGCCAGCGCCTACGTCGTCAATATGCCCGAGCACGCTCCATGATCGAACCGGTAATTAATCAGCGTCTGGAGGAGAAGCGGAAGGCACTGGAAGAAGGGCTGCCAGTTCCAACATTGGATGATGCTATCGAGTGGGCCCAGGAGGAATCGAAACAATTCAAATATGACCCGGCCACATTCCAACTTGCCATGTCAAACGCCGCTATTCATACAACAAGTGATCTTCTTTCGCAAACAATCCTAGAGCTTCTGGCCCACCCTGAGCTCATACAGCCTCTAAGGGACGAGATCATAGAGGTGCTCCGCATTCACGGATGGACAAAAACAGGGTTATATAACCTAAAACTTATGGATAGTGTCCTTAAGGAGACTCAGCGTATAAAACCAATCCAAATGGGTAAGTTATAATGTCTAGTCTCCCAGCTAACTTCAACGCTAAACTGACATTTTCTTGGTGTAGTGTCAATGCAGCGAGTTGCGCTTGCAGAAGTTTGTTTGTCCGACGGAACCGTTTTACCGAAAGGTACTAAATGCGCTGTTGCCAACACGACACGACTTGATAGCGCCTTATACAAGGAGCCTCAGAGATTTGATGGATACCGCTTTCTAAAGATGCGTAGTGATCCCGGAAAGGAAAATTCTGCGCAATTTGTGACCACTGGTGCCAACTCTCTCGGTTTCGGGCACGGGGCTCATGCCTGCCCCGGGCGCTTTTTCGCCGCAAACGAGGTCAAGGTTGTGTTATGCCACCTGATTCTGAAATATGATATGGAATTAGGTCCTAATACCTCACCCGAGATAACTTGGTACGGCTTCAACTTGAATGCCAACAAGGATGCAACAATCAGAGTGCGACGACGAAAAGAGGAAATCAACATTGATAGCCTATAGAGAGGGTTGTCTCCCAGTGCGACGCAGCCATAGAGATACTCCTGAAACCAGATTCTTGTGCTAGGAAAACCCAAGCAGCAATCCATCAGCCCATGGGTAGACCGGACGATAGTTAAGAGGGCTAAGACTTACTACTCACGGTAGTCGCTGTTGTCCATGGGCCCACCCTGCAGATTGTCTGCGCAGTTCAACGTCGCTCTTAACTGATTAACTAGACAGATAATCCCCGCTGGAGCTTTAAGGGAGGATTACCATACGCCATATTATCGATTTTAGGAGCGTCGTTCCCCTAGCACGTTTGCACCGTTTGCAAGCAGGTTATATCCTAAGCGTTTCTGTTCATCACAAGTGTATCTAAGAAAATTTCTCGTTGAAACAAACCGGCTCACTCATAGCACCTCTCATAATCTCCACGATGGCATTGCAAGTAGGCTAGTCTAAGAACAAATTTTTAATAACAGCAGTACCCGAGGACATAAATTTTTGTTTATCTTATATCTTTAACTAAAACTCTCAGAAAATAAAATCACAAAAATACGTATATACTATACATAGTAGCCTAGGCTCTTGCATACCATCTGGCGAACACAAGATAAAATGTTTACCGCTGCTGTCTTTGCCCACTAGCTTACCAAAGTCCACATGCTCGACATTACTGTCACAACACGTCAAAGAACAGACCTACATCGACATACCGTGACGCTACGAAAAAAAACTAAAACGCTATTAAGTCGGGTACTTGATCGCCTGCAGTTTCTTCTATGTCTTTACTGTTGGGACAGTGACACAACGCCTAAACAAGCACATTGATGTGTACCACTTAGAGATCAATGCCAACTCTTAGCTAGCATTTTCCAAGCATCGCATAGGAACTAACACGCAATGCCCGCACCGCGCGACGCTCGGTCGATTTTATAGGCATGCGCATCTTTAAAAGGGGCAATATTATGGGCAGAATTCGACCCAACAAGACGGGCACCCCAAAGAGACTAAACCTTGCTCTTTCAACAGAAATCACGAGTCCAGTCCTTCAGCTCCGCCTGTTGGCAACAGGCCAGTGATTATTTCTGGTGGCAGCTTCTGCTGTAGCCTGGGCACGAGAGGTGTTGCTTTTGATACGTATCTAGTGATAACTATGATGAAGATGGCTGAGGGCGCCCCGCTTTGTCAGAGGCGTTGAGTTCGCCCCCGCTGACATAGGTGCAGTGCAGCTCAGCTTTGCCTGCTGTGCCGTCGACCTGCAGACCTGCGGTTTCGGATAGATTTAGAAGCGAAAATTTCTATTTCAGACTCATCTCTGCCTAATTTCAATGTATTGATAAATCCTAGGCTACTAGCCTACCACCTAATGCATTCACCTTTTATATTTTTTCTACTTTTGCTAGTCTTACCTCTATACGGGATAAGCTATTGTATCTAACACCAATCACAAAACGGAGCTGTGCAATATTGGGAGATGCTGTTTTCCCGGCTTGCCGTCAGCATAGCCACACAGGGGCAGGGTCTCTCTATGGAGATCATGAGAAGAGATGAGGGCGGTTCCAGTAAAGCGCTGTTTTCTATCCTCGGTGCTCTCTTTATCGCTGCGCACATCGCCGTTATAATCATTATCTTTTTATACGTAAGTTTACCTTGCTCTATTACATCCGACATCTCATCGCTATCTTATATTGGGGTACGCATTATGTAAGTAGATATTAAATCGCATACTAGCTCCAATATACCGTATCCACCGTCTTTCCAATCCTTGCTATAGTTGAGAGCCGCCCAAGATATGAACTACTGCCCCTTCAAGAAGGCAGCGATATACATCAGGAATCAAACTCTCTATCTACCCAAGAACGCGATGCACCCGCGTCCGCACCGCTCGCATCCAGCCTCAAAGACTTGCACCACCTTGTTAAGCGAACAGACCGCTTTTGGCTGCGTCGGCGCGGACTATTTGTCTTCGGCGTCTACAACGTCGCCACTGCGGTCATCCCCGCAGGTCTCGGCACCGTTTTCTCGGCACCGAGCCCGGTTTTGCGCATCGTGGCGGCCTTACTAGCCGTCCAGTTGAACACCGTTTGGGTGCATGTGATCATCACGACACCGAAGGCTAAACTCTTTTGGAAACGCATTCTAGATTTCAGGACGGTATTCAAGGCAGCTGCTCCCGCGACTATGTTGTATTGCGCAGCTACTGAGTTTGCATACTTCGTCTCTTGGCGGGTTCTGCAGCTCCCCGACGAACCTCTGGCCATTCCAGGCATAGCTCAGGTACAACTACCAGGCCCACTATGGAAGGCCGTCGTGTGCCTCGGCGTTTACCTCTCTATCCAAGCTTTTGTGTGTGCACCTACTCTGGTGGCCTTAACGCGGATCCAGGCGTCGCTTTTACCCGAGGACGAAGAGACAGTCGTTTCTGTTGACCGGACTTTCGGGGTCAAGGAAAGTGACAGAAAGGACGGGCTCTCGGTCGTCCAAGCGTGGAGTTCTTTCAGTGGCCGCTGGATGGGGTTTTATGTGCTATCCATCAAAATCTTCTTTCTTAAACTTGGGGTGGCGCTCACAATATGCGGTATCCTAGGATTAGAATTCCTGGTCTTTTCCGCCATCGCCTCTAGGCTCGCTATCCTGTTTTTGCACTCCTCATGATCCCTTAACAGAGGCAAGGGAGGCGATAAAAGAAGTTACCTACAAGCGCTCATACTATTATTACAGTTAGTAGATCACTAATGTAAAGTGTTTAGTACCTATATATACTATGATGCCTCGTATTTTTTTAATAGTATTAGCGAAATGAATAGTAAAGGAATATTAAAGCTTTAAGGATTTTGCAAAGATAAAAAGGCCTTGCTATATATGTCATTGTGAACTGGATACTTCCTCATTTTTTAAAGCGCTCTTAGTGAAGTGGTGCTACTGTTGGGTTGAGCACTTGGTTGATAGTGTGACTGCGAGCTCCCGAGTCACTTGCGAAAGGATCACTAGGTTGGTTACATAAGCTATGTGGCTTGGAGAGTGTGGCTTAGGCTACTCTACTAGAAAATTCTGTACATAATTACCGCGCTGTAAAAGGGCCTATCTAGAGGCAGAACAACAACGCGATCTTTATAGAAATACGTGGCTAGATCTACATCACTAAAATCTAACAGCTGCTATAACGGCATCATAACAACCTAATCCGAGTACAGGATCGGGCTATCAATTCGGCTATCGGAAATACACCTCGATATTTTAAAGCTGCAATCGATCAGCGAGCCAAAACCGGAATAGGCACTATCCTATTTACTCACACAACGAAACAAAAAAAACCAAGATACTACCTATTGTAGATAACCATAGGCACAAAAATAATGATAAACTAAATATATATCTAGAAGCTTAAAGATAATTAGCTAATTCAAGGGGTTTCAATCAATGACATAGAGTAAGAAGGTAACAGGTAACCGTAAATCCAAGAACTACACTACGTAATAGATCTTGGCAGTTAGCTCCACTGAAATCTGAAACGTATCTGCAGTTCTATACATGGAATACCAGTGTATGTAAGAGCTAGGACAGCACATCACCAGGGATAAGTACAAGCATATCCATGCAGGCAAGTATCGGATAAATAAAACAACAATATGGTTAGATTATTTCGTATTTTTTTTTCTTCTGACATTAGGCGTAGGCAGTGAGTGTTCCGCGAATATCCGCCATGGCGATATGGGTCCGATTCTGACCCGGGTCTAGGCTTTGACCCATCGCATATCGTGAACAGGCACAGCTAGTCCTTTATTAGTAATTGGTCCTGATCTCGGACGATCCTGTATACACTGAGGCAAAATATAAAATCACATGTCGCATGACCTGCCAGTATTTGAATAAACCTAACAGTCTTAATTTCTACGCTCAAAACGTGTTACGAGAGAGAGTGTGTGACTATCCCAAGTCATGGAGCCACGCGACTCAGATCCTCCCCGTGAGCTTGACGATCTTTCACCCCCGGCCGTTGTGGCTTTCGGAGCTGTTAGAGACGACATCACGGAAGAGGACACAGACAGAAGTCCAAGAAACTACGAGTCGCTTCCGAGAACACAGCAGGAGAGACCCAAAGTTCGCTTCAACAGCAAAGTGGACTTGCCTGCGGCGGCTGCAGAAGCTGCCGAGGCCCAGGGAGAGCAACGTCGGCTGGTGTCGCCGGGACCACGGAAGCTGCGGCCAGCGCTCTCAAGGGATCCGAATTCTCTCGGCTCTACTGCTAGCAACGTTGCCGACGAGCCTCTCAGCCCGGGAAAACGAGCATCTGCAGCGGCTGCCGCAGAACGTGCCCGTGCTGTGGCGTTCGATACCTGGGATGATGACTCCAGCGATCCAGGTAACAGATGGTCCATAGACTCAGACGCCGTGACAAACGCGAGCTATTCCGAGGTTCCCATGGCAAATTCGTATGCTTCTCCACAGACGCGTGGCGATGTGTCTCTGGGCCATCAGGGCACTAAACCTGAAGTGGAAGCCGAAGGCCTTCTCAAGGTTCACACACAAAATCTAGAGGGGGTGATGCGAAATATTTCAGGTACGCTATTTAACTTTGTGCGCCATATGCTCTTCTGGTTACATTGACCTTAGGGCATTTAGCTGTGTTATGCCGGACAAACATGGCCGTCTTCTGTCGCGCTTGATCAACCATCTCCAGAAGAGAGGTGCCCCCTTCGTAATGGTCTTCTAATTCAATTTCAGCAGGCAATCCGTCCCAGACAGATCGAAACACGGGCATGGCAGATGAAGCGCACGTATCCTCGGGAAGTGCCAGGGGAGGTGTCTTTTACCAACTCCTTCAGGCCTACCGAAATCCGATATATGATCCCCTCCAGGCTCAGCGATTAAATACAGGTGACACTCCAGGGTCTTCAGGCGCAGCAACCCCGACACGGAGGAAATGGTACGAGCAGGAAAAAGCGACGCGGTCGCAGGAAACCATTGCCATGTTAGCTGGGGCATCGGTAAAATTAGCGAACCCGAGCGAAGGCGCGTGGAACGTACCAAGCCCCGCTGAAGTCCGAAAGCGACGTGGGCACAAGAGAACTACGAGCGGAAAAATAATGACAATGATGGGCTTGGCTCGTGAGGAGGAAGTAAAGATCAAGATCCATGTTGCCGACATCCTCAAGCGCCAAGAGTACATCGTGAAGATGTGCCGGGCACTAATGCTATTCGGCGCACCGACTCACCGGCTGGAGGAATATCTGGCCATGTCGGCGAGAGTACTGGAGATTGACAGCCAGTTTCTCTATATCCCTAATTGCATGATCATCTCGTTTGACGACGTGTTCACGCACACAGCCGAAGTAAAAATTGTTCGCACTGCCCAAAGTGTCAACCTCGGCAAGCTCAAGGACGTCCATGATATCTACAAGGAGGTCTTGCACGACATTATCAGTCTGGATGATGCCCTCTCGAGGCTAGACCAGGTGATCACAGCCAAGGATCGTTACCCTGTGTGGGTTTGCGTTCTCATGTACGGGCTCGCGAGCGCCTCAGTGTCGTGCTTCTTCAACGCTCGCCTCATCGACCTCCCCATCATCTTCGCCCTAGGTGCGCTCTTGGGCTTTCTGCAGCTTGTTGTCGCCCCGAGGTCGAACACGTATAACACCGTCTTCGAAGTCAGCGCCGCGATTTTACTGAGCTTTCTCGCACGCGCCTTCGGCAGCATCCGCGACGGAAATTTATTCTGTTTCTCAGCAATCACTCAGGGGTCCATTGCCCTAATTCTTCCAGGGTGGCTTGTATTATCTTCCGCGCTAGAACTCCATTCCAAGGCGATAGTGCCCGGCGCGATTAGACTTGTCTATTCCATCATTTACTCGCTATTCCTGGTTTATGGTATCACGGTCGGGACTGCCTTGTACGGCGCTATCGATTCCAATGCCGTCACGGAAACATCGTGCCAAAATCCCCTTAGTCCTTACTGGAACTTCCTCTTCGTACCGCTCTACATCATTTTTGTCACGTTCACTGTTCAAGCCAAATGGACTCAAATGCCCGCCATGGTCGTCATCGCTCTTGCTGGTTATACGGTCAATTTCTTCACCAGCAAAAGATTCGCCGCCAGTCCTTCGATCGCCTATACGTTTGGAGCATTCACTGTTGGTGTATTAGCGAACCTGTACAGCCGTATCAGGCACGGAGTAGCGGCGGCAGTCCTACTTCCCGCTGTTTACATTCAAGTCCCAGGCGGCCTCGCCTCAACAGGCGCCATCACGAGCGGCTTGGCAATCGCCTCCAATCTCACAAACTCGACTGGGACAGCGACATCTGATGTAAGTATCAGAAACGTCCCCGTCATAGCATTTGGTTTACTTCTATCTTCTTGGTTTCATCTTCACTAGATTTTATGTGCTTAGCTTAATCCAAGCATCATGCAGCACCACGATGTTCAATGGAGCCGTGCCGCATATTCCACAACCCCCTGCGCAATGTTGTCACTTTACAGGTCATGCTAACATCGATCTAGACTAACAACACGCAACTAAATGCAGCGGTACGTATTATGTCTACCCCGAGCGTTGTATTCATTCTCCTTGTACTTATTGATATTAACGCTTTCATACATAGGTGTTTAACGTGGCAGCTAGCATGATTCAGATATCGATTGGCATCACTGTGGGCTTGCTCATATCTGCTTTGATCGTATACCCCACTGGTAAACGACGTAGCGGCCTATGGACCCTGTAGAAATTAGTATGCATCAGCTTCTGGAGCGACAAGCAACGTGTCGCTCACACCTTCAACGTAACTCTATGCATCCATAAAAGAAAATTGTATCGGTAGCGGGAACGTAAATCATATCGTTCTACCAGATTTGCGCAGCGTCAACGTGCATTAGTCATCCAGCGTCTGGGTAGCATCGCTAGCACACCTCCTTATTCTGCATCAATCCTCAAACTGACTGTTCAAAGATGGTTATTTATTCCTATTCTGCGCGGAATGGGACCAGTAACGGGAGTCTCTGGAAGCGATACGCATGAGCCCACTCAAGACCGCCATAGAATTTCAGCTTCCGTCAGCTCATCAAAGAGCGTTGGAGAATAGATGATGCTGGTATCGCGGCGCCACTCATCATCATCACCACTCGTTTTCGTGAAGACTCGTACATCACCGGGAAGCAAAGAAACAATGTCTAGGGAAGCCGACGACTTGGTAGTCAACCGCGGCGATATTCCGGACGATTGATTGGAGTGTGGATCTTCAGAGAGAAATTGAGGGGAAGACAATTGGCTCTCCGTTTTCGGGGTTCGGAGATTAACGCCCTTCGGCATCCAAACATCTTAATTCGCGATCATGCTTAAATCTCAGCACTCTTACGCAGGGTTGATTATATCTGCGGTAGTCTAGGCCGCAGGGAAACATCGTGGGCGCCTTCATTGAAACGTAGCAATCGAGCGCGAGGTCAAGAGCAGCCTTTAGCCCCCTTGAAAGTCGCGTTCCAATGAGATGGCGAAACTCACAAATTATATCGCTTTCGTGCATCCGGAGACTGGCTTCGACCAGATTGGGCACTTCGACATAGAGAGGAACACAATACAGCCATTAAGCTTTCTTTCTGGGACTCCCGTGAAGAACCTTTATCAGGTTATTGAAGCAGGGTCACCAGATAAGTTAGCTGCCGCTGGGCCACCAATTTCGGGAGAGTCGGTCAAGATCCTACCCCCCATATCCGGTCGCGATGTGCTAGCAGTCGGCAAAAATTATATGGAGCACGCCAAGGAGTTCAACAGCTCCGGGTACGACAGTTCCGACAAGGTTGACCGCCCGAGCCACCCGGTGATATTCACCAAGAGGGCAACTTCGATTATCGCCAATCGCGAAGAGATCCTGCTACACGAGGACTTCACCTCAACTGCCGATTATGAAGGCGAAATTGGTGTCATCATCGGCAAGCCAGGATTTCGTATCAAAGAGCAAGATGCTTGGCAATACATCTGGGGCTACACGATTATCAACGATGTCACTGCCCGGGAGAGACAACGCGACCATAAGCAGTTTTTTATCGGCAAGTCGGCTGATACATATTGTCCTATTGTAAGAAAATTAGATCACCAATCTTAATCCTCATCCCGATCCCATTTTGTTCGATACTTGGAATCTCACTCCTCGCAGGGTCCTATAGCGGTGCCGAAGGAGGAACTTCCAAAGACTTTGCGAGTCCAAACACATGTAAACGGCAAGCCTCGACAGGATTCAACGACGGAGGACCTCATTTTCCCTATACCTCATCTCCTCGCTGTGATCTCCGCCGGACAGACTCTGCAGCCAGGAGACGTACTAGCGACTGGAACTCCTGCTGGTGTAGGCATCGGAAAGCAGCCTCCAGTGTTTTTGAAACCTGGTGACGAGATCTCCATTTCCGTTACGGGCCTTGGTACTCTAAGGAATAAGATCTCCCAACCAGGGATAAGCAATATCGCAAGACCTCATGTCAGTTTCGCTTCAGCTTTCGATTTAACAAATATCTCCAGGGCAGCCGGTAAAGGCGCCGGCCTGACAGTTATAAACGGCAAGCCTATCTCTTATCGGCAGATTGGATCTGCTAGTGAGAATATGATCTTCGCCAATGGGTTAGGCGGGACGAAAGACTATTGGACACCCCTTATTTCCATGTTGTCCCTCGCAGACTGCGCAACCCTCCATCTATACGACTTTGAAGGTCACGGCCTAAGTCCTACTCATCCCCTGAGCCAGCTCACCATCGAATCCCTGGCTACCGACCTTGCGGGCATCTTTCAAACAGCCGGTATTTCTACCTCCAGGCCCGCTACACTTTTTGCTCATTCCACGGGCTGCTTGGTGGCTGTAAAGTTTGCCCTGGAGAACCCCGGTCTGGTGAAAAGGCTAGTTCTGATCAGTCCGCCACCGTGTCCTTTACCCGAGGCTAACCGCAGTATCTTATTTGCTCGTGCCGCTCTTGCGCGGACGAGGGGCATGGCCGCTGTTGTAGATGCAGCCATTACCCAAGGGGTGTCCGAATCCTCCACGAAGCATAATCCTCTCGCTATCGCGGCCGTACGCCTAAGTCTCCTTAGCCAGGACCCCGAGGGCTATGCGAAAGCTTGTCACGCCTTTGCAGGTGCTACTGAGTGTTTGGAATTTGAGAAATTAAACGCCGATGCCTTGATCATTACCGGCCAGGATGATGAAGTCTCCACTCCTACGGTCTGTCAGAAATACAGAGACATAGTTGGGAATTCACATCTTGTGGTGCTAGAGAATGTTGGGCATTGGCCTGTCTTCGAGGATGTAGCGAGCGTTGCCAAAGCGGTCAGGGAAGTGTTGCAGAAGTAGTAAGAGCGATATGGATGTGTATAGATGGTCTAGTAGAATACATGATTAACCAACGCATGATTAGATGCGGCCTGGGAAGACACGAGGCGCCCTGGGGTCGAACGCACGGGCTTTACGGAATATTATTGTGAAACTACGAACACACTTGGTCGTTTTATGTTGATTCTATTTTACTCGGTGGCGTTCTCGCTTATTATTATGTGATATATTGCTACAGAAGCCCATGAATCAGCCTACCTCTACGCGTATATGCGTGCTAACGTAACAGGGGCGCATTACCTCCTCAGGAACGCTACCGAACTCATCGCCCAGCTTTTATGCGATTCAAACAACACAATGCTCAAGATATCTAACTGCTATCGAGCCCTCGTGATCTCGACGTGGCATTGAGCGAATGGTGAATTGTAAGGTAAGAAAGGTAGGAGTCAAATAGACAGCTAGGATTGATATCCCTGAAAACGAAAAGGCAAGGCCCCGAACATATTGATTATATTATTAACGCTGCTCTACCCGAATAACGGACCACCCCATCCCGTGTTCACAACATTCAACACCATACTCTACTTGCCCTCCAAATATATTATTGGTATGTCCTCTCACCCTAATACACTGGCCTCATATCCAATTTCCATGATTGTTTGACAAGTTGATCTGTTCATCACTGAAACCACGACCTCAACTTAGCGAGGGTAAAGTCTACACTGTCCCGCTGAATTCGAGATACATATCAGTATCATAGGATGCGTCTCGTCACATTTTTGGTTCGATCAGCAGAAGCACTACCTGACCGGAAATATTCTTCTCGGTCAAAGGTGCCAGGTCGATCATATAGAATATAATCACTTTCGCTACAGAAAGTTTGCGAAGCCTTCGCGCCCGTTTCCAGGAAAGCTGCCCATTGCTGTTACGCCATCAAGGGATGTGCAACTATACCCCTTCACCGGGGCGCAATTACACCGCGCGGCAAAGTCCATGTCATGTGGAAACTAGTTGGAGTACGCAAACAAAATCACCAGCGATGCAAGTGTAGCTGCCGAGCATGCAATCACAACCCTCTTCACACTATTAAGCGCTGCAATTGAACTATACCCTGCCAACTAACAACACGCTCACATGGGGGGGGACAAACCCGCCACGGGCCACACCAGGTCCGGAGTGCTTGCCACTCCTGCTCCGTTGAACACGACACAAGAATACCGGCCCAAGGAGAGTACAGACAAAAAGATACAAGTTATAAGATATTCTCTATCAGGCCAAGTCTCAAACCCCACGTCTAACCCAACTCCAACCAATCCCCAACCCTCTCCGAAACTCCCCGTCAACCCAAACCCTCTTCTAGGTTAAGCCAATTTAAGGCCGATGAGGCAGCGGCCGGGGCCCGACGATCTGTCTTCGACTAGCACCAATGCCGGCGGAGCCTCTATTCTGGGAATCGCCACCTGTATAGCCAGCCCACTGCGAGACATCCCAGCGTCCACCGATTCCGCCTCCAATGCCGTCGACGCCGTCGCCAGAGCGGACGGCCTGCGCCGTCTCCTCCTGTGCTTCCTCCCACTCGCGCTGGCGCTGGCGCTCGAGCTCCATCTCGCGTTCAAGCAAAGACTTGCTCGCCCACCCGCCAGCCTTGGTCTTGTTCTGAGACTGCGCGCGGCGCCTATCTTCGCCGTCGCGTTCCGCTGTGGCGTCTAGTTCGCGCGAGTACGACCGCTGCGGTGCTTGTTGCACGGGCGCTGGGGTTGAGGCCAGATAACGGTCTGTGCGGCTGGTGGCCTGGGGGACTGGAAGTGGTCGCGAAAGGGGGATAGATCCACTCGATGCCCCTGGAACGGGGAGGGGCCTAGCCTCCCCAGTTCGTGGGGTCTCGATGGGGGCCGGAGGGGACGGCGTCTCGCCGGTGCGATGGGGTTTGACTGATGCCGCAGTAGGATCCGGTAACGGGCGTGGAGGGACTTGGGGTGCCGTCTCCTGCTGCCCTTGTGCCCGGTGATGGCCCCACTGCGTGCGTAAGTAATCCCTCTCGTCACGGGGCCTCCAAGAGTCCTGCCGACTAGGTGGCCTCTCCGGTTTATTGGGCCGACTGCGAGAACGCGTTCGGGTCTTGGACGTCTCTTGCCCTGGCGAGCGCCTTTGTCGCTCCTCCTCATACTCGTTTTCCCTCTGGCGGGCAAGCTCTAATTCTCTTAGTTGCTTGACATAATCGCCTTCCCCGGTTCTTTGGGATGCCAGCTTCTGCTCGACTCGGTATTGGCTTAGGAACTGGCCACGTAAGCGACTGTCATTCGGGCTGCGTGTCCGCTTCCGCTCCTCGGCGAGTCTTGCTTCGGCCTCCTCCTCTTCCTTTCGCCGCTTCTCCTCTACTAGTCTCCACTGTCGTTCCTCTTCCTCCCACTTCAGTTTTTCCTCCTCCGTCTTCCGCTTTTCCTCGGCTCGTAGCTGTCTCGTCGCGTCTTCCCACCCCAGCTCTTCATCTAGCTGCGCACGTTTCTCGTCGGCTTCCAATTCGGCCTTTCGCCCGCGTTCTTCCTCTTCCATCTGCAGCCTTTGCTGTTCTTCCTGTTCTTTTAGCTTACGCTCCTTCTCTGCCCGAGATGGCACGCGGGGGCCAGCACTGGTGATCTGTCGTCGCCCCCCAAAGGCGATACCGAGATTTCCTTGGCTGGCACCGCCCATGTAGCCGTACTGGGCGATGTTCCACGCCGGGCTAGTAACCCCTTCATGATCCTTCCTGCTCCAACTCGAGACGGTCGGTGAGCCAACTCGGTCACTTGCAGGGCTCCTCGTGGGGCTCCAGCGACCTGAGGAATCACCTGTCCTCGAAACTACGAGCCCCGAACGTGAGCCGTAGCTGGGCGACGTGGCGCTCACGTTGGACAGTCCTCGATTCCTGGGGGTGCTATACCCCCCCGTAGGTTGTGGGCTTAGCATTCCACGACTCTTGGGCCCTATGGGGGACGGGAAGGCGTCGGGATTGACGGCGTGGGCAGCGCGTGAGAAGGCCCCGATGCATTGTAGGACCTGGGCGGGATCCTTCTGTTCGTACAGATCGACGGTGAGGAACATGTCGTGTTCCTGGAGATTGAGGGGAGGGGATTGGCAGGCTCGGAGGAAGTGCGAGACGTTCTCCATCTGGACGAAAGGCATGGCGGATTGCTTGAACTTGACTCCTGGCGGTCCGATGGCCAAGTTGACGAGCCTATCATGGGTTCGATGTTAGTGACTTACTACACATCCCGGCTACTATCATGGATCGTGCTGGCGGGTGCGAGGAGCATGGCACCAACTTCCAAGACTTACCTGCAAAGCGCCACACCATCCTTGAGACCCTCCAGGAGGTCGGCAGAGGACAGACTAGCGCCCAAGATGCCTTCTATCCAAGATCGAGCCTCGGCGGCGGCGGCGGGTGTGTATTTTTCAAGGCGTAGCTTTCGCAGGTCCTTGTCCAAGGAGGACACCGACGCCATCGTGGTCGTATAGGCACTGCCTAGGTAGCGGCGGAATGTTAGGAATAGAAGGTTCGCGTCGTGTTTGGTTGTGCTCAGGAGCAGATCTGGTGAAGATGGGACGAAGAATTGGTGGGCAGAGTGGCGGGTTCGAGCTGGGGTGTCGACGAGGGTCGGTCGTGGCTACATGGATGTTGTCACGTTTTTGTTTCTTGTTTCTCGAGGATGATAGCCGTCGTGGTTAAGAATGCGAGTCGAGTGCAGACGTGCCCGAATGAGCCGGCCAACGAAGCATATAGCTGTACAGCAGCCACAACAACAGCGACAGCAACAGCAGTGCGCCGCGTCACCAGTTGACGATCTTGGACGTTTTCCCGATTTTGCAAAATGATAGGTCTTCGGCTAGGTAATGAGGTTAGTGGCGCATTGTTAGAATGTTGGAAATACAGTTGTCGAAAGCCAAGGTCCAAGGGGCAGAGAGATTCCGGGTGTGTGTGGGGGACGAGGAGATGCACCCCAACGTGTCAGCGCAGGAGGGATGAGAGTGACGTCTCTCTCTCTAGAGACTGATGTGCCTCGGTGGGTACATGTATGTAGGTACTTAGGTACTTGGGGACATACCTACAATTTGTGGGTATTCATTCACATGCATAAGGTAAGAGTGAGGAGAGTACCTACTAAGAGGAGGTGTGGGGGGATCTAAATTTGTGGCTGGTGAGCAGCTTGCATTGGAATGTGGCTGTAAAGCCCTTAATTCCAGCCACAGTATCTGACGTAGGTAGGAAATTAGTTCAACCTAGGAATGGCTCCCCAAGTTCTGCGCCTATCCTATACTGTATGGATGTTACCTCCATGAAAGACTTATCTCAAGGCGCGAGAAAAACAATAATAATCTCGCCACATTCCACAGTGAAACATATACACCATGTCGTCGAAACAAACTAGCCCCATCCTTAAAATCTGGCACCAATGGAAATCATTACGCCTGCCGTGGCGGAAACGGATTCTCGTCGGTGAGTCGCAACACACAGTCTCTGTCTCTCTCTCTCTCTCTCTCTCTCTCTACACCCACCTATACAGCAGTCAGCATACCAGACCAGCGACGGACGGGAAGCGGGAGGCGGGACAAGTCTATACTCACACAACCCCCAACAGGCGAGGACCTGCAAGGAAACACGTACTACGAGCTGCGACAACCCCGCGGCGACGCGCCCGAGAGCGCGCCGTACCGGCGGCTGGTGCACTACCCGCGGTCGACGCCATACAGCGAAGTGAAGGTGCCGCCAGCATGGCACCAATGGCTGCGGCACCAGCGAGTGGATGCGCCGACCATGGCGGAGCAGGTGTCCGAGCTCCAGCGCCAGGCGCGCATGAAGCTTCTCGCCGCCGAGGCCGATGCGCGGTGGGAGGCGAAACCGAGCTTGCTAGACATGCCGCCCACGAAGACGACAAATCAACCCCCGGATTCGAACGAGAGGATGGCGGGGAGCGATGGACAAACGCCACCGAGGGACGATGAAGATAGGGTCGAGACACAGGGAGAGATACGAGAAGATGTGGATACTCGCTCGCGGAGGGCGAGTCCGCCGCAGACAAAAACAGACACGGACCCGTGGAAACGGGCGCAAAGCGGTGCGCCGGGCGAGACGTGGCAGCCCCAAACTTGGACACCGACACCGACACCGGCCAGAAAGCGGTAGACAGGCACGATTAGAGCAGAGTCAGGCGTCATCGGGGGTTGGTGTTGGTGTTGATCGTAGAAGTAGACTTGTACAATATCATGTACGTAGGCTAGGTAAGTACATACCCATCAGTTTACCACTGGCCGCGTTAGTACCATCGGTGTACTACAGCATTAGCAAGCGACATGTGTATACTTATGTATATAAAACACTCGAACACCACGCGCAAGGCCCTGGGTCTAGACTCGAGACACCGAAACAGACCGGCCACCACCCTCCCTCTTAACGCCGGGGTATAACTCGTACTCCCGTAAACATGTCATGGTACGTGTCATGACACCCAAATACCATGCCCTCGACCACTCCATGGGGAACGCCATCAATTTATAAACCCCGATAAAACATAAATCGCTCCCCACCCACACACCTGATACACCATTCTCCCTTTCGCCTCGACGCGCTCTCGACTCGTCGAGTTGACAAAGAACAAATCGGTTCAACCACACCGGAGTATCTCTTAAAGGGTCGGCAGCTGCGCAAGTCACACATACGCCATGAGTACTGCGGCGCTTCTTTTCCGTCCCCGTCATCGTGCTCGTGCATCGCGTTACCCCACGGCCGTCATAAACGACGGCTCGCCATCTAGCATTTCGTAAGTATTCCAAGATACGCCCGAACGCACGCAACAATATCACGAACCTTCATCTTCGTCCATGGCGTCCTCGTCAGTCGCTGCCCCAATACTCTCCGCGATCGCTTCCGCAAGCCACACGAGTCTCGCATCCGACGACTCGAGCGCAGCCCTCGCTTCGAGCTCCGAGTCGCTAAGCCCTTTCCCGCGACCACGAGTCTTCTTCTTGTTGATCTTGTTCCGTCGCGCCTCGGTGCCCCTCAACACAACCTCGGTCAGATTCTCGCTAAAGCTTTCGTCCTTGTCTCCGTGCTGCCAGACCACCATCAACAGGTTCTCCAGCAGAAGAGACATCTTGACATTATCCTCTGCTTCGATCGTGTTGGCGGGGTAGGGCAAGAAGCAGCGTTCGAGGATGGCGGGCGAGATCCCGCCTTGTTCGAACCTGACGCGGTCGACCCTGCGAGGGCTCAGTGCACCAGGCGGCATGAAGAGGAAGAGCACGCCTTGCAACATCTCGACCTGCTGGTCGACTCGTAACGCCGAGGTCGAGTTGTTGATGAACGAGGAGAAGATGGGTAGCGGGAGCTCCTTGATCTTCTGCTCAAATCTCTTATAAAGACTCGAGAAATCGATTGGGGAAGCGTCGTGCAAACTGTAGCACAAGTACGAGACCTTGTAGACTAGGATGAGCCCGACGAATTCGTCGACACGAGGAAGTCGTGAAAACTTACCAGGGAAAACAGGCGTTGTCGCAGGGGTATGGTTTCGCCATAGGCCATCTCGAGAACTCCTTCATCTGCCAAGGCCGACGACGTCGTCGCTGTCTTCTTCTTTTGTGGCGTCGGTGGTTCCGAGGCTTGTGAGGAGTGCACAGACTCGTCGTCGAGATACCCCCCATATTCGCCCTTGTCGATATTGATCTTTTCCCGTTTCCGCTTGTTCGCGGTGCGTTGCTGCAGCAGCGATTTGCTCTTATGCTCTCGATGCCAGATTTCCTGGAAAACAGAGGTCGAGGACGTGTTGCCATCCGCAAACAGCGCCTTCATAATCCACATGGCCGCGTCGGCTGTGCGACCGGATCGCTGGGTGACATACGAAGCAAGAATCGAGCCTCGGAGCCAGGGCATATCGTCGAGTCCATTTTCTGTGTCCAGCCGATGCCGCTCTTGGAGATCTTTCTCCAGAAGATCGAGCATGAACTCGAGCCATCGACTCCACCATTGCCATCGTTCGGGGTATAAGACGCTACAATTGAAGGCCCATCCCACGACGCTGAAGAAGTCGCGGCCTCGCTGCCAGACGCTGTCATTCCCGTGTCGGGGGCACAGGCGCACCAAACCGCGTTCGTCGGCATCCAGACAACCACCATCATCATCGGCTAGGTCGGAGTCGGTTGTCGCATTCGTGCCGAAGAGGACGGACTCCTTGAAACCAGCGTTGATAGGACCAAAGACGGCAAGCAGGTCTCGTAGGTATGCGAGAGATTGGAGGCTGATCTGCGGCCAGTCCGGTTCTTTGGGTCGCGTGGTGAAGTCTGGGTGGACGAGGATGGAGCATAGGAGGGAGATCTGGCTCGGGGGAGGGCAGTAGGCAGGGTCGTCGGGATTCGAGGGTCGAGTCGAGAGGAGGCTGTCGAGGAGGAAGATGGCTTGTCGCGCTGTGAAGAAATAGATGATAATAATAAGTAACAGAGTAGGGACAGGCCCGGCGACGACAACACGATGGGTGATGGCGGCATGGGATGGATGACGTCAGGAAATGAGCGACATACGGAGTGCTTCTTCGAGATAGACACGACAATGCTCCTTCAACTCGGGCGGTAATCCTCTTGCCGTGTGGTATTGTGGCCGCTCATGGTCGCCATCGTCATCGGTGAGGACGGTCTCTTGTGCTTGCTGTGCTGCTTCTTCCTCTTCTTCCTCTTCTTCTCCTCCACCTTTTGGAGTGTCGTTCGGAGAAGCAACCGTCGCGGCGGCAGATGAGACAGTGGTGTGCAAAGACGAAAGAGGCGACGAGGGAGGGATTGGGTTCGGGTTCGGATCCGCTGGCGTCGGCGTCGATGTCGGCGTGCTATGGCATCGCGGCATCTCGGGTGAGGGAGGGTTAGAACTAGTTTGCGGATCGCGACGCGTCCAGCTGTTGAAGGCGTTCCGAAAGATGTCCATTGTTTAGGTTATGTACCTAGGGACCTCGCCTAAGTCCTTACCTAGGTCTAGGTAGTACTAGTAACATAAGTCGATACCTCAGGCAGGCAGGCATTAACATTTGGTTAGGTAGAGAGACAGGTAAGTAAGTAGGTAGAATATTATTATTAAAGGATTCAATCAAACTGCGTGAACCTCAACAATACTGTACGGTACCTACCTTATGTTTGCTAGGTACCTACCTACTTAAGTGCGTACTGTACCACCCCCGACAAGTTTAGTAAAACCGTGGCTCAAGTATAGTTCCTTTTCGATACTATTGAAATCATTGTAATAAGTGTGCCTACCTAGGTATGTAGGTACCTACTGCTACTTCAAGTACTAAATGCAGGGATGAAGTGGTGTGGGGTACCATACCGTATCTCTTATACAAGTCGGCACACTCGTTGATAGGTACACTACGGTACATACCCCGCGATAGTCCCACCCGGTGTACCTACGGTACTCCAGTACACTTGAGATCATAACCTATCCCGTACCTGACCAGCTAACCTAAGTAGGCCCTTTAGTCTCCTCAGTTTGTGCCGACTCGGAACAGTCCAGTGCTTTCAGGGAAACACTTCAAGTTTGGGTGTTTCACAGACATCAGGCCTATCAAGGCCGGAGCACCACGAGTTATCTAGGCCACTACATCAGCACTTGCTGTCGGCCATTCTACACCGACTGGTCTGAGAGAGACTAGCCCTTGTAGATAGGCATAATATGGTTGCCGAGGCTGTAAGTCACAAAACCTGTAGTAGACATATTGTCGCTGCTGCCATCTAGACTGAGATTGCCAAACTATGCTCCTCGGCGAATCGTTGCATCCGTTCAGCCAACGCTAACTGGGAGAAGCTCCCTCCACTCGAAGAGGTACCATAGTAAAGTACAATATTTTACCGCCCGAGTAGGGATTGATATGTCAATGTTGACTATATCTGGAAATGTTGCTGTTGGTAATTAATGCTGGAGACACCGTAATGTTGGTGATGTTGGAGTTTATATAACAGTAGGTTCAATAGGACCAAAAGTGAACCTAGCTTCTGGTCTTGTTGACTTGGTGATATCCGGTCAGGAATCCAAAAAGAAAGAAAAAACTTTTATGTTGTGGGTTCTTTACTACACAGACCTCTCTGCCTGAGGTTAGGTTGTACAGTGGTACATCACCAACAGAATCTCTTTACGGTAGATCGGCGAGTTTGTGCTGCCTAAGTTAGATGTTGGACGTAGCAACACGTCTATATATTAAACCTGGCTGCCATCTCGTCCAGGAGGGCCTTAAAAACTCTGCAGCGCCTGAACAAAAGAAACTCATGGCTGTAAAACCAGCAAAACGAGTTTGTTTCTGATCCGTACAAAGTCAATTGTCTATAATACTGCGCGCTTGGTTTGGACATTGTTTGTTGCGTAGTGTTAGATTTCAAAGACACATAGGCGTCTGTTGTATATTGCTAGACCTTGTTCGCCTCAGGGGTCAGAACTTCACGCCCAATGAGTGTCATTGGACGACCTTATATGGACCCTAACACATGATTGACCTCACCTCATTTAGCCTCCTTATCAGGACTTCTTAATTCAACAGTTCTACTGCAGTGATATTCTTCCCAGGTCGCAAAACCAGCACCCGAAGAACCCGAAAAGGGCTCCCTATTGCGTGGGCAAGATGCAGCCCATACCGTCTCTGCCTCCCTCTGGTTTTGGACATCAGCACCATACAGTGTGATGCCCTTGGCTATTCAAGTCCTCTATGATAATTATTATATTTTACTTCCTGAAACCGTGTGGTTATTCATATCTCTATACGTAAGGTAAACTCGATCCTGTTTACATCACTGCGTCTTCCCTACTACAATATGGCCGGTCATAATTGGCTGTCGTGGCCTGATGCAGCCGGTATGACCTTTATTTCTATGCCCACAGTGGACACAGCACAAAACGTGGTTGATTGTCACCTCACTGGCGGCGCAGTTGCGTTTAGTCCATCCGCTCTTGGGCCGCGGTCGTCGGCTCGACTGGATTCGTTCCCATTGATATTAACCAATTTCAGCGCTAGAAGGCACCAAGTAACTAGATAATATAAATAGGGTTGAGTGACTATACCCCTCCTTTTTTGTGTTGAAGCCTATGTTAGTGATCTTCGTAATGTTGATTCTCTAAAATTGACGTTCACACCATCATGGGTTTCGTTGTGGTGGCCAAGGAAGAGTCCGTTTGAACCATAATGCTGCCCTTGTTGTTTGAGCCTCAGGTTTTGTTACCTAGATCAAGGTGGATGTCTAGATCGAGGATCCAGCAACCCCTACTATCCCCCAAAGGCTACCTTATATGGAGGGCATGCCAAGAGCACTGAGGTGCTCTGAATCGACATGCCTAAATTGAACTTAAGACCAATGGGGACTACCTTCTTATTTGCTCTTGAAAATGAATACGAGGGTGGGGCTTCAATATCAGGAAGGAGTATCTGCCTTCCCATTAGCAGCCCATACGCCTCAGCAGTTTAGCATGACCGAGTCCAACGACTGCAGGCCTAACCCCCTGACCCCCTCTACCAAACATGAAGCTGTGCTTCACTTCATCAATTGTACCCAACAATGCCCTCCGCGACAGGCCCCGCGCCCTTCTGCGTCCAGACTGATACTCTACGCCCGATGATGCCATCAACCCCGACTTCTATCTTCATCGGTCGTCCCAACTCCACCTCCACTGCTTGTATCTTGTCGCCTAGTGAAGTGCCAACAACCGGTGTTAATGAGAATGTTGCCCACGACGGGCTCGTCGTAGCAGGTCTCGTCAAATCGCCGGTCTCACTATAGAAACATATTTAGCAAAAGTGGCCGTTGTTAATTCATTAGGAGTGTATCCTCTTACTGTATTGTCACCAAAAAGGGTTCTACAGTCCTCGACTGAAACTCACACGACGAGTCGGCCGTGAATATAGCATGTGTAGCGAGTGAGCCATCCTTGCTTCTGTTGTGGAAGACGAGTCGACCTGGCATTGGTATAGGGGAGGTCCCGGTTCTGAATGGGGACGGTCTCATTACAGCTAGAGCACCGCCGGCGGAGTCTCTAGAGTGGTGATCGCCACACATGTTGTAACCTCGCTGCAATGATGTGTTCGCGTGCGTGTATTTCTGCTCGACAGCAGACGTCTATGTAAGGAGGGATGACTGCAGCACGAAGAAGAACAATAGAATGAAGCCGAAACCACCAACAACCATTCGAACAGAGAGGTCCCGGGTATGGAAGAAGTAGGAAGAGAAAAAGAGTGAATACAACGGGGTCGCTGTCTTTCGTGGACGCCAAGAAATGCTTCAACAAGACGAACAACAACGGCGAAGCGCTCCAGAGCAACACATCGAGTCAGTTTCTCCCTATTTTTTGGAAAGGAAACGCCCTGACCAATAAAAGAGAACAATCGATTGCTTTGCAGTCCGTATAGAAAAGCGAAGGCGAAGAGGTACTAGGTAGTGTGGAAAACACGAGAAGAGGCTGTACGACGTCTTTTGAGCAAGTTTGCGCTCGTTACATGATCGAGGCCCACACAAAGAATTCACTGTGTTGATCACCTAATTGGAAGGCAGGGTAATGGAAGCAGCAGCTAAATAAGATTCTAGTGACGAATACCGTCATTTCGGTTGACGTAATGGTGAGAACCTTGATGTCCCCAGCAGTGCTCGATGGTAGGGGGAAGGAACCTCTGACGATTCACTAGCCGGATTGCTCCTCCTCTGTAGCGGAAGCGAGTACTACGGTCTACCCCATGTAGACATTTCCAGGACATCTTTGCTTCCTGCCCATCTCTCTCTTTCATCTTTCCTGCCGCATACCACGAAGTCCCCCGCTAGTGTCCTACAACACGAAAAGAGCATCAGCCCACATTGAAAACACCCGGCAGCCTCCCACGATGACCCAAGTGACTTATAAACTCCCCCCTTTGCCCTACGCTTACGATGTAAGTGATATATCCCCTTTATCCGGCCGTTGGCGCGCGGCCGTCATGAATCCGAGCAATACCCGTACTCACAGCCTGCCTACCAGGCCCTCGAGCCAAGCATCTCCAAGCAGATCATGGAACTTCACCACGATAAGCACCACCAGACATACATCACGAACCTGAACAAGGCTCTCGAGGTCTCCGCTGCCGCAACGGCCTCGGGCCGTCTCCACGACGCCGCCGCCCAGCTCTCGGCTATCCAGTTCAACGGCGGCGGCCACATCAACCACTCGCTGTTCTGGGAGAATCTATCCCCGGCCTCTTCTCCCGATGCACAGCCGTCGGCAGCACCGAAGCTCCAGGCCGCCATCGAGAACACCTGGGGCAGCCTAGACAAGTTCAAAGCGGCCTTCGGGGCAGCCCTATTAGGTATCCAGGGAAGCGGCTGGGGTTGGCTCGTCAAGGAGGCCGGGACAGGCCAGCTACGCATCGCGACGCTCGCTAACCAGGAAGCGGTCGTTGTAGGGGATACCCCGCTCATCGGCGTGGATATGTGGGAGCATGCGTATTATCTCCAGTACCTCAACGGCAAGGCTGCGTACGTCGACAACATCTGGAAGGTCCTCAACTGGAAGACAGCTGAGACGCGGTATATCGAAAGCCGCGAGGATGCGTTCAAGGTTCTCAAGGCTCATATCTGAAGCGGGAAGGGTGCTTGGACTGATGACAGAACATACATCGTGGCTTTGTTATCTATCGCTGTACAGGAGATGATAGTGAGTGTGCGTCAGAATGAGAATGACCTGGCTCTTGATATCTGTTTGCCATCATGGGTAACAGTATCATGATCTCTTCCAAAGAAAATTCATGTTCACTGAGGGTAGTGATTGATCAAGAACCATTTATCAGAAACTCACCATGCTAGATAACCACTGATTGCCTCTCAATTCGACAGGTGTCTTGTAGGTGGAGTAAAATTAATCCAATTCAAAATAGGGCTAATTACGAAGAAGTCTAGATACCCTCGTGATTAATAATATATGGCGACAACAATCATTCGCTAGGTAAGCACTCTTCAAAGCGCATTCATTAAGCAGCACGTATTATCTGCCAGAGACGAGACCGTCACTTTCGAGCACGAAGGGATGACGTGTGTTTCCCCCTGAATGCCCCAACGTGCGCATGTCATCTCAGAAAGGCTGCTCTTCCATCTTTTTCTGGGTTTTTTGTTTCTTTCTTTTTTTCTTTTCCCCGAGATACTCCATGAATAGCCCGGACTCCCGTTGACGAAATGAGATTTCCTCTTCCGTTCCCTTGCCTCAATTTTTTTGATGATACATCGAACTGATATTTTTGATTAGGTAGATAGGGTGGGTAGGTAATATGATCGATGATATCGATTTGTGCATACTATCGCCCTACTCTTCACGCGTAGTCCAAGCGCGTTAGGGTGGAGGCATCACAGACTCAGGTGCCGAAGGTAACAAGTTAATCTCCGACATGATGCCCTCGTCGGCCGACATGCTGCTCATGATCTCCTCCTGGGTGCAGCCCTCCCAGAAATGGGGGTTGTTCTGCTGCGCCTTGCGAGAACGGTAGATCTCCTGCGCGACGCCCTTGACCTGGCCACCGGCGGTCTCCGCAGCCCTCCAGACGGCGCTGAGCTTATTAAGAGCACCGATGTTGAGGCGGATCTGCTGGCGCAGGTCCTCCTCGTCCTCGATGAAGTAGACGGCGGCCCACTTGCTCAGGTGCACGATGGACGACAAGGTCAGCACGCACGTGAAGAAATGCGTGTGGCTCGTGATGGGCACGTTGTATGTCACCATCTTGCTAATCTCACACGCCGCCTTGATGATGTGGCGCGTGTGGAGGTTGAAGTTGTCACCAGTCTGCACCGCGCGGTGCGGCGCGCAGGCCGTGACGTCGCGGGCGGGCGAGGAGTCCAGCTGCGAGAGCGGCTGGTGCAAAATGATGGTGCAACTTTGGACCGGGTCAGTTAGAGTGAACACTTTGCGCATGATAGGGGGGCAAGGGGGTATGCGCCCCGTCAGACTTACGCATGATTGATCATGTATGCCTGAAACATCATCTCGTCGAGCTGTCCGTCTTTATTCAGACAGTCCCGCTTCGACTTGGGTAGGTGTAGTCTCCAGTTCGACAGAAGGGACTCGATCTTATCGACGCTCTCTTCGGGCGAGAAACCGCTGCCTGGCAGACGCATCATGCGGCCCAGGTTGCGGATAGAGGCCACGCGGTAGGCAAAGGAAGAGAACTCTCGGTCTTCGCCCGAGAAAAGCTGGTCGTCAAAATCTTCCAGATACATCGGGCGAGGAATTTTCTGCCAATACGTGACCGTTAGTTCTGGCTCGCTCGTGATGGAGTAGAGTAAAATCTTTGGGCTCGAAGGTGTCTACCTACCCCTGAGAGATATTCATGCTCTTCGCAAGGAAGTCCCACATCCGCCGTGAAATCAAACAGGAGGAAATTTGTCTGTCTATGCACGCCAGCAATCATCCCATCCACGACGAACAGATCCCACCATGTGCGCCGCCAGCTTTCCTCGAGCCTCGGGTTTCCGCATCCGTGCGTCGTGGCGTAAGGCCGAGTATACAATCCGAGTTCGATAGCTATCCGCTCTGCGTCGGAAAGGATATCTCTTGCTTTCTCGTTTTGGCGACAGCCGTCGAGCCCGATGATCGCGATGACCATGGCCTGGACTAGGAAGCCATCTATGGGGGTCTCCGGGGCGTACAGAAGCCGCATCATCTCCTCGAAGAAGGTAGCGCGGACCGGGCCACTTGGAATATACAACGACCCGACCCATCTCATGGCCGCTAGGAGATGTTCGACACTCCTTTCTTTAGCTAGATTCATAATATGTGCTTTGGGCAGAACAGCGGGGTGTCCGGGATAAAAATAGAAGTAGAAGGCGTCGATACATTGCTCTGGGATGGATATCCGCGGCATTTGGCTGTTGACAGTAACCACAGTGCCATTGGCATCGTGGACATAAGGGGTACGAAAAATCTGAAGACTGTTGGCCACGGGTGCGGTTACGAAGGGTGATACGGGGGTATTTGGCACGCTCATGGTCCTGTTGAATGTTGCCAGAGTCGGCGGTACAGGCGTGCGAACCTGAGCACCCAACAACATAGGGCAGCTTTCACCGTCAGCTTCAGGCGGCGAATCTGAAGCATGCCGTTTATTTGGATTGGCTGTAGAAGTCTTTCTCGGCCCCTTGTAACCGCGACGAGAAGCTATGTAGACACATTCCGAATTCGAAGAGAGACATCGCGAGCATGGAGTAGAACCGTCGCATTTGAGATGTTTTCCTCGCTTGATTTATGAAGACGATGCGTCAGTAATGATGAGAAACTTTGATTGGCAAAAACATTAGAAAATAAAAAATAACAAACGAAAGATAGGGAAGAAAAGAAAAACACATGGCAAAATTGTCGACTTACACAAGCAAGACACGCTGCTGGTACAGTTTGAGTAGGTCCCCGCGAGTCGGCATTCCCCGGTGGTGAAATGGTCGGCGCCGTTTGAGGGACGGCGGGCGCATACATCTCGGGAGACGACGAATGCGACGACGGATCCGACACACTCTGCAAGTAAGAATCCATGGCACAATGAGTGTTTAGATCTAGGTATTCTGATGGCGGGATCTGTTTGACCCGGCGATCCGGGGATATGGGGATACGATCTTAGTGATCTCGGGTATCGAAGACAAAGTTCGATGAAAGTTAGTTGAACTAGGAAAGCGGAAAAGATGCGACAGTCACGGAATAGAATTCGGCCTGGGCTGAAGACTGCCAACGCAGGGGGGGTAGAGCCTCCTGTCTCTTCCCAGTCTCCAATCTCCTGTCAAGCCAGACCAGACCAGTCCAGTCCAGTCCCAATTCAACCCTGGTCCACGGCAGCGAAACCCGGGGAAGCGGTCGGGACTATCTATGCAAGAACCTCGAGATTTGGGAAGCGAAGGCTAGGTATGTATACAGTGCTGAATAGAAGCAACAAACAGTCGCATGCTTCGGTCTTCAGCTCTTGCACGGAAACGAACTAGGTACCTGTACCCGACTAAGAAACGTCAATATCAACGTTTTTTTTTTGTTTTTTTGTGGTGCCGGTCCATATGCCGAGAGAACCAGTTATGTAGTATAGACTCAGACAAGTCTCCAATGTTCCAAGACGACTCAGGACTAGACTCCTCTAGCGCTCCGCTGTCTAATAGCGCAGTCTTGCTAACGGTAGCCAATGAAATCCAAATAAGAACCAGATCCCGGTATAGTGGATTACTGTAAAGGAGTTATACAAGATCTGTACACGATCTGCGCGCTACTCGATGGAGATGAGATGAGATGAGATGAGCCGATGACGCCCTCAAGCTACACTAGTGTAGTGGCCCACCCAGGCTATTTTGCTTGATACAGTGACGTTCCAAGGGAAGACAATGAAAGCGATGACGAAGGTGATGATGGCGATGGCGTCGGAGAGATTTGGCAGTGCGACGCTGTCAGCCGAAGAAATCTCCGGTAGTAGCGGGAGAGGGGTGTGTCTCTTGTCAATTTTCTATTCACCTCCTCGGCCAGTTATCGCTCTCGCCATTCAACACGCCACGCACTGCCAATGCACCATCATAATGCATCGCATGGTGAGGGGTTGGGGGTTGGTTGACCAGGGGCTCCTCGTCTGATCTCTGGACGGTTTTCATGTCATGATCGTAGTCGCCATGTGCGACCAAGCCAATGCAGGGACGCTGAAATCGAAGCAGCATGGCACCCCCCGTAGATTATTAATAATGGCTTTGATAAGACAGGCCTCGTTAGTGCTTGATCCACGGTTACGAATAGACAACATAGCTAGACCGGAAGCGAAGCTTAGAAGAGAGGCGAGCCGCAGCACCTGTCCAACGGTCAATTAGTTTCAGCTTCACACTGTCAAGACTACCTACTTTGGTAACTTTGGTATTCCTGATACAGGAGTCCGGTTCCCTGTCAAAAGGTGGGTGTGGGGAGCTCGTGATGGTGTGCCAACACCATAGCCGATCTAACCTGCCTAAAATTTAACAAAAAAAAAAAAAAAAAAAAGAGTCGTTGCTTTTTTTCAGACCGGAAAGCGTACTAGACATGCCAAGCACTATACAATAGCGCTCGAAGTGCAGCCAATTCCAGCCATGCAAGAACCGAGGTCGGGAAATCGACTTGTCATCTCGATCTGTCATAGGACCCAGCTGAAACTAGCATGCGAGACCTCGATGAATCGTCAGCGCAGATCTCGCTACGGGAGTGGTCGAGCGGGCGCTGGTGGTTTATCAGAAGCCGAAAGACGACGAGTCAACGCGACGAGCGGATTGGCCAAGAGCCTCAAGAACAGGTTCTCATTAGGATAGACACCGTTTCCTCGCATGGATAGGCCTGTAAAGACCCTGGCCCCTGAACCACCTCTTCCGGCCCCCCAATTCCATCCGTCCATGACACTTTGCCCTCTAGACTAATCGTGGCAGAAATCGTGGGGTGAGTGACCGCGAGTCCCCCAATCGCAGAGCACTCAATGTGAATGTGGCAGAACATCTCGAACGTCGACTACACTAGCGAACGAATGATAACCATACAATCAGGGATCGCTTCGGCCATCAACGCCAAACCACTTCGAGGCTTCTCGGCTTGATTCAGAAAGAAACTCTGATGGAACGTCGTGTTGGCTGTCAACACCTCATGGGGACCAATTACGTTTCGACATCTCAACGGGGAGCGATCCTACTATGTAAGAGACCCAGGACCTCCAGCTCCCTAGTATACCACCGGCAGGTACAGATACACGACTTCAGCCAAGTAACCAGGGCTCAGAATCACCAGCCATCCGGGATTAGTAGCGCACATTGGCGAGGTAGGTAGTCTTCTTTTCTACCTAGCATACAGATGCCCATACACCTGACGCTTACAGTAGGTAAATGCAAGGGACGGCCGGCTCACTGTCATCAGTGTCTCTCGTATCTGATGCAAAAGTGCACCCGTGTTATTCTCCTGGAAACCGAATTTGGTAAGATGGACTTTTAGAGGCGGCCATCACTCACAAGCATTCGGTACCTTGTTAATTGCACATGGCAATCTGGGACCCAAGCTACGACTTCGATCCGAACGGTTAGGCATTCGGACTTACCCCAGTTGGGCGAACCCTGTAGTGTCCACTACATTAGTCTAGTGTGCGCATCAATTCAGGGTGGCTTAGACTGGTTATCTTGAGCCGCTACCCTCAATCGAAAATCATAGGAGGACCTCCACGTAATCTCTTCCCATCAGACTGGGTGCCTCAACATAGAGCTTGCGGCGCGAGCAGGATGAATCTAATTCAAGAATTTATTGGTCTTAATGGAACAGCAAGCCGAGAGACGAAGTAAGTATTTTCCTGCGAAACGATCAACAAAAGCTCCGTCCTCACTCGCAAAGGTTTACCGCCCAACTTCGCCAAGACGTTGTACAATAATTGTTATACGAGGTGAGGTCCACGGTGCGCGCTAATGCTGAGTTACGAATGGAAGAAGCAATCTGACGCGTATTCTTATACTTACCAGGCCAGTCAACTCGTTCATCCCTCCTTGCGGTAACTGAAGGGATTGGTGGATAATAGAAGGCACCCTTGGTTAGACACATCGAGCGAGAAACAAAGGTATGTAATAGCCGGGTCTCTAATTCATCACATGTCGCGGAGTAGCTTATATACCGTATTCAGTTGATGGATTAACGACCTCGTTTTTTTCCGTCATATCACATATTCGATTCACGAGGAGACAGTCGATTGCCAGCCGTTCATATCCGAGTATCGAACATTCCCCCATCTACGACCCTTTGCATCAAAGTATTGTAAGAGAAACATGTGTTGAATAGACCTGTAGTCGTACCTATTGTTCGTTTCGACAATCCTTGGTGTTACGGCGCATCGTAGCACCAAACAGCAACTGATATAGCCAGTCCCATATGCTATTATATATTTAACGTGTTGGACTACCAAGGTTGCATCTCAATTGTTATACTCGAACGTCCGGGCTATGTGTACGTCATTGTCAGATATTACGTATTAGGCAAGGGCTGAATGACAGTAAGTCTAGGCAATATATTGAATACACCTCATATTCGTCAAGTCCACCATGAAGCAGTTACGGCAACCAACGCTTGTGTAGCCTCCGTATATGGCACAAATCTTGCATCGACTCCCCCAGCTCCCAAAACAGTTTCTTTAGTGGGTAGTGGAGACATTCTCTGGGAGGCCACTATGAGGCTACGCATCGCCTTCCCAGCAGTCCACCGCTATTAGTTACCGCAAGCAGCCTGCCGGTAGGACATGAGAAGATTATTCACCACTATTAGAATATCGTGAAGGTAAATGATGAACTTCGCAGTAGAGGGAGGTAAAACGTCATCAGAAATGCCGAGATATCTATGAACGCACCTGATATTTCATGTTTAATCCCTAAATAACAGCAGCTTGGGTTATAAACTTATAGCTGAGATCATTCTGGGGCAGCATTCCGGGACAATAGCAACAGCCGTGGCTTATCTAAAACAATAAACTTGGTGATGAAGTGGAAAGTAGAAATATCAGAGACCATAAAAAATTAAAAATTAAAAATAAGTTTAAATTTAAATTTAAAAAGGGGGGGGGGGAATAAATAAAAGAGAACTTCCATATTAAAACTCTATGCATAGATATATATCCATCTATTCAGTTTTCGGCCGAAAGGAATTATCATTTCTCAAGTGATAGAATTCATACTTAAAGCACAGAGGCAATACAGTACTACTACAGAGCGTGCCATTCGCCTTAAGCTATTTACCCAAATACAAGTTGGATGATACTGGAATGCATAGCATAAGTGCGCCGCACTTGTTTATATACTATTAATTACTAGATGAAGTGATACACCTGGAAAGATTTATTACGGTACTAATCATGGCTCAAACAATAGGTGTCGTGGACGAAAGGAACTGCGTAAAATAGTACGAACCAATATTATTATCTATCATATTCAACTGGATGATAAAGATTAAACTGCACCCAAGCTTAGCTAGGAGCAAAATCCATAACTGAGAGCTGCTGAACGATGAGTATGTTGCAGCTACAAATCGTATGGTCATCTCATTGGATCCTACGCTTTCGAGTGCCTGCTAAAAATGATATGAACAAGGTCTAATACCTGTTCAAATCCTTCGAAGCGGAAAGCTATACATAATAACTAGTCTGTATTCGACTCACGCACGCCATACGGAGTTTAACTACGACCAAGTCTAGAAGGCGTGTCTGCTTCTTGTCCCGGAACAGAACTGCAGCACTATTCTGTCATACTACTAGAAAACGTAGAACGTAGTCTACAGCTATTGTATAATGCGTACTGCGACACTTCTATATGGATAGCGCACTGGCACATGTTTAGAGAATTCCAAATATTATTGCGTTGAATACCAACGGGCCATACTCAATAAATAGGATACGTATTACAAGTGTATACCTCGCTATCAGTCGGGTCTCCCGGGGCCTCATTCAGCGGTAACCAAAGCATGATTGGCGGCATTACATCATGACTTGCAGCTCGTATTACATCTCCCATTTCGCAGCCCAATATCTACGTATTCATGTGGTTTCTGGTGGGAATATGGGACCATGACTAAGAGAATGGGTATGTAATTCCCAAGGCATCAATAATCTTGTCTAGAAACATTAGGAACAAGTAATGGCGCCAACAGATAAGTGCTCCCGTTTCTCTCGACTGTTCGGCCTACCCGCAAGTCACCATCTCCTAACGTCAGAATCTTGGAAGGGATCCGATATAAGTTCATTCGATATTACTCTCTGTTTAGATGTAAGGTGGAGCAAGGTTGCCTCCTCAACCCAGTGACGATTTGAAATGCAATGCCACGTAAAGCGAATATTTCTTATTACTGTCTTAGAGAGGGATGTTCCGCCTTATGGGATCTGGAGTCATCATATCATGAGAGTGTAAAAATCACATGAGTTCTAGCTCTCTAGTCTCCAATATGTTTGTGCGAATCTCAGCTCTCATGTCACACTAAACGCGCTTCCCTTTCACAAGCCTCTTCACAAGTATATTTCCTGTAACCAGGGCGCCATCCCATCCCATCTGGCTGGCCCGAACCCCCCCTCCCCCCCCGCTGTAATGTAAAAAGGGCTGAGCTTAGCAAGTTTGTATATTGAGTAAAATAAATATGTGATCTGCAAATATGATTGTAGAAGTTCGTCCAGCTACACAGCAAGTCTCTACGAAGGTACTGTGATGACAAGCTTGGCTAACGAGTTATGATCGAGCTAATGAATAAAACGATTATCAAGGCAATTTGAAAAGGTTGGATGTGTTGATATGCTGCATCATAAAACTGACTATATACGATAAATCGACACATTGGGCAACATAATACTAGTAGTTTAGTGAGCGCTCTTAGGCCAGCCTGGACTCTTCAGCCCCTTGCGTGGAGGGAGGGTAAGACATGCACCCGGTACACATTTTACGCCACGCTTATTTGCTCTTATCAGCATTGATCGGCCAAGCAAGGAGTCCTAACCAAACATGGAGGGCGTGACAACAGCCTCGTGGGCGGTGGCAAAAAAAAAAACATCGTGATAAATTGTAATACACAAGGAGCGGTGGGGAACGAAAATCGGTGATGATCTTGCATCAATATCTTCGGGGTAGTTACTGATGGATGGCACACAACGTCAAGAGGTGACTAATGAATAAGCTGACAGCGACGCGCGAATGACTCTTTCAAAACTGTCTGAGTAAGAAGATCGCCCTAACAGGTTAATAGGATGCCGTTGTCGGCAAGCCGTTCCTGTGTCCCCGATTATTTGTTTGGGGTTCTTGGAGGCTTGGACGAACCCTGAGAACTAGAACGATTCAGGGGTACTACTGTAAGGTAAGACATCGCTACCCTATCTAATTTCTGCTCTAATGTGGCGGCAGCGTGGCGACTTGCCAGAAGTCGGGGCGTTATTGATCGAGGACCAATTCTTCGAGAACAGTCCAAAAAAAAAAGACCCCCAATATTTACCGATCTTAGTTAGCTGACAGGTTGATAAAGCATGAGCCGCTAGCACAAACAATGTCGGGAAGTAAGTAAGGGCAGCAGTCCGCAATCTTATCTCTCTTTTTTTCCGGTTTCGGGAAACGGGTGTGAAGATCAGGGTCCCTCCATAATGTCTTGGAGGGGTTGGCCCTTGGCACTTTGTGTCTAAGTGCAAAGTACTTAGATAGGCCTGGCACACCTTGACCTTGAAGGTGTTTGGAGTTGAATAGCAATCGCAAGGTGATGATGGTGACAGCCGAGCCTTGCAGACCATTATTCATATTTCGGGACCAGTTATTGATTATCCGCCTCACCGAGTCTGCATGGTACTGCTGCCTGCTCCAATGAGAGGCCCCCTGTCGTACTATTGCTCAGCAGCTGCTCAGCACCTTGCAGTTCGGAAACAGAATCGACCTTGCATCTTGACAAGGCAGATTGCAGACTCGTGACATTTACGAGCCGGGATGGTGGGGAGCCGCGATAGGAGAATTCCGGGGTATGAGGATCCAGACTGCCAGTGTATGGTATGGTATTGACTCCTGGTGATACGCTTATAGGTAGGCGTCTTGTCGTACGACGCAGTGCGCATATCGATGCACCAAGGTCGTAGAGCCACGACGTTAGCTACCGCTCGTGTTCACGAGATGGCATCTCAAGATCTCTCAGCGCCGAGGTTGAGTTGTGGCGCTCCCTGATTGACTAGATCGTTGTCGCGGGCGGGTTGCATGACGATAAATCATTGTTATCCGACATCTGTCAACATCTCGTGATCTGAGCGTCTCTTCACCAAAGTCTAAAGTTGCCCGCCCCGTATGTCGGTTAAACCATAAACTGCCATGCTGCCAGGGCCACGCTGAATGAACTATTGCGTCACTCGACGTTACAGACGACACACAGCACATAACCACCTAGTTGAGCCGCGAAATGATTGTCGAAGGAAGTTCTAGAGTAGGCAGCCAGGCAGGCAGGTAGGCATACGTATCAACGAGCGTAGGCTGACTGACTGTTAACTTTATGTGCTCAAACTCCAAGGTAAGATTGCCGGGTCTCCCGGACAAGCAGGCGGCGGGTGGGGGCCAAAGATACGGGCGGAACGGGTGAATGATGCTGGCGGCGGTGTGCTGGAGGCATACTGGATAAAGAGGGATAGGTTCGAATCCTATTAGCGCTAGCATGCGTCGGTTGCTCCTCTTTTGCTGGGTGCCTCTCACAGAATACGTATGGCTATTAGATAGTTCAAGCCAACGCAACTAAAGGTCTCCGCGACATCTACCTACCTAGGTAGGTATCGATCGGAATACCGAGGGAGTGGCAAGTCTCGGACTAGTGTAAGCCTGGGTAGTGCCCCGGTGGTGCTAGGCACGGAATATAGGATACCTATCTCTTGACGACGATCCTTACGGTCCCAAACTGGTGTTTGATATGCAATACCTTCAGTACCAACACATACATTCGCTACGATAAGGAGGAGGGTCAGAGTAGTGGACTACCATAAGAGTAGGGATGCTTAAGGTGCTGCCCACCTGGTACCTATTATTGGCGAGACCGCAGAACTGTAATATGCCTACCTGCAACATGCGGCAGCATATTGGAGGGAGACTCTGCCAGTATAATGGATAACTACCCCCACGACATTGTTAGTAGACTTCACCAAGTGCGGTGTACCCAGAAGAGAGAACGCTTTCGGAGGGGTCAGGACCCTGAACAGCCCTAGATAGAAAAGGGGAGTACCTAGTCTAGTATTATTAGACACACCTTTTTTTAGTTTAGCTGGGGAGACCCTGAATTGGAGCTACCGTATCCACCTCCGGCATCGCTAAGACGGCCTGTGTAGGCTAGGGAGAGCCAGCTCTGAATACCTATACTGTGTGTAGTATAGGTCGGTATCCCGGATCCTATACACTAATAACTAAACTGACTCTTGTTTGCCGCCTCACTTTTGTCCCTGGGCAATAGGAAATTCCAGCGTTGTTTGCTCACGCCCAGAGGCGATAGACACCGGCTAATACTGACAGCATCTCCTCGACTGCAGGTTGTGTAAAATGAGGTAAGGGTCAAGGTAGGCAGGCCAAGTCACATTCTGTAGGCAGCTGAGCAGTCCACGCATTCACACAGCACACACCAAAACGAACAGCTGGTGGTTGAGACTGCTGCTATGCTGCACCCTGCATGCCAATACTGTATGCCTGCTTGCATAGGTACTACTGATGCATGGGATACTATTCCCAGGCGGATGCAGATGGTGGACCCTGCTGGTCGAACCCTTGGACACCAGACTGGCTCGACAGGCCCATGTCCCCCATCCAGAACTGGCCCATGTATTCATTAGTGCTGGTCCATATATTTATTGTAAGCCGAATGCTGCCATTCACGCCCCTTGCCTTTGTCCAGCATGACCAACATGTCGAGCCTCGTCTGTTTGTCCAGCCCGCTCCTATGATCCCTATCGTGCATGATTCAACGCCTTCCTGAGCCACTCGCCTTGAAGACGAGGGTCCATCGACTCCTCAAACGGGGAATCCAGTCCCCACGTCGCCTTGCAGGGGGGGTTCCACTCAACCGTCAGGACCGCCAGCAATAGAGTCAGTTCTGGCGGATCGGAGCTCGATTGGCTTACCGACGTGCGCGGCATGACAGCCTCTCTGCAAGGAGGGCCTTTCTAAATGTACATAATACGGCAACTGTTAGCTTGGAGAGTCAGCAATTCCTGTTATGTATTTAGTCCTTCCTTTGTTTTTATTTTTATGTTTCCCTCTTTCCTCTAACTTCATATTCGGATCCCTAATCTCGTACCTCTCTTACAACCTACCTGCGTACGCACCTTTGTCTCTATAGCTCTCTGTGCTCTGCCCAACATTTGGATCTAATTGTGAGTGTTGCCGTCCATATCTCTTGTATAAATTCTAGCCATTGGTAGCCTTCGGGGGTTATTTGTGGCAGGTTGCTTTGACGGCTCTAGACGGACTACTTGGCTGATGAATTGAATCAACTAGATTGCACATTTCTTCGCGCGTATATCTTGTCTTGACTTGATATTTCAAACACACAATGACTAGAGAGTCGGCTCCCTCGACTAGGGCTCGCCCCTCCGTCCAACGGGATCTTAGTAGATTCGGCTACAGTTCTTCGAGCGATTCAGACGAACCACCTCGTAAAGCAACCGCCACCACCACCAACAATAGCAACCAAAAGAAGAAAAAGAAGCGGAAGCCACCCCCGCAGCAGAGTATCAACAAGATATGGAGGCGGTTCTCGACCAAAAAGTACACCAAGGCGCTGTCCGTCTTACCCTTCGATCCAGTGCCCCTACCGAGCACCCCTGAAGGGCCCAACGAATTACTGTCGGTAGGCTACGAGCGGGCTAGGGAGGAGTGCTCGCGCAGAGTCAAGAAGATTATTCAAGAGTGCAGACGAGTCAATACGCGATACAGAGATCCTGGGTTTGACTTGGTAAGTTTCCTGACTCAACTCTCTCCATTTAGGGAGAACCGCGCATATTGTATGCTAACAATAAGCCGTAGGACTGGGACTTGAAGATGGGCAAGGGCAACTGCCTCAATTATCTGGGCTCTAGCAAGTTCGACATGTCGAACACCCGCTACAGCACGACTACATCCGTCCCCAAGGCGGTAAAGCGTGTTCATGAGGTCTTTGAAAAGCCGACGTTTCTCAAAGACATTGATGGCGCAGATATTAAACAAGGTGCTCTTGGCGACTGCTGGTACATCGCAAGTCTTAGTGCACTAGCGAATGTCGAGGGTGCGGTCAAGCGCGTCTGCGTCGAGTACGATACTCGTAAGTCGGTTGTCATTCAAATGGAATCAAGTGGAACGAATAAACTAACTGTCGGGTATAGGCGTCGGAATCTACGGCTTCGTCTTTTACCGGGATGGCGAATGGATCTACTCGATTGTTGATGACAAGCTCTACCTAACCTCGCCGAATTGGGACTCTCCCAGCATGCAGCGCGATCTCATGAACCAGATCGATCGCGAAAGTCCCGAAAAGGATTACCGCAAAACCTATCAGACTGGCTCTAAGGCACTTTTCTTCGGACAGTGCAAGAACCAGAATGAAACATGGGTCGCCTTGTTCGAAAAGGCCTATGCCAAGGCTCATGGTGATTTCGGTTCACTCGCCGGAGGCTGGATCGGAGAGGGGCTTGAGGACCTCACTGGCGGTGTGACGACTGAGCTTTTGGCTTCAGATATCTTGGACCTGGATGAGTTCTGGGAGAAGGAAGTAAGCAAGGTCAATCAAGAGTTCCTCTTCGGATGTTCTACCGGCCTCTTAGATGGCGGCTACGGGGACCGAAACGGTATTCGCGAGGGCCACGCATATGTTGTGATGGACGCCCGAACGCTGAAAAGTGGTGAACGGCTCGTGAAGCTCCGGTAAGATAGCGAAGCTTTTTAGCAGTATCTCCTATACTAACAGGCTACAGGAATCCTTGGGGAAAGATCCGAAAAGGAGTCTGGGAGGGACCGTGGTCCGATGGGTCGAAGGAGTGGAACCAGGACGTCAAGGAAGAACTCGGTCATCAGTTTGGCAACGATTCAGTCTTCTGGATAAGATTCGAGGATATGGTAGAAAAGTATCTACATTTTGACCGGACTCGTCTTTTCCGAGACGCCGACTGGCAATGCTCCCAGCGCTGGATTGGCGTGGAGGTGCCCTGGAAGCCTCAGTGGAATGAGAAATTTCACTTCAAGCTGACCAAGGAATCGCCACTTGTCCTTGTCCTCCAGCAGCTTGATAACCGCTACTTCAAGGGTCTTCACGGGCAGTACTCCTTTCGACTACATTTCCGTATCCACGAGCAAGGTCGGCCAGGCAGCGAGGATTATATTGTCAGGTCTCATGGCAACTATCTGATGAGCCGTTCAGTTTCGATTGAGATCCCCTCAATGGAGCCGGGCGACTATTCGGTATTCCTCAGTATCGTTGCTGAACGGGATACCGAGATGCTGTCCGTTGAGGATATCGTTAAGCGCGAATGCCGCAAACGAGAGGAGAATGATAAATTCGCCCAGGTTGGCTATGCCTACGATTTGGCGCATAGCAAGGGTGTTGCTCATATGGAACATGTTGCTAGCCTTCGCAAAAAGTCGGACCAGAAGAAAGCTAGTACATCTCGTATGGAGGAGCGCCGCAAAATGTGGGAGAAGCGCCACCTCAACCGAGAGATCACCAAGAAGCAATCGAAGAAAAATCAAGAGAAGCGAGACAGACGACGAGAAGCCGAAGATGCAAAGAGAAAGGCGAAAGAGGAGACCGAAATGGCGAAGAAGAAGAAGCATAAGGAGGCTGAGGAGGCTGAGCGCAAGAACGAAGAAGAGGAACCCAAGGATGCAGCTGTCCAAACGGATACGCCGATGCGTAGCGAGGACAAGAGTAGCCAAACAGGTTCGGGCGAACCCGAATCATCTGCAGGATCCGATTCTTCTGAAAGCCAGCCAGCTACCCCTGAAAGCGATAAATCGGATTCTGTCAAGGAGAATGATGATAGTAAAGAGGATGATAGTAAAGAGGACGAGAGTAAAGAGAACGAGAGTAAAGAGAACGAGAGCAAAGAGGATAAGAGTAAAGAGGATGAGGACCCTTCGCCTCCCGTTTCCAGTGACCCTCCTCAGCCAACACCCCCGGAGCCCGAGGTGACGCAGAAGAAACCCGCGGCACCGGCTTATTCGTCGGATTGCGATTCGTCTGACAGTCCCGTTGAAGATTGGGAGTTGCTCTACTCGTCGGATGACATGTCGAAGAAGCCCAGGATGGCCACCCCACAGCCCGCGACAACGACTACCACAGACGCGGTGGAGAGCGACGGGGAGTCTAGTCTCCCCGACCCTTGGAACGCTATTTGCATGGTCGGGTTCCGGCTGTATTCGAAAGACCAAGATCTGGATCTGCGCGTCGTCATCGAAGGTGGCGATCTCGCCGAGGGTGGGATGGGCGAGAAAGGCGCTGCTGATATTGACAACGCTCAGATGAACGCGAGCGGTGGGCGTGAGGAGAAGGTGGCGGACGAGGTCACGGAGGAGTTTGAGATAGTTGATGGCACTGCCGTAATCAAGCAGAAGATGGTGATCGACGAGAAGAAAGGTGATGGGAGCAATGTCGACGAGGAGGAGAAGCAGATGGACGGCCAGGCGGCCGAGGATGCACAGAAGAAAGATGCTGTGGATGACGGTAACGTTGCCGACACGGAAGACCACAGCAATGACGATGGCGAGGAGGATATAGTGGATGCTGCGAAGTCCGACGTCACCGACTCGACAGACTCGACGCCCATCCGGACTCCGGATTCGATGACTGACTGCAGCCCACAATCGAGATAACGACGTTTTCAATTTCGTGTTACATCGCGAGACATGCTACATTTGATTACGATACCACGCTTCTCATTTAGAATAGTTATGACGGGGATTCTGTGTTAGTTTAGTTGGCGATGATTTTATATAACAGCATAGGCGGCGGAGTGTTGGAGCATGCGTTGCTTTTGCATTGTACACAAGGGGTACAATAATATCACATACTTACGCTTCTCAGTATGGTTGGGCTCATTTACTCATTTGCTCACTCACATCTTGTCTCTTGAAACCTGTGACCGCATCTCGTCATGATACATGGAGAATTTCCACAACCCAACACCCGATTCTACCAACTATCTATCTGCAGTCCCATCTACGATGCCTCTACTGTGCTCAAGTCTGAAAAGAGATCTCGGGGAACCTCTGAAGGGATTCTTTGGGATCTGCGCTCCTCCATTCTTCGCCTCCATGGTTGATATATAACCACTGCTCCTACACCTGCCAAAACGAAGACGCCGACAATACTTGCGCCAACAATCTCGAAATGGTCGCTAATTGCACTGAGCCCGTCCCAAAAGCTCCCCTGGGGCTGGGCGATGTTCTGTGCCAATGAGAGGACCTGAATTATGCCAATAAAGGCAGATACAAGCACGGTGATTCCGGTAAGCACAATGGAGTAGTACAGGATGGCCACTTTGTCTCGTGCGAATGCTTTCGAGGTATACAGCGTCATCATGAGCGCACCATCCGATGTGTCTACTAAACACATACCAGCTAGCAGTTTGTCAGAATGCGGAACTCCTCAAGCGACCGACTGAACGCTGGGGAAAGGGCTGGTTTCTAGCCTACCTGTGAACAACAGAGGGAAGATGAGAATAATCCAGAGGCTCGTTCCCTGTGCGCCTTGCACGCTGGCGATGCCTAGGATAGCGATTTCCGAGCTGGTATCGAATCCGAGTCCGAACAGGACCCCGAGGGGATACATCTTCCAAGGCCGGTCGACGATACGGAAGAAGCCGCGCAGCATGTGAGCGAGAAACCCGGGGCCGTCGAGCTGTAGATCTCGCACGGCCTGATCGTCATTCCTAGACTCGATCCCATCATCACCATCACCATCCCCGGGTCCGTGCGGGTCCGGTTCCCTCAGCACCTTGCGTAGCTTGCCGATGAGGCGATACAGCACCCATCCGTTCCCCAAGCAGAGTAGGATCAGGACGGCTGCGCTGATACTCGTCCCGACGATGCCACCAACGTACTGGAAACGCGCGAAGCGTTCACGTAGAGCCCCGGCCGTCGCCGCGACGACGATGCACGTCACGATGACAATGGTAGAGTGGCCGAGGCTGAAAAACGTGCCCACGGTCACAGGCCGTTGTCCCGACGCGACCAGCCGCCGTGTCATCAAGTCGATGGCGGCAATGTGGTCCGCATCCAGGGCATGTCGTAGCCCCAGGGTATACGAAAGCACGGCGGCGCCGACTAACCCCGGGTTGAAGTGCAGCACGACGGCCACTGCGGCCCAGATGACTGCGTTGACGCCTAGTAGGAGCGATATTACATACAGAACCGGGGCCGGGAGGCCTTTGAGGCGCCCAGGCAGAGCCGGAAGGCGGCAGAATCCCGGTCGAGGCATCGTGGTGCGAGTTTTTCTCGACGAGATACCTAGATGGTGGTGAGGGGAACTGACTTATCCTGAATTATATAAGCCAGCAGGTCTGGGGAACGAGTGGACTGCTATCTGATGATGGGGTAGATCTGCATCTCATACCAGCAAAAATCATCCCTTATATCATTTCGAAGCAGATGGAGTAAAGATTCGAGGGAGGAGAGTCAACTCATAGATTGTGACTCTTGTTCTTTCTTCTTCCTGTACTACATACAGCCTCTCTAACTCGCATTATATAGCTTAGTTCTCATTCTTAGCCCCTCATGTTGCGCCTGCGTGTGTCCATTTCCCCCACTAAACCCACAGCGATAGGGCTTGAAGCTTGAGCTAAGGAACATGGCTTGATAAGATAAATGCCGGGGGATTTGCTTCCAGCAAGATAAGGTTGCGTGGGTGTCACTGTTGTTGCTAAGACCGCCTGAGATGGCAGCTTCAAAACAACTGCGCGGAGCTTCACGTCATCGCGTTTGGTCAAATCTACAACCTTCCTATTTGAATGGCGTAGCTGTAAGTTTTTTTTTTTTTTTTTTTTTTTTTTTTTTTTTTTTTCAAACCCAGTTTTCGGCGCTAGCATAAACTTTTCACAAGACAGCGGAATCGTACCTACAGCTATAGAGAGGTATAAGAGCTCTAATTTGTGTAGAACGCCAAACTAACAGTGAATCTACACTCGGTCACGGATGAATCGTCCTGCTATACGTATGCTTAAGTGCTCACCCATGGCCTGTATGTTGGACTTTGGATGCTATGCTACAGCTTTATCAACATACGAATATGCAAAGCTGGTAAAACCGTGAAGGAGATAACCAAGACTGGATGTTTTGCAGCTCATAGTAGTACTATATATCGTTTTCGATATAGTGGCGGGGGCGTATTAAACAAGTCATCTAGTCTAATGCCTTTATGATTACTTTGCACATCTCTATGCATTTCTCCTCCTCTAAGCGTTGCGTTATCAATTGGAGATTGACTGGCATCCCATGAACGACCGTTGCGTTGTCTGCTAAGAGTCAGCAAATCTAGGAAAGTATAGATATTGGCTTAATGGATACCGTACATTCACTTCGGATCACCTGATCCAAGTCGGATAAAGGCTGAGGTGCATCATCTTGGAGTGCGTCAACCGCTCCGTCTACTGTTATCCCTGTTGGAAAGGCCATGGCGGCATAATCCAGTATATTGTAGATCCCAGTGTATCCGACTGGAGACCGCTATTAGCCCGGTTTCCTTTGCCAAAAGAACAATGTTCCCCCTGGGGCAGGGGGTTGGGAGGGGGGGTTGAACTGACCATGTTTGAATTTCCCATGTTCGACACTGCTAAAGGGGGTGACGGGTGCCAGGATAGCGTCAATGCCCGCTTCCTTCCACCGGTCTAGATACCGTTTCTGGAATTTCTGACGTTCAAGATGTAACTGCCAGTATTCAAAGCCTCCGAGCTCGCGCGCCGCTCCATAAGCTGCCATCTCCGGCCTCAATGGCTCGCCCGTCCTCTCTAGCTCACGGAACACTGACTTACCGCCATCAGCTACGAACATGCGGTCTAAAAGTTGGGCGCCCTGCTCATGATCTTCTGGTGACCAGTCAATGAGTTCATGCCCGGCAGCCCTCAGCTTCTCGACAGTGTGCCGCAGTGCTCTCGTCACGGGAGGGGTTGGCAGGACGATACTGTCGTGCCACAGGACGGCGATTTTTAATCTCGGGGGCAAGGTGACATCGCGCCAGGGGATAGGCAGACAGCGCGGGTCGCCGTGCCAGGGCTCGGAACCGACGACCGTCTTGCAGTAGTACTCCAAATCCCCGAGGGTGCGCGTCATTGGGCCGTTAACCGACTGCACCGCCTCTTGGCCGGGCAAGCCTGAGCGGCACCCCAACGTGGGGAAGCGGCCAAATGAGGGCCGAAGTGTAAAAATGCCGGTGCAGGCGGCGGGGATGCGCAGCGAGCCTCCTATGTCGGTCCCGATGCCCAACGGACTGCCCTTGAATGTGATCAACGCCGACTCACCTCCCGAACTCCCGCCGCTCGTGAGTTGCCGGTTGAGCGGGTTGACAGTCCGGCCGAATGTGTTGTTCACGCTCTCGGCAATCATCATGGCCGTGGGCACGTTCGTCTTCACGTAGACCACAGCCCCGGCCTTGATCAAGAGGCTGGCAAGCTCGGCGTCATCTTGAGCGGGATCTCCTACAAACGATGTGAACCCGACTGTCGAGTCTAGGCCTCGCAGATTGAAGTTGTCCTTCAGCGAAATGGGGAGTCCATGAAAAGGGCCGACTGGTCCCAACCCTTGGGCTAAACGCTCGTCCAAGGCCTTCGCGGTTTCAATGGCCCGGTCGAAGCATGTCTCGGAAAGACAATTGATCTGGCAATGCGTGTTAATTCTCCGTCATGAAGAGATGGTGCGACTAAGTCGCGTGTCCGGATTCATACCAGCTGGTGAGCCGCTGCTGCTCGCTTGCAGAAAGCCCTTGTTACCGTCTCCGACTTGAGACCACCGCTTGCGAGTCTTGGAACCAATTCCAGTGCCGTCGAATTTGTGATATCCAGCTCTTCTTGTGTGAACCAGCCCGAGCTCTCGGGAAATCCTGTGACGTCTGCTTGGCTCTGTGGAGGGAGCAGACGACCGGGTATGCGCCACTCCTCGGGGATTGAGTTCAGCAAGTCTTGGCGCTTTTTGGCTGCGAGCGCCTCCCAAGTGCCTCCCATTTCACTTCGCGAGAATCACAGCGATTGGGTGGTGAGTCTGATTTGACTGACCATGTCAATCCGGGAGAATTCGTCTGAGATGCGCATGTAGGCAAATAGGTGAATATGTATCTACGAATACTAATATTTTATAGAACAGAATGGAGCTAGAGCCGAGGGTTGATGGAGCGATAACGTGCTCTAGCCGACCCGTTCCCCGCAGAGGCATGGTATATACACGGACACTATCTACGCCCATTGAGGGAGGGCAGCACCGTCCGCCGGAATCGGTCATCTCGGGCTTCGTTCGTCGATATGTACTATCGTCGGTCTCCGTTATCTCGATCCGTTTCTCCAAATCCCCTCCTCTGAGCCCACATGTCAGACCCTGTTATGCTTGGTCTACCTGCCAACTGCGGGGATAATTTAGATGGCCTATAGCTAAGTAGCTATTGCTGAAGTTGGGTAGCCGAGTTGCTATAAATATGCACGCTTGAATCGATTGATCGAGAGCGATACCTACTACCTATACAAAGTTATAATGCTGTTCCTAGCGTACTGGTATTTCCCGGGTATAACTTAAAAAGTGTCGGATCCTAGCTTGTGGGGGCGCTGCATGTTGTTTCAAACCCCGCGGGCCCAGGGCATTAAGTACATGGGACAACCTAGCAAGATACTGGCTGCCTGAGAGAGAAACAGAACGCAGTAGCCCACTAAATTGTATACCGTGTGAGCTCATGGATTATTACTGTATTTATAGAGCATAAAACCGGAAACAGAGTCAACAAACAGCCCTGAGTAGACCTGCCTATCTAGTTCATGTCGAATTTTCCGGATATTGAGGGTAAAGTAAACTAGAAGTAGGTAGCATAGGTACATAGTATAGGTAGGTAGGTAGGTACTGTATCTGTATCTGTATCTTCGAATCACAAGGTGACATTTCAATCGTCCACCTCCAAGCTGTCGGGACAGAGCTCTTCTACTCCTTGTACGCTGTCCCAGCATAAACAAACCACTTACATGTATCTAAACTCGTAGCTCTACCAGCCAGGAAAACGTGGTAAAGCCGTGCCCAGAAATTCGATTAGTCGACAGTCAGCGTAACACTCAGTACTTACTTAAGCTTACCTAGCCCACTGGATAGATAAGTACCTAGTATACTTAGATAGGGTACCTTGTCGTCTGAGAGAACAAGGGTCGATTCTCACCCCACCAAGCCTATCTACGTGTAGATAGAACGTGTAGATAGAAATACCCCGTCTAAGACGGAGGGACATAAATACCCAGGTCTCGACCTCCTCCTAACGTGGATGTATGAACGGGACTAATTTGCCATTGAAAATCCGTCATTACCATCGTCGTCTTCCTAGCGAGCCGCGTACCCGGTCAAGTCGCCGCGCCGGGCTCCGAAGGCATCATCATCGTCTTGTCGCCATGGCGGCGCTGAGGGCCAAATTGCGCGACTATTTCCACGTCGAGTATAAACCGGGCGAGAAGCAGCTAGTGCGGAAGATCGACTTTTTCATCCTGACCTTCTGCTGCCTGAGTTATTTCACGAATTATGTGAGTAGTAATATCGTGGCAAGAAAAGCCAAACAGACAGACAGACAGACAATGCACGGTGGCCGAGATTTCCCGCCTCGCCATGAGAGCTTTTTACCCTTCTGTTTATCCAGGGCCGAGTTCCATGCGACCGGATGGATTCATCGAAACCGAATATAAATATACACACACACACACACACACACACACATAGATAGCGCTGTAATTTGCTGACTTCAGCTTTGCCCGGCGCAGCTCGACCGCTCCAACCTCAACAATGCCTACGTCTCGGGCATGAAGGAGGAGCTCCACTTCGTCGGCAACGAGCTGAACCAGATCCAGGCCGCCTTCACGGCGGGCTACGTCGTCGGCCAGCTGCCGGCGAACCTGTCTCTGCACTATGTGCGGCCGCGCGTCTTCTTCCCGGCTTGCATGGTGGTGTGGGCGGGGCTGACGATGGTGACGGCGTCGGCGCGCAACCCGCAGAGCATCGCCGCCATCCGCTTCTTCCAGGGCGTGGCCGAGGCCACGACGTTCGTCGGCACGCACTACATCCTCGGGTCGTGGTACACCGAGCGGGAGCTCGGGAAGCGGTCCGGCATCTTCACTGCCTCGGGGCTGGCCGGGACCATGATCGGGGGCTACATCCAGACGGGCATCCAGTCGTCCCTGAACGGGCGGCATGGGCTGAGTGGGTGGAGGTGGCTGTTCATGTAAGGAAAACTTTAAGTACCTAAGTCTTCCCCCCCTTTTCCTCTTCCCCGTGATCCATTATTCCCCAGCGCCTTTCTATTCCCCGAAGGAATCGATTGCCCCCTTTCCCAAGTCTAATTCGGCGGAATCGAGCCTTCGGCCGCGGTTTTCTCCGTGTCGTCGTATTACCCATGACAATGAGCAACACGCTAATAATGCGCGCGCCAAGAATCGATGGGCTTGTCACGCTGCCGATCGCGATCTACGGCTTCGTGTTCTTCCCAGACACGCCGGCGACTACGCAGGCATTCTACCTGACGCCGGCGCAAAAGGCCCTCGCCGTGTCGCGAGTGCCGCCGGTCGAAGACCGCGCGCCGTGGTCCTGGTCGTTCGTCCGGTGCGTCCTGACGTCGCGGTTCTTCTGGGGATTCATGGTCCTGTGGATCATCGCGGGAGAGACGGAGTCGTTCAGCTCCAACGCGTTGCTGGCGCTGTACATGAAGAGCCATCCTCGATACGAGTACAGCGTGGCGCAGCTGAACAACTACCCAACGGGCGTGCCGGCCGCGGGGATCGTGTCGACGCTGTTCTGGGCGACGCTGACGGATTTCTTGAACGGGAAGAGGTATCTCGTGGGGTACTTCATTGGGGTCACGGGTGTCGTGACGTCGGCGCTTATCCTCGCCGCCGCGCACTACCCGGACGCCTCGCTGTCCACGCCCATGGTCTTCGGCGCGTATTACTGGGCCGGGGCCGTGTACGCGTGCCAGGCGACGTTCTTTGCGTGGGCCAACGACACGCTGCGCTATGAGGATCACATGTTCCGCGCCATCGTGCTTGCTGGCATGAATCTAGGCAGCAACGTGATTAATGCGTGGTGGACTATTGTGTTTTACGGGGCTTCGATGGCCCCTTGGTTTACGGTACGTCAGGATGCTCGCCATAGACGAACAGTCACACATTTTACTGGTTCACCCTTACTATATGATGCCCCCCTCTCCTCCCTCCTGTCGTTTTGTTTTTATCTTTCTTCCCTTCATAAATAGATTCATCGGTATCTCAAGTGGAGTATGACCAGAACGCTGACAGTAACTTATCCAGAGAGGTATGTGGGCCATGATCGCCGTGTCCATCGCTTTGGTCATTTGGACGGGAGGACTTTCGTATTTCACGGCTCGTCATGAACGTATGCGGAGGGCGGAGCTCGACGTGGACGTGCAGCAGGACGAAGACAAGGAAAACATGGCATGAATTTACAATACATATGTGTTACTCTGGACAATCAATATACATGGAGCCCTTGGATGGTATTCAAGCCATATGTACCCGTGCAGATGTTCGAGAGGAAACCCAACTATACACATGTCGCAGCATTGAGACAACACGGCCTTCCCAAGTGTGGAAGGGAACACAAATACGCTTAAACACATCCGTAATAGACCAAAATTCGTATCATTGACTGGACTCCCAAAACATCACCCCTTTTCCTATCCCGATTAAATTGACCGATGCTAAAAAGGATTCATACCCAAACCCACGACCAAGGTGCGCAAATGGTACATTCAATAGGTGTTCTGCAGCAATCATCTGTGAGTTTTCAGAAATAGTACTGCTGTCCCGACTGTCCGGGAGCTGCTCGGGGCAGGAAGTCGAAATTCATATCCGTGGCGTTATAGAAAGGGTCAGGTGATTCTGCAAGCGTCAACATGTATGGAGAAACAAAGGCGAATAGCGACTCACCCCAAAAGATGGAGTCATATAGCTCCATTGGGGCGAGCGTTGACGGATCGATCTGGCTCAGGTCCGGAAGGCCAACTGGCGTAGCCATGTGTGGTTGGTATGCAATAGGACTAATGAGGATATTAGTTGCGGACTACGTAGCATTGTTGGCATAGTGTCTTACTTCGGATACTCTTGGAGGGGATTGCTACTTTGCAATTCCGTCATTGCCAATGCAGCATCCTGGTGCCTGTCATACCCGGGTTGAGGGCGGGTCTGGGTGTTCAGTACCTGGGGATTCTGTGCAGTGGAGAGGTTAACTGGTGTACGCGTTCCCGATGCGCTCTCACTCTTCACTCCAGTCACGCCATGAAGGGTACCATAGTCGTAAATATTTCTTAGTGCGGCGAGGGCTCTCGAAAGAGGCCCGGAAAGCTCAATGTCTCTGTCCGTCTTCCGAATGTGGTCGGGAGAAGGGCTATCCTGTTCCTTGGCCGTTGCCGCGGATAAGGCTGCTATTAAGTCACCATGTAGCTGTCTAACCTCACGATCTTGTTTGGTTTCATTGAGTATCCCAAGAAGAACAGCGGACGATAGGCCATGATAGGTGAACGCCCAGCTACGAGTGGGGATGAATGATAATTGATGCATGGCTAAAAACATGCGCACTGTTTCTGTGAGATTCGCCTTGCATTTGTCAGACAATGTCTTTTGCTCCACGGCGCTTAATCTGGTACAATCGCGACGAAGCGCAGGTCGACAACAGACTGACACAACAAAGGACGTGTGTAGACGAGTAGCATAATGTTGTAGTTTGTCGAGAACACTCTTGCAGGCTTCCTTGCTCCGAAGCTGCGGATATACCATACTCCTAAGGGATTCAACGGCCTCACAATTGTCGATAATCGATTGGTATGTGTAATCAGCTATTGTGTCAGGGTTGAGACACTTGGAAATTAATTCGCACAGATGGTACATCATCTCGAGATATGACAGGCCCTCAACCGCGGCATTTGGTGAGGTTGGAATCGGACAGCATGGTATGTTTGTCATGTTCGGGCTAAATTCCGTGATGAGTCGCAGCTCGGATGTGTTCATAAGATCATCGTGTGAGCACTTACCGGTCAAAGGACAGCGACGTCAATGTATCGTGCCATTGGCAAGTCCACCTAGAGCAACGTTAGGCCGGCAACTTGGATAAATCGTCATCTTGGTCTTACCATAGTTTGCGGCGAACAAATGACTTGAGAGACGTCTCATTTTGGGTCGTGTCATCTTGTGTGATAGTCCTGTGAAGGCCAAGAGATTGTGCTAGGCGGCACGTCATTCCGATGATGGCCCACGAAGCTTCGGCCTTCATGTCATTGAGAAGGACGAAGCCTGTGAGGAGTAGTGCCTGGATAGAGTCGAGGTTCGGGCTTCCATAAGGTCAGTGTCGTACCCTTTGTGTGTAAGGTTCAGGCTCACCGGAGTAAAAAGTTCCCTATCCTTAAAAAGTGAAATGATATCTGAACATATTTCTGAGAATCGCGTGTCCTGATGTGGTAGGGCGAATCCCGATACTGAGACCCAACCGCCATCACAGCGAACAGAATGGCCAGCCATGAGGCCGAGACAGGCCGGCCAGGCTTGCTCGGATCCTTGCCACTCTTGGCTCTCTCCTCGAGATAAATGATGATACGAGACTCGAGATCGTCAATATCCGCGACGAAGCCCCAAAAAGGGTGTGCGATTTCCTTGTAGGCGTTGAACAGACTATCGTGGCCGCGTCAGCCCGCAGCAGACGACCGAACAATATGGTAAACTGGGAGATGAACACATACATCATGACCTCCCGATCTGGTGGAAGTTCGGTGAATATGTCTTGCGTCATCATATCCAAGTGTTTGGCAGACATGAGAGGAAAGGGGGCGGAAGTGTCGAGTCCAAAGATTGGGCGCATGTCTCGACGAATATCAATGCCGTCCTTGGTCTCGATTGGCGAGGGCTGATCTCTTAATAAAGCTGGGATACTGTTCTGACCGACATAACGGTGCAATTCGCTGCTAGATTCGGTCTGGTCTGGGAGGGGGAAAGCTGATCAGATAAAAGGAGACGTGTATTTTGGGTCTTGGGATGAATGCATACCAATTGCCTGCCGCCAGCCGTCCGGCTGCCGGTCCCCTTCTTGGGCATTATCAGCACTCGCATCGGGGGAATGAGCTCGCTTTTTGCCTAGATTACTGCCTGACGAGATGGAGGTTTGCTTAGAGGTGCTCGAGCGATTTGGCTTATAACTGCACAATTGCGGGTGCTCTCTCTTGATGCAATTCTCGCAGGGTAGGTCGTTGGTGCATCGCACTTTGCGTTGCCGACACGGCCAACAGGCGGTCCCTTTAGATTGTGTAAGCTAATTGACGAAAGAACATTGTGGGTTGACAAGTATTCAACCAAAAAAAACAGCATATCGGTGCTTCACACGACTTCCATGTGACGACGCAGCCACATCATCACGCCATGGCCAACCCAAGTATACATAACGAGGAGAAGGCTGCCCGGGAGCTAATTACGGGGCTATCTCGGTATGATTGAGACGCCATGAGGGGGGGTTCTTTACGTACCATATCTCACTTTGCGGTGAGAATGGATTATATGACTGGCTTGCTCGGGCGTGAGGTCCTCAACGGGGACTTGGTTGACGTCCTGCTCCGACATTGCTGCGAACAAGACAACGCCTGGCCCCGCCTTGGGCGCATGGACCCAACAGGGAGGTCTTGGCAGCAGTGACGAGATTCAGTGCAGTGCCAGGGCAAATCGGATGGCGAGGGCAGGCAACAACACGCGAAGGTCGAGCGACAGACAGCCGGAAAGCGAGCCTGGCAACACGGCACCGCAGACCGTCTACCGTAAAAAGCGGGTTGTGGGATTGTTGAATCCCGAAGCGCCGAAGGATTGCTGGGCGTGTGGTGTAGGCGGCAGGCTACTGTACAGTAAGGCTAGATAGGGTGGTAGCGGTCGAGGTGTGATGGAGGTCTCCTCGGACCACGAGTAAGGCTGAACGAGCAGCTGTCGGCGTGCCTTGGCGCACGTATGGGAAGAGGAACCGCCGGGACCGAGCAGAGGGGCCGAGGAGGGCAGAGGGATTGTCTGATTCACGAAGATCCCGAGGGTGCCGAGATGCGAGGAAGGAAGTTCTCGTTCATTCATTTATTGATCAGTCATTCAGCCGTCCCGTCACAACAACGACGACAATCGGAGTAATGATACCATGGCGGAACTGGAGGACGGATTGCAGCCCCAAATTATCAATCATCTTATGTAATTGGATGAAAAAAATCCATGGGGGGTTTGTGAGGGGCTGGATTATCTCGTCCCTACGATACTACTTCCTATCTGGTGTAGTCTGGGATGGGATGAATGAGGAGTGCAGACAGGACCCCGGAGTGGAGGATGGATCATGGCCTCACTGTACAAGTTGTAATTCGAAACACTGTACTGTAGGTAGGCTAGTACCTAGGTATACTTAGGTACTTTAGGGTAAGTGCACAGGATGTAGGTCGGCAGTACCTACCCCATACCTTGTACCTAGTACATACAGTTGCCATCATTGACATCACCTAGAGACGCCTGAGGCCAGTAAGCGAGGATGAGCGGAAACTGTCCGGCAGACGCCTCTCCTTCTGCTGAGGTAGGTATAGGTCACGGCACACTTTCTTACCATGTGGCACCTGATAACCACGCCTGCAAAGCATGCACCTCATCGCCTGAGACTACGGCATCCATATCTATATGTAAGTATGTAGTACCTACTCTTGTGGATCCCATTGCCATTGGCTTCCATTGAAGTCAATCCATTGAGTCAGTACAATGGTACGTGCATGAAAGGGCACCGTGCGTAGCCCTTAGGCACCAGGTACCGACCCACCTAATTAAGGGCATAAATACTTTGCACCTCTGTCAGATACCCTAGTTAGTTTCTTTCTATAACTATATTTAATATAGATTTTTAGATTAGACCTAGTAATATTAAGTGACTAGTTCTATAAAAGGACTATATTAAGGCATAAATAGCTATTTATATAGCTTTATAGTATTATTTTTATTTTTATTATATTTAGTATTTTTTTTATATTTTTTACTATACTACAAAGATTTTAAAATTTTTAAAATAGCTAACAAAATACTAGAAGTACTAATAGCCCTAGTTAATAAAATTATTAGCGTTTTATAAAGCAATACTATTAAGAACTTTTAAAAATAAATTAATATTTTTATTATTAATATAGCTTATAGTATAATAGAACTAAAAAATAATATTAATACTTAAAAAAAATAATTACTAATTTTATTAAAAAGCTAGATATATTTATAGTAAATAATATAACTAGTTAATAAATCTATCTAATATTATTACTATTATTATTACAAAAAATATATAAAATAAATAAGTAATATATTAATAAGTTATATATATAGTAGCTAATATATATAACTAATAATAAAAAATTTTAAAACAAGTTATTAAATTTATACTAATATTAAGTATTATTAAAAGTATAAATTAAATAAAAATAGCATATTTAATATATATTCTCTAAAGCTATATTAATAATTAATATAAGCAGTTTAAACAAGTATAAACTTAAAAATAAAGTTATAATTTTAGTAAATTTATAATTTATTATTGCTAATTATACGATTTTTAATAAAATAAAAAATATATAAAACTAATTAATTTAAATATTTAATTTATATAAGTTATAAGTAATATATATTAGTACTAAATTAGCTAGAGATTTCTAAGCTATAGTTTAGTTTATTAGACGTACTAAAGATACTACTTAGGCTAATTATTTAGAAGTTATTATATAAATATTAAAAATTTATAATATATTTTATAGCTTTTTAGTACTATTTATAAGTTTTTTATTAACATAAAAGAAATTATATATTAATTATTTATAATAATTTAGAAAAGCTTATTATTAGTTTTTAAGTAGCTAATATAAAACTTAATAAATAAAAAACTTATTTATATATAAGTTTAGTCTATATATATTAATAATTTAGCTATATTTTAAAAAATTAGTATAAAATCTAAATAATAGCAAAGTAATTAAAAAAGTAACCTAATTAACTAAGTCTATATTTAAAACTATAATTAAAAGTAAAATATATAATATATTATAAGTAATAGTATAGTTATAAAATATTTTAGCGCTGTTTTATAACTATAAAATCAATTTAGTAATACTAGCTAAGCTAAATATTAGCTATATTTAGCTTATTAATTATAAGTTAATAATTCTAAAAGTATTACTACTAGCTATATCTAATTTTTATAATAATAATTATAAGGTTAGCTAAATAACTAAGCTAAATAAGATTAATAAAGCTAGGTATATTACTAAAGCTAAAAAAAACAAATGTTTTAATTGCAGTAAAACAAGTTATTAGGCTAAAAATTGCTAAAAATAACCAAAATAGCTAAAATAGATTTTATAAACTTTATAACCTCTAGAATTAAGTTAATTTATAATAATTAAAAATATACTATTTTATAATAATTTAGCTAATAAGTTTTGGACTAAATATAAGTTGTTCTAAAAAAAATTATTAATTTATAAGGGCGTATATTTTACTAGCTCTAACAATTTTAAAAAAAAAAATTTAAATAAAGTTTTTATAATTAATTTAATAATAAAAAAACCAAGATTAATTATAAGTTTTAAAATTTTTTTAATATATAAAATAGTTTTATTTATATAGTTAAAATGGACAAAAATAAAATAAAACTAATATTAAAAAAAATAAATTATATAATAAATATTAGGATTATTATAACCTATTTTAAGTTTAGGTTACTAATAGTAATATAATATTTATAGTTTTTTAGGACTATAAATATATAAGTTATTATATATTAAAGTTATTAGTAATTAAACTAAAGTTATATTTATTTTAATAATAAAATATAATATATAGCGTTAAAAAAATAGAACTATAAATAATATAGGATTGCTATATTATAGCTAAATTTATTATTAACAATAATATAATATAAATATAAAAAATTATTAGCAGTATTATACTAGATTAGACCTTTTTTAAGGACCTTACTATAAATAAATATAAGTTTTACAAATAAAAAGGTATTTTTAGTCTAAAGAATAGGCAAAAAACTATATAACTAATATGTTTTATAGGAATATTTATTATAAAACTATTAAAAAATATCTAGGTTAATATAGTATTTAAAATAGTATATTAAATAAGTATTATAAAATAATATAAAAATATTTTCAATAATTTATAAGTAAGAGAATATTTGGATAACTTTATTTATAAGTTTTTAGGCCTATTTAATTTAGTACTAAAAAAAACAGAAGTTATTGCTAAAACAAAGCATTATATTAATACTAAAAATGTTATATTAATTAGGTTGTTATTTTATTAATATAGTTTTTAATAAAAAAATATAATTAAAAATTTTATTAAAATATATTTTGAAGTTTATATTTAGAAGGGCTATAAATTATAAAATATTTTAGTATTACTAATACTAAAAAAAGTGCTTAGTAGTATAATTATAAATAAAATTATTAATAAATATTTTAAAAATATAATCTAGCAATTTTATTATAACTATTATAAACTTAATAAAGTAATTAAAAAAAAAGCTTATTTATTATTTAATGCTTAAAACTAGATTTAAAAAGTAATAAAATATTTATAGTATATTTTTATTAATTTAAAAAATAAATTCTAGTAGATTTAAATAAATAAAGCTAATAAAAAAAAATAGCGTTTATTATATTATTTAGTATATATAAATAGCTTATAATACTGTTTGAACTTTATAATATATTTGCTATTTTTTAAGCTTTAATTTAAAAGATTATTAAACTTTTTAAAAATTAATTAGCTAGCTTATTAAATAATATTATTATATAGGTTAAAACTTATAAAAAGTTGTTTAAGCAATATAAATTATTGTTTATATGTTTTATAAAATATAGTATAATTATTAATATATTAAAGTTATTATTGTTTATATTTAGAAGTATTTTTTTAAGCTTTAATATTTTTTATAGAAGTATTAAAGCTGATCTAGCAAAAGTTGCTACTATAAAAGATTATTTAAAACTAGTAATAATAATTAAAATATATATTTTTATTAATGCAGTAAGATATTTTAAATATTTAATCAGTAATTATTTATTTATTATAGAACTATTTATTAAAGCTTCCGTTAAAACGTTTAAAAATATATTTATTAAGCTAGATTATATAGCAAAAAAGGCATAAATATATATTTATAACTTTATTACTATAATACTAATTATATAGCTGTTTAGCTAATGTTTACTTTTTGTTATAAATATAGATTTTAGTTAATTTTATATAAAAGCATATTTAATATAGCTATATATATATAGTAATAAATTGGTACTCTACCCTATAGCTTATTTTTTAAAAAAGCTATAAGTAATTTAGTTGCAATATTTTGTTTAAAAGTATAAATTGTTAGTTATTATATTAGCTTTTTAGTATTAGAAATACTAAGTTAAAAGTAAAAAAATAACTATTTGTATAGATTATAAGTTATTATTGATTTTTTGTATTAAAATAGAATAGCTAGCGCATATTATATTTTTTTTTAATATTATTAAATATTATATTATATATATTATATATTATATAAGCAAATCGAACGTTTTAGCTAATTAGCTATTAAAGCTACTAAAAAAGATCTATCCGAGCTTTAAATAGCTTAAATATTAAAAAAATTATATAGCTAGTTTAGTTATAATTAGTAATAAAGTTTTATTTATATTATAGCTATAATAGCTAAACTATATAGATTTTTAAATAATATTAAAATTTTTATGTTTTAATGCTAATTTATTACTTAATATATTGCTAGAATAAATAAAATAGTATTTTTTTATTTAATAAGGCAAGCTATATAAAGTGGCAATATATTTAAAAGTTTTAAGTAATCCGCTATATATAGCTAGAACTGCTTTATATACTAAGAATCTTTTTGAAATATTAGAAATAAAAAATTTATTGTTTTAAATAAAAAAAAAATATATTAATTATAGCTATACTACTATTAAAATAATATTAAAAAAAACAAACAAATATTTTTAGTATTTCAAAATAATTTTGATTAGTTAATAAGTTGTTACTAAATATTTATAATATTAACTAATAAAAGTACCTAGTAATAAATTGCTTAATTTATAATTTATTATATTTTTTGTTTTATTAATTTGTTAGGCTATAAATTATATTTTTATAGCTAATTTTAAAATATTAGTTTGTATTAAATATATTATTAAATAAATTAAAATAAAGCTAGTACTTAATGTCTTGTTTAAAGCAATTTAACTTTTGCTAACCTATATTAAAAAGATTTTTAGCTACCTAAAGGAATAAATTAGTAATAATACTAATATGTTTATAAGTAATAAAGCTATTATTTAATATAAATTTAATAAATTAATTATAAAACTAATTATATTAAAGCAACTATAAATAAATAGTAAAATTAAAAAAGCTAACAGTAATATTAAATATATTATGTTATAAAAAGCTTTAGTTTAATAATATTTTAATTTTTAGATTTTATTAAAGTTAATAGTGCATATTTATAATTGTGTATTTAAGTTGTCCGGATATAGTAGCTATTTTTTAATATTTAGAACTTAACTGCTATAATAATAGTTAATAATTAATATAGCTAATTATATTTAAAACTTAACTAAAAAAAAAAATATTAAATATTAAAAAAAGTTAGTAATATATTACGAAGTATTAACTATAAAAGATTATTTTAATAGTTTAAAAGTTTTAAAGGACTAGATATAGGTATATTTATAAAAAAATAAAAAATTTATTTAGATTTATATTATAAAAAATTAAGTATTATAGGTTTAGTAATATATAAATAAATTAGAACTATATTATAATAGACCCTAGGCTATTACTAATTATTATTATAGCAATATATATTAATTTTAAAGTCCTAGTAGTATTTAGTTTACTAACAAGTATAATAAAAGTAATCTATATTTAGCCTATAGTAAGGACGGCTATTTAGTAAAAAGTTTATAGTATATTAGCAAAACTATATTAAAAAAAGACTATTAGTAGTTAAAGAATATATTATAATAAAAAAGTTTATAATAACTTTATTTATAGCTATATTAAGTAATAAGTTATAAGATAACTAAGATAATTATCTAATAAAAAAATAATTATAGATCCTATTACTATTAGCTTTTATTAAAGTCAATCTATTGAGTTAGTATAATAGTATATACATAAAAAGGCACCGTGTATAGCCCTTAGGCACTAGGTACTGACCCACCTAATTAAGGGCATAAATACCTCGCACCTCCGTCAGATACCCTAGTTAGTTTCCTTCTACAACTATACTCAATACAGACCTTCAGATCAGACCTAGTGACACCAAGTGACTAGTTCTGTAGAGGGACCGTATCGAGGCACACTCTAAATTGGTTGTAATATGCACTGTCTACCCACAGGTATCTATAGTATACCTAAATACATATTATAAGGGGGTAGTCCGCAGTACTATTGATGTAGGTAAGTACCTAGGTACCTACCTATCTCGATTAGGATGCGGCATTATAACTAAGGTACTTACTTAAGTAGGCACTTGGGAGGTGTTACATGCACTGCGTGGTCAGAGCTGAAAACCCCCAGGACAACGTTCCCGTTCTCTTCGGAACCGTTGAGATCAAATCTACACCGAATCCATGGTACCTATCATCTGCCTAAATCCCAGATCATCTCAGGTGGTACAATGTTAGTAGTAAACAGGTATACGTAGGCGAGTATTTCCCCTAGCCCTTCAGCTCACTCCAGCCCAATCGTATTTTCTGCCTTGGTCAGGCTATTTGGACCCAGGGACCTACGTTGACGAAACCACTTACACCTTTAAGTAACGACGTAAGGTATCATGCCACCTACCTATACTACACACCACGTGGAGGTCCTATACTACCTAACCTACTTACTAAGTAGGTAACCTGGATCCCCTCTCTTCCCGTCTCCCACCCACTCCTCCCACCATACCTAAGTACTACATACCTAACTACCCTAAATAAAAGCTACCTAAGCTGCACTACTCAGTGCATTGTAGTGTGTGTACTATGTATACCATACCCACCATCGCATAGCAACCAGCTGCATCACATGTAAACTCCACGACTTCACCAATCCTGTTTTGTTAGTTGACTATCTAGACAGGTTAGGTACATCAACCAAGTATCGTAAGAGCTTTTCCCTCCAGGTTTCGTCTGGCCTTCTCCACAAGCTACCACCACGACGGTTCGGCCCGCTGTAGGCGCTTCTGTATGCATAGACGACGGTTTGCGACCTCGATATACACCCGACGCCGGTCGTCTATTGTCACCTAATCCAATCCAGTCCTGTCGCTATCGCTGTTCGATGCTTCACCGCTTTGCTAGATCGGCTCGCAGTCTGACGGATACGACTAGCTAGCGGGAATAGCGGATGAGCACTGTCTGTCTCCCTTGCTTATTCTGTCGCCAACGGGCAGATCTGCGTCTTACCAACCAGGTCCTTGGCTGCTCCCCCATTGGCGAACCCTCACTCTCTGGCCCGTCCCCGGAATTATATGGAGCTTTGCGTGCGGGAGTGAGTGATGGCCCCGAACCAGAAGCATGGGTCTAGGCGTACTTCAAGCCCCGAAACACACTCTAAACTGCGTCCAGTCGCAGGCCTGCCGGCCACGCTCACCGATAAAGGAGTCCATAGCGACGACGACGGCCAGTTTGACATTTGGTTCTTAGAATTCTCCAATGACTACAACTTGAACCTGCATCGGCCAAATTCTACCTTCTTCGTCGACGAAGTTGGAACTTCGTCTTATTACGACGACTCATCATTTTACCATCGCCTGAAGACCCAGTATCGTGAAGGCAATGCCGATATTATTCGCAGGCTGTTCAAAAAACACGCTCGTGAGATACAGTCTCAATGGGTGAAGAAACCGAGAGGCGAAAGCGACATTACCCCCTCCTTGACTCACTTGCCTCGCGTGTCCACCGAGTCTGAGCGTACTAGCCTGTTGGACCGCCTAACAGAGATCCTCGATTTTCTTAGCCCGCGTGAACAGCGTTCGAAGCGTCCGTCGGTTGGAGGATCTAGTACTTCCCCATCCCCGAAGCGCTCCAGGGGTGTTGTCGGCCCTTCGAGACCTCCCAGTGTCCTCTCCCGTCTAGATAGTGGCGAAGTCAGGGCTTCCACCTCCTTCCTAGAACCAACTGTGCCGCCGGTGACACGCGATGTACGGTCCAGCCAGCAGCATGATGTCTATGGCCTCGCCCCCTCGGTAAATACGAGCAGGTCATCCCTCGTGTCTAAGGTCTTCACTGAAGCCGAGGACCTTGACCCCAATTCCGTATTTCCAGCAACCCAAGATACCGAGGTCACTCACACAGAGGAAAGTTCGCAGCTAAGGTTGAGGCGACCGTCGCCTTCCGTGGCAGATTCCCTTGCTCCCTCTTCAAGCACGGAACGCGCGCTCGAGATTTCGTTCACCGAGCGTAGCAATCTTAAGCAGAACGCCACACAATTGCCCACGCAAAATGTGACTCTGAAGGACTCGTACTCTGGATTTAGTCCCAGAGATCTAAACCCCAGGCATCATGACCATCCTAATACTCTTACGAAGGATGTATCACCAGATGCTCCCCATGATACGACCTCCGATGATGCTATACTCTTCCAGGAATCGCTTCAAGATGTTCACCGTAATGGGACTACCACCGATGCTATAAATTTCAGGAAACGGCTTCAGGATGTTTGGCGTGAGTGGGTGTACATATCTTGCTGGCCATGACTGATCCTTGTTTGTTAGCCGTCTTCCCTACCCATCTGCAAAATATCCCTTTAGCTGTACGTTGGGAAGTAATGCGCGTGGCTCTACACTGTGGGACGCCTATGGAAGAATTGCATTTCCAATACGAGCCTATTTTGAATGACCAGGATAAGCTATGGACAAGCCTTCGGCGTCTTCGCTCTTTTCAAGGTAAGAATTTCCCGGAGAAGTCGAGGCCGGAGGCTTGGAACGCCGCGATGAGTGATCACTTTCGCTCAACAAACCAAGTTGTTGTTCTCACAGCGTCTTTGGCCCTTAGCAAAAAGAAAGTTGGACCTCTATTCGAACTCAGCCTCCATCCCCTCAGACTAGATCTACCCCACAGACTCGATCGCCGCTTCGGATCCGACCGTTTCCTTGAACTAATAATGCCCTCGCCGCATACGAAGGAGACAAAGGCTCTTAGCAAGGGTAACGAATCTGCTATCATAGACTCCATCCATAATTGGTTGGCTGAAAGTTCTCACTTTCTGCTGGGGAGATCGTGGAAATCGTTTGGCACGAAGCAAGCTACCCCGAAGAAAATTCACAAAGATGATACCCTAAGACCCGAAACTCAAACGACAATGCAGGAAAGGGTCTACTTGTTTGCTGAAGATGGCAACGACTTTCTTCGTGCAGAAGTAACGCAGTGTGTGTCGCCTAAGCTCGAGTCGAGCAACACGCATACGAAAATGAAACGAGAACATCTCCTCGACTGGCTCTTGCAAATCCAGCAAAACAAGAAAAACCAAGAGCAGTCGATGTACAAACTATTCTCGAGGATAACTCTAGGTATGACCTTTCTAAGCTTTCTGACGCTGGAGCTTCTTTTTAATGGTCACCCAGGGCTCAGCCGCACTCATCCGACCGTAATACTCCAGCCTGAACAGATTCGCCACCGTGATGCGGATATTGTGTCACCATTGAAGAAAGTGATGAATGACGGGATAGCTCGCATGTCGACCGCCCTTGCACGGGAAATTCGCGAGATCATGGGCCTCGATGACATCCCAGCGGGGTATCAAGGTCGTTTTGGTAGCGCAAAGGGATTTTGGATTCGAGATACCGAGGACACCAGTGACGACGTCTGGATAGAAACATATCCCTCTCAAAGAAAGTGGGAATGTGATTTTAAGGAAGAGGATCACCGAACCTTTGAAGTTCGCAATGCCTCAAAGGAACTCAAACCCGCGACCTTGAATCTCCAACTACTTCCCATTCTTGAGGATAGAGCCATTAACGCACCGAGCATGAAAGAACAGGTGGGTAAATTTATGAAAGATAGCCTTGAGTTGGAAATGCAATCTCAAAAGAAAGCCATGGAAGATCCTGCCCAATTTAGACTATGGGTGCACGAGAACACCGCTTCGCAGCGCCGCCAAGATCGTGTCAGACTTGGTCATGTGCCGTGGGTAGCCGGTCTTCCAAACAGCAGAGAAGACCAAATGGAGCTGCTCTTGTCACAAGGTTTCAATCCGACGAAGCTTGAGTTCTTGCGTGATATTGCTTATAGCTTACGGAAACAGAAATGCGACGAGCTCCAGAATCGACTCAATGTCAAGGTCGGACGATCTACATACGCCTACATGGTTATCGATTTCCGTGGTATTTTAGAGGAAGACGAGGTTCACCTAGGTTTCTCTTCGAGATTCACTGATGAACAGTCCGGGTTTTCGGAGACCTTTCTACATGGTATCGACATGCTTGTCGCACGAACACCGGCGCATTACCCAAGCGACATACAACGAGTCAAGGCAGTGTTCAAACCGGAGCTTGGTTCGCTAAAAGACGTCATCATATTCCCATCCAAGGGAAATATTCCATTGGCAGACAAACTGTCAGGTGGTGACTACGATGGCGATATTGCCTGGGTCTGTTGGGAGCCCAACATCGTCAATAACTTCACCAACGCACCGCTTCCCGATGTGCCGGACCTATTTAGGTGCAAGGTGTTGACTAAAAAAACCAGTACATACGAACATCTTGCTCGGTCGTGTGGGTCAAAAGACGTTACCACGCAATTCATCAACGAGGCGTTTCGTTTCAATATGGAGCCAAGTCTCCTTGGCACTTGCACCAACTACAAGGAGAAACTCTGCTACTCTAGGAACTCTGTCCAAGATGAGCATGCTATCTTTATGAGCACACTCATCAGTCATCTGGTTGATCGCGCGAAGCAAGGCATCGTTTTCTCGGAGCAGGATTGGAACCGGCAGCGAAAGCTTCTTAATTCCAAGCAAGGAGATGCTAAGCGAGCTAAGAAACAGTTCGACCCATCGCAGCCGCACTACAAAAAAGACCATTGGGATTGGCATCGCGACGGACCACCAAGGCATATTATTGACTATGTAAAGTTCGTCGTATGTAAGCCGACAGTCGAACGGGAGCTAAAGATATTCAATGAATCTCTCAAGCAAGCCCAAAAATACGACGGACACTTGTTCAAATACGTCGAATTCTTTGAGAAATTTAGACGGTCTTCTAGCGTACGAAAGAAAGAAGAGGATTCTGTTAACAAAAAGAGACCTACCTGGGACACGGTTCTAAAGGAATTAGAAAAGAGTATTAAGGCTGTAGCCACGTATTGGAACAGCTATCCTACAGGGGCAAAGTTCGAGGCTAAACTCACGGACACATATGATATGTGGCGAAACATCATGCCTACAGACAAGGTGAACTCTAGGACGGTGCGGTGTATTTACGAGGAGGGCCTTGCGGCGGTTGGCCTGTCCCCGTGGGACCTTCTCAAGGCATCTTACTGCTTCAAGCTGTACTATAGAGATAGTCCGAATTTCCCGTGGTATATGGCCGGTTATCAGTTGGCGTATTTGAAAAGCGTCACCGTCAGTCAAGGAAGCAGTGCGCCCCCCGTCCTTTTGACGCCGGAGATGTACGCTGGAGTGCGCCCTGACGCCAAATACGTGCGCGCGGTAACCGCCCTGAACGATGGGCGCCGTTATGAGCAAGCTAGCGAAGAGCTCGAAGACGTCGAAAGCCTTAGCGATCAAGATGGGTAGGGCACATGGAAGGTCTTTGAGGTGTCCGCATGCTGTGCCGACGGACAAGTGTCGCTACGGGAAGTTTGGAGGGATTATGCCAAATGGTGGCCAGTCTGGTTTAGGTCAAAGCTACATTTATCATTAGGAGTGGTGTGTTTGTATATCAGGCGCTGGATTATTTATGTTCGGATAACCCCTTTTGTACGACTCTGCTTGATGACAAGGTGAATAGGAGATGGATTGAGGCCTGGAATCGGCAGATGTAATAACCATTTGAATTCAGTTCTCCTACCGAAAGTTCGGCGAGCCAGATTTCCGTTAGAACCATGGTGGCAATTCGTTACTTTCCTTCGGAACATCGTCCAAGTAGATGTTGAAAACTTGCGTCCTGCACCTCTTGGCGGAAATGGTTTCGCCTGACTAACACAGGCATGTAGAGTGGACTGGTTTGAAAAGGCTCGAAGTCTATAACCTCCATCACCACATGAGTTATGGATACTACCTAGATAATTGCCGGCCATACTCTCATTGCATAGAGGGTTAACGAACCTTTTCTTACCGTGACTCACAAGAAATGCGTAACTAATGAAAACATACATATATGCTCGACGGCTAAGCTCACCTGTGCCACCGACAGAAGGAGATTCGCTGACCAATTCCAGTCCCGCGACTGGTACTTGCCAATCGCGAGGCCAAGGGTCTTCTACCACCTGTACTCTGCACCCGTCTTTAGCTTCATATACGTGCCTACACGCAAAGCAATGGGGGACGTGCGGGAGGGTACAACCGGAACCACCGCATCACTATCATCACCTTCCGTCTTTCCTCACTCACCCTATAAGTTGGCACGGATGGAGACGCGGATAATAGCACGGACGATGAGAGGTATGATGGCATCGGCGGCGAGATGGTCTGCAGCATGGACAGTGAGTCAGATGATAACGTAGACGACGAGACAGATGACTTGACGGATAACGTCTTATTCCCAGCAGGATACCTTCCCCCGGAATTTTCGTTAAGGTCCCATTCCAGAACACACCCGTCATTATCGCATGTTCTGGTGAGCGATGAGGTCGTTGGCGTTAAAAGGAGACGCCGATGGGCGCTACTCAGAGTGCGGAATGATCCGCGAGGACGATGTGGAAGCCCGAAGGAAATGAACACCGTGACTGAGTCTCGACCACTAATAGGGCGGGTGCCCAAAGCCCCAGGATACGTGAAAAGTTCCAATAGTAGCATCGTGAACAACCAACCACACACACACAAGGGGAGAAAGAAAGGGAAAAAAAACATGATTATTTTGGTACTATTGAAACCGGCTACATGGTGTCCCATTCCACTTGAAGTCACCGTCGATGCCGCTGCTTATTATAGCAACTAAGGTTAACGTCCCAAAGCGTCATCGAGTCGATGGCTGCTTATGCAGTGCGACTTTTCTCTTTCCACCCATTGGCCGAAACTCATTCCCGGATAGCCAGACACGAGAGAGTGGCATCTAGCATCTATCGTGAGGATCGACAAATACGAATGCCAAGCAATGCAGCAGCACATTGTTTATCCACCCACCAGAATTTTCCGACCCCTAAAATAACAAAGTAGTACCTAACTACTAGGTAGGCTACTCAATCCTGTAGCTATTTCCCTATTTTTATTTCCGCGTCTAGGCTTGGGAAAGATCGGCATAAATGCTTACATACGTAGCATCGAAACAAACAACAAAATGCATTAACTATAGGATAGGTAGAACGTGGCGGTAGTTCTGGGTCTCCCTGACTAGTAACCTTGCCTGCCCTCGCTTGTTGGGTTTGTTCTCTGGGGTAGCGACTGTGTAGAGCTGGCTGTACTTACCCGAACGCCAAGTCTGGCCTTGTTCTCATGCAAATGCGCAGCCGGGATGATGGATTGCTGGCTTGCTTGTGAGCTTGCTAGAGCAAGGGACACATCAACATTTAAATACAACTCATGATCTTGTTTCCTTTCTCGTGGGGTTTTGGTGTTTCGAGATAGCTGTATAAGCTTTAGGCGACTCAGATCGTTATCATTCGTTACTATACCGCGATACCTAGGTTCACCAATCGCACACAGGTTGGATTCACGTTCGCTTTCATCCTTGATTATAGAAAGTATATCAAAATGTATCTCATCTCGACTATAACTAGCACAACCCTCCTGGTGCTCGGCGCCGCTGTGTCGGCATCCACCGAGTTGCAGAGCGTGTATTTCACATGCGGCTCCTCGAACGCTTCTGGGTTCTCCCCCAGTTGCTGCACAGATATAAACGGACAAGTTGGCATAAACTGTAAGATGCTAGATTTTATTTACATCCAGGTCCACTATCTCCAGCACATCGCTATTCGAGTGATACAACATCAAGTACCATATTATAAGCCAGCAGTGATTCTCATATCCAAGCATTACAGGTCTTGCAGCCCATCTATCGGGAGTAACAAACCCGACCTACAATTGCAACTTGTTCGTATACAATATCACAGGATGCTGTCAAACTATCGTAAGTTCTCCCTATCTCACCGCACTGATTCTCGCAATGGTGAATGTCCATGAGCGGGTAGGACCTTTGGGCGAAAGGATGTGCTTTTGACTAACCGTCCTGCATCACGCAATAAACAGGGCTACCAGAATCCCTACACGAACAACACGGTCAGCCTCTGCGCCACGGATATCGACCCTATCTAAAAGAAAAACAGCCGAAGAGGCTAGGACAAGCCAGGCAGCGCCAAGCTCGACGATTTTGGCAAACCATCACAGGAAACGGGGCTTGTGTCGCTAGGATCACGATGAAACGACGGGATGGCGAAGCGACTTATGAGATGTGCGCAATTAAATCTCGCGAAGACGCACTGCTGCGTATGTTGAGCGGTTATGAGCGAACACCGCAGATAGAGAAGAGACTGGCTTGGGAAAAAAAGAAAGAAAGAAAACAGATGATAAGGGTTTTTTTTACAGACATGATTATACATCATGCCATAGCAAGCTGGGTTGCGAACTGAGAAAGGAAGGCTTGACATTATTACATACGCCTTTTCATCCTTGCGAAGTCTTCTGTGTGGGACATGTATCCTGCATCTGTGCTGTGTCCGAGTTCGTATCAAATACTACGCATAGCCTGCCCGATGAAGATCCATTGCAGTGAGAATTCCCCCATGGGCGATGGCGATACAGTGACGAGTGCCTATCGGCACTAGCTATGACACATAAAGCGCGAGTGACAAGATGTGGCGCGTACACGTAATAGAGATGATCCTGGCAACAGTATGAATTCAGTTTTTCGCTCTTTTTTTTTTTTTTTCTACTGTCACAGCACGGGATAATTACCTAATCGTGCAGATATACCCCAGGAACCCCAGCCCCTACAACCTCTGTGACTACGGAAGAGAGCGCGAGGTGAAACCTCGTTTTTTTCGTGACTAGCTGCCTTCGCGATCGTCACTAACACAAGATGTTCGCTTCCCTGACCCTACGGAATCGTCCTTCCGCCGTATAAGGCGCGAATCGAGCGGAGAGGAGTAAGGAGGGGTTAGGATGAAAGAAGTAGAGCGAACTATCATGTTGCACAGGCGAGAGGCCGCGGGGAAGAGGATTGTAAACCGAGGCGAGGATAGAATGCTTGTTATCTGGGTATGGCGGCCTCGGGATATACTTAAGTTTGGTTAGGTGGTCTAGGGAGTCATTGAATTGTTGTGCTATCTGCTTGGCTTGACGGGCTAACTAGGCGATCCTAGATCCAAGAAAATATGAACAGTATATTTCGCTCACTACTCGCAAGCGAAGGCCGTGGTCCGCAACAAGAATATAAGATACTTCCAACAGAAATTATTTAGCATCAGAACTGAGGAACAAGCCAGCAAACTCCCCCGTCCAGCCGGCGCCGCTAAGCTCGGCGATCGGGGCTTCAATTGCTATAGGCGCCCATACGAAGAACTCCCCATTGATCCCCAGCACCGCTTGAAACTCCTCCTCCACGTTGCTATCGGGCCTGGCCCTAGGAAAGGGATCGTTCAGGCCTGTCTCCTGTACGATAGCGAACGTCTGCTCGCCGCGTCCGATAATACTTAATTCCACCCAGGTTTTTCGCGGCAAGGTAGAATTCAATCGGTAATAGTTGCCTGACGCAAAAAGGGATATGTTAGGTGTGAGCATGAGCGTCGAGTCCGCACCTGAGATGATAGTAGCGTCTTGGTTTTCCACGCTATCGATATATAGTTTAAGCGAGAGGGTGTAGTTCCGGCCTTTCGACGAGAGCGGCGTCTTCAGCGAGCAAGCGGATGTAACGAGGAATGTATCATCCGATGTCAGGGCGCAATTGGTTGAGGCATCGTAGTCGTTCCCTGAAAGATCCCAGACCTTCCTATCTCTCGACATGTCCCCCGGACCGACATCTACTTGCTTGCAGGACTTGCCACCGTAACGAAGGATTGTGGAACTCTTGGACGGAATAGAGCGCTCCAAATTTTGCCCTGGGACTGAAGCACGTAAAGCTGGGAAAGCCGTTGAGAATTCTTCTTCTAGGAGGTCGCCCCCCCATTGTTTGTCCGCCAGCGCCGGGATACCTTCCCGCCATGTATAGTATGCCTCGCTGTACACGGTGGCATTTGGTCCAAAATCATTCCACAAAGGGGCGACGGCACCGAGAATATACTTGTTTGACCTTTCGGGATTATTCGTGCTGTTGTTTGTATCAAAAATGTAAGGCTGCCAAGGTCCGCTTGTTGCTGGGTTTCCGTAGAATGACTTAGCGATGTTGACTTTTGAGGGGTAACTTCCCGACCATTTATTGACTACGTAGAAGGTATCGTCGGAGTTTACGACAGAGTAGTTGTTTTTGATATAGTCGAAGAGTGGGTTGTCTTCGAAAAACTCCCCTGATGACCACATCGTCAGTCTCGTCGGACGAATGTACATAAGTGAAGCCAATTCATGTCCGGATATTACCGGTATTCAGCGAAAATCGGACATGAACTTACAGTGCTGGATAGAGACATCATTTGTGATGTTGTCGTAATCCGGTTTAGGTGGAAATGTTCCCCAAATACGAACTGATTTAGAACCATTGTTGTGGATGAACTTCGCTATTTCGTTCACAAAACGGTTGTACTCGCTAACATCGCCAGTGTATTCATCAGCACCGATATGCACAGTCTTTGAATCAAACCAGTCGAAAAAGGTGTTCCAGATAGTCTTCATAGTTGGAATGGTATCAGGGTGCGAGATATTCAAGAGCGACAAGTCAGTAGTCAATCCCAAATCTGGTTTCCACTGTACAACGGGCAGGGCGTGTCCCGGTGCCTCAATCTCCGGAATGATGGTGACCCCTCGCGTTACACACTTGGATTGAATGAATTTGAACTGCTTTTTCGTATACGACTCGTTTTTGAACCTACTCAAACCCTCGACTTCTGCTGCGTCCGACCAGAGTCGGAAGCGAGCGTAAAGACCCAGTGACTGTTCTCTCGAATAAGTACCGGCGTTGTACAGGTTGTCGCTCAGATGCAATTGGAGGGTGTTTTGTTTGAAGAAGCTCATGTACGAGCATAGTTCGACGATGAACTACGATTGCAAGCACAAATCTTAGCATGATGAATTGACCATATCGTATTCCAAAGCACCCTTTCGCCCGGTGAAAGGAAAGAGAGGATGTGGCCTACTTCGGGAGGGTAGTAATGGCGGCCAGCATCAAGCATCATGCCTCTTATCTTCCATCCAGGAAAGTCAACGGATTTCCCGAGGGGTAATTTGCCCTTGGAAAGGATGGACTGCTGTATAAGTGAACGAGTACCCCACCACACCCCCAATGGAGAGGCGCCGTGAATGGTGATGCCCGAAGTTGTCACCTCGAAGGCATAACCTTCAGAGGATGCCTCCCCACTAGCATACCAGAAAGAGGGCTTTCCCGAAATGTTCAAGTATATGGAATGAGGTTGGCGCTCCGACGCCACGGATACAGCGACGTCGACTCCCCAGATATCACGGAGATCGGTAGCAAAAGTACCAGCAAACTCACGGAGGGTGGGTGGAATCAGGGTCTCTCCGGATTCATCTACGCGGTTTGCGTATGCATGATCAACTACTATCGACCTGACAGCCGAGATGGGATATGTTCCACTGTCCAAGGCATTGAAAGGAAGGGTTGGTATTCCTACCACTCTAGACGATGATACCACGGCTAACGAACTCATGTATCAGTATCCATGTGATATGAGCTCAGAACAAATATCATCATTGTCCCCGACATGGATTCAACTCACTGTCGAGAATGACCCACGTAAGCAAGTAGGCGAGGCAAAAGAAGGCCATGATACCCGCACATGTGCACGAGAGTGTGGGTTGGAGCAAAGTGAATCTTCTCCCTAGGGGTGACTCCAGACGTCCTCGAAGAGTTCGCAATAGAGATAGAGAGCCAAAGTTACTATTACATGCCGGTTCCGTTTCTATCTGGGGATGATATGCGCCGAGAACACCTACGTGACATCGAGAGCGGGGAGGATGAACACGGTACGAGTCCACCACCCGCAAAGAGTCATGGTTACAGAGGTGGTGCTGAAGAATGCATGTTGACAATGAATTGGAGAGTGTATGTCTTCAGACAGGTAAGTACCTAACCTACCTAATCGGTTGGATAATCCCGAATATATATATGTGGTGAAAACATAGGGACATACTTATATATTGGTCAGGAAGACGGAGAAATACAAAGACATAGCTGCTGGTATATGGCCTGGTACAGACCTAGCCGAACCAGCATGTATACAGCCGTTGGGTAGCCGGCATTTCGCTGTTCTCTCCTTCCGTACCTACCTAGTGAAGTATTCATCTCGTCGGTTGCCTGCCCATCACACTAGGTAGGTAGGTAAGGAGAAGGTCTCTTATCTCCCAGTATCTATCTATCTACCTCAAAGTCCAAAGAAGTTCTAGTTTATCGATAAGACACCTCCCCCTTTTTGGAGGGGCACCTTCAAGTGGAGGTAGTATACCGCACCTAGCTGTAGCGGGGTCATCCTGTTCAATTTTCCAAATCAATTTGACTTATTATTATCCAGTCCTATGAATCATAGTCACTCACTATCCATCATTTTCGACGTGACTCAACAAGCCCACGCCACTGTCTGCAGACCATACCAGCACCTCCGTCTGTTATCCTGCGCGTATATATATATTCCCTACAACGAACCGTTTCACCGCCGAATCCTAACCACAACGACAACAGTCGCACGGATCCGTTCCCACTTGAATTGCCGAGCTAGAAGTCTCTGTCGTGTCGCGCACTGCATCCCATTCTTCTCGTCATGGGGTCTGCCACGTCTCCTGCGGCCCCTCACGAGCCGCCTCATGTCTACAGAAATAACGCGGGCTACGATGCTTCCGTGGAACAAGAGATACCGCGTACCCTCGCCGCCACAGCCCGCTCAGACTCGCTACACGTCGCCGAAGCAGACGACTCAGACTTTGACGACATCTTCGACGACGACGACATGCTCGGTCCAGACGGCGAACCCGATCTGGCGCGGAACTACAACCGACAGAAGCCTCTCCACTCGAACCAACAGCGGCCTGCTGCCAACACGTTCAACAGCGTCGACGATCAGATATCCGCCCTTTCGAAGCACGCCGCCAAGATCCGCCTCGACGATGTCAAGGGCAGCCAGACGAGGGACAAGGACAAGGCCGACCGCGCCACGAGCGAGCAGGTGCTGGATCAGCGCACGCGCATGATCCTCTACCAGATGATCAATCGTGGCGTCGTCGGCGAGGTTCACGGTGCCATCAGCACCGGCAAGGAAGCCAACGTCTACGGCGCTGTCGCCTACGAAGCCGATCTCACCAAGGTCCAACGCGCCGTCAAGGTCTACAAGACTGCCATCCTGAGCTTCAAGGATCGTGAGAGGTACATCACAGGCGAGCATCGTTTCAAGGCCGGCGCCGACAAGGGCAACAACCGGAAGATGGTGAAGCTATGGGCCGAGAAGGAGTTCCGAAACCTGCGCCGAATCCACGCCGCAGGCATCGCTTGTCCGGAGCCTATCCAGCTAAAGCTACACGTGCTCGTCATGGGCTTCTTGGGTGACAGGAGGGGATGGGCTTACCCGCGACTGCGCGACGCCAACATTCCCGCAGACGAGGCCGAACAGATATGGGGCAGCTTATACATTCAGCTGCTTGGCATCATGCGGCGCCTGTACCAGGTTTGCAAACTAGTCCATGCCGATCTGAGCGAGTACAATATTCTATATCACGACAAACAACTTTACATTATAGATGTATCCCAGAGCGTTGAGCATGATCATCCGAGGTCTCTCGAGTTCTTGCGTATGGACATTAAGAATACCGGCGACTTCTTCCGAAGGCAAGGAGTAGACACCTTGGCTGACCGGGTGGTATTCGATTTTATCATTGCGCCTGGGGGCCCGGTAGAAGAGCCTGGTCTGAAAGGGTCTATCGAACAGCTATATACGTCGCGAGCGGAATCGGCAACTGATGATAAGGCCATAGCCGAACAGGAGGTCGATAACGAAGTCTTCAGACAGCAGTACATCCCCCAGACCCTTGAACAGGTCTACGATATTGAGAAGGATGCCGAGAGGATCGGACACGGTGACGGCGACAAGTTAGTGTATCGGAATCTATTGGCCGATCAAGTGGTCCTTCCCAAGACTACGGATGGCCAGGTTTCGGTAGGAGATGAATCAGATGAAGGCGCGGCTCTTGATAGCGAGGACGAGAGTGACGGGGAAAGTGATGATGAAAGCAAATTCTTAAAGGGCCCACCTAGGGGGAAGCGATTTGAGGATAAGGAAGGGAAGAAGGTCAGTGCTGAAATGAACGCGATAAATATCCCTAGTATCCCTAGCTCCTCGAAGTTCTCCACCCTCATCTCGTTTTCTTTACAACTGTGATTAGTCCACTGACAGCAACAGCAACGCAAACAAGCCACCAAGGAGGCCAAAAGCGAGAAGCGGAAAGAAAAGATGCCGAAGCACCTAAAGAAGCGCCTAGTAGCTATAACGTCTAGAAAGAAGAAATAGATGCGAGGCGGCTACAAGTACCCGGCAGGGCCATGCACCAACGATATTCGTCCCGCAACTTCAGCTTTGACTATTATGACAATCTCCCCCGATCCGCACTTGACTGAAACTGTCGGAGGAATGCTAGACCTTTGATCATCAGTCAATTAAAGCGTATCGTCGGCTTGCGAGCATCTGAAACTTAGCAAACGCACCTGGCTAGTGCACATCGTGCCGAGTTTCGTAGCTGGCAGAGTTGGACATGGATCCCGTAAGTCAGCTTCTTTTTGAGTTGGTGGTGACAAAACAATCGGATGACGAAAGCCAATGCCATGATCACCAAACCTTTCCTCTGCGTTTTCTCCAATGTTGTGGCGATAACCGTGGCGAAAGTTTGGATGAGTTGTGCTCCGAGTCTACCCCCAACGGTAGCATGAGGATCAAAGAGAGCCCTGATGATTGCACATGCTGGTATTGCATGACATTGATATTGGATTCGCCTACTAACTGAGTAGGGGCTGCATGTCCTAGGCAGCCGATATTAACAGAAAAAGGTCACTTGTCGGAGCAGGATTAGAAATACTCCCCCCTAGTCACGAGAACACGGGGGCAATATTGAACCGCAGTAGACATCGAATTTACCTCTGGATTAGCCGACTCGCTTTCTCCTGCTAGTCGTGATGTCTTGATATTGGGCATCAGGTGCTAGGCGCAGATGTATTTACTTTTCGACTCAAACACCGTTAAATGCTAGTGTTGTGATGACGAGCTGGTCCGATAGTGATCCCTTCTCCAATTCCATCCATATGTCTCAATCTCCCAGCCAACACCCGATAAGAAAAGATGGGTGGACAGCATATCCACGCCAACCTTGACAGTGCACACGAAAGAAAAGAAACAAAGAAATTGGCAGGCTTTTCAGAGTCGAAGCCTTGCCGTTGTGGGAAATAGGTCGCCTAGATCCCCCAACAATAGTGCCAATACCCCGCTTGTTCAGCTCCATTGGTCGGTGAAATGATGGGGATCGCCAGCCTCGCCTGTCTCACCGACTCGCAAATCATAAAGTCGAATGGGAAAGCTGTCTCACGATGCCCGCGAAACTTCCTTTCACTCAACTCTTCCACAAGACATCTTTTCAGCGAATGTCGGAGATATGAAAGGTGAGGGCATCACCACCGAGACAGGATACGTGGGTAGCCTGACCCCAGACCAGGAGAAAAAGCTCCAGCAGCTGTGGAGTCTGCTCTTGGGCGCCTTCAAATTCGATGCTACCAAGCATGAGGAGGCTTATCCAGAAGATTCAGCAGCGGCTGGGAGGCAGGAGGACGGAGCGCCGTCAGATCACCAAGCGGACATGGGCGAGGGTTCCGTGAACCGAGAGCTCGCAGCCAGGCTCCAGCAGACATGGTTAAGGATGGTAAAGCAGGAAAACCCTGATGCACTTCTTTTACGCTTTCTACGCGCCCGGAAATGGGACGTGACGCACGCGTTTTCCATGCTCAACAGCGCCCTCGTGTGGCGCCGCGACGAGGCGCACGTAGATGAGGAAGTCCTCGCGAAGGGAGAATCGTGGTGCGCGAAGAAGGAGAAGACAGGAGAGGGAAAGGAGAAAAAGGACGCTCATGATTTCTTGGAGCAGCTGAGGCTAGGCAAGGTATATTTCCGCGGCATGGATCGCCGTGGGCGTCCGATCGGCTACGTGCACGTCGCGCGGCATAAGCCCGGGGCGCAGAGTCAGGCGATACTGGAAAAGCTTGTCGTGCAGACGATCGAGACCGCGCGCTGCCTGTTCACAACGCCACCAAACGAGTCCTTCTGTGTCGTCTTTGACTTGACTGGTTTCTCCCTGTCTAACATGGTACGGCTGAAAACTCCACCTCGACTTGGCTATCAGGCCCACCACCCGCTGATACACATATGCTAGGAATGGCAACCTGTCAGGTTCATCATCCGTGCCTTTGAGGCCAACTACCCAGAATGTCTAGGCGCCCTGCTGATCCACAACGCTCCGTGGTTCTTCTCTGGTGCGTCACTCACTCACTCATCCTACACGTCATGTACGAGAAATAAGACTAAAACAGGTTGAAATCAAAGGAGTATGGAAGATAATCCGTGGTCTACTCGATCCAGTAGTCGCCGCCAAAGTGGATTTCACACGCAACGTCGAGGGCCTGGAGAAGTACATCCCGAAAGAGAACATCATCTCCCTGTTCGGCGGGACAGACGACTGGCGCTACGCGTACCAAGAGCCGACCGAAGACGAAGACGCCAGCATGGCACGCGGCGACGGCGAGCGCGAGAACATCACGACCGACCGCGAGGAGATCGCCGAGCGGTTCCTGGCCGCAACGCAGGAGTGGATCAGACACGTTGACGTCGGCGAACACGAGGAGGCTGAGATCCAGGCGCAGCTGCGCAGTAACGCCGTAGAGGCGCTGTGGACGAATTACTGGAAGCTCGACCCGTACGTCCGCTCGCGGACGAACCTTGATCGGACGGGCGTGATCGGGCCGGACGGCTCGATTGAGCTGTACCCTGAAAGGAAAGCCGCCGCGGCCGCGGACGATGATAAAGAAAAATGCCGACCAAGAAGTTGCGGAGGCAGGTTAATAGATAGACAGTAATCTCACGCAGCTGATTTCAGAAAATACTATTCCTAATGCTGTACGATCTGGTATATCTCGGCCATGTATTATGTATTATCTGCTAACCTTGAAGCTGTCGCGAAGTCGGTAGCTATTTTCCGCAGACACCCTCGCAAAGGAACGGAACGGCTATACTACTTACTTACTACCTAGACTAGTCTCGTGTAATACGCGACACGCACGATACGTGACTGACGGGATCCATGTCAGAATCATCAGAACTGCGCCCACGCGTACTTCAAGCCCTCCCAGACCTCGATCCCGCTCGGCAGGATCTGCTCCGGCGGCAGCACAAACCCATACTGCGTGTCCCTGAGCTCGATCCCCCAGCCAAACTGAGCCTTGCCAACATCGGTGAGATAATCCCTGCCGTTGCCGCTCGACTGGTACAGGACCACTGCAGCAAGCAAGCAACATGCTAGGTTAGTAAATCGTGGGCCATAAAGTTCCAACTTATGACCTTATCTTTTATCTGCTCTAGTAATAAACCTCCCCCACTCCCGGCCAGAAACAATGGCAAAACGAGAGGGAGAGAAAGAAAAAAGCTAAAAAAAAATAAAGAATAAAAAAAGATTACTTACAGCAACCCGGCCCGTAGTCAAAGGTAGTATTGTAAGGCTTAGCGATAGCGGCCGCGATGCCGGCGGCCAGGGCGGTCTGCTCGTCGAGATTGGCGGGGAACGCGGTGCAGGTGTAGCCGTACGAGAGCAGGATGACCTGGGCGTAGCTGTGCCAGTCGATGTAGAGCTTGATGCCGTGCCGGTCGCGCAGCTTGGCGGCGTAGGCGGCGAGGGCGGCGGTCTCGGGGGTGTCGTGGGGGGCGAAGCCGCTGAAGGTCTCGGAGCTCGGGGTCGGCGAGGAGCCGTCGCCGCCCCAGCCGACGGCCCAGTTGCGGTTGATGTCGGTGCCTACGGCCGTGGTGTTGCTGCGCGTCTGCCGGTTCTTGCGCCAGAGACGGTTCGTCGTCTGGGTGTATACGAAGCCTGGTGATCGTGGAGTTTTTCATCCAGTTTAGTCAGGGTCCGGCCAATGGCATGGTGGGAAGGAAACCCTTCCCCCGTCCCAGCTCATCATCCCAGCGTTGAATGAATGAGTGTGGGTGAGAAGATAGATATAGATGGGTCATCACTTACCGTCCGGATTCACGACGGGCAAAACGTAGAAGTCGTAGTTATCTAAGACCTTCTGAACCAACGTATCGCTCTTATACCCGGTGACGATCTGGTAGAGGATGTATTCGACAACCTAGCGACACGGATACACGATTTAGCTCATTCATATATCTCAGACGTCGTCTATCCCCTTGCCAGCCACCGAAAGTGAGATAAAAAAACGAACGAAAACACCGGGCAATGAGCAGGACAAACTCACAATAGAAGTGATCCATTCCCGCGCATGCACGTTGCCATTGAAGAAAATAGCCGGCTTCGAGTCCTTGCCCCCCTTTCCCCAGAGATGGATCCCCTGGATAGGCCGTCCCTCGAACGAGTTGCCCGCCGCGATGAGCTCCGAGTTATTTGGAAACGCGGCTTGTAGAGCCGCCCAGTACTTCACGTGGTCGGCGTACGGGTGGTAGGCGTTGAACCATTCGAGGCCAGGCAGGGCGCCCTTCGTGCTGACACCCAGGCTCTCCTCCACCCTGGCTTCGGCCGCGAAGTCGGCGCCGAGGTCGTGGCTCAGGACCACCACACTGTGCACTGCCCTCTCCGAAGCTTCGAAGGCGCGGATGTCATCCGGCGCGACGGCGACGTCTACGGTCCATGTCCCGCTTTTCTCGCGCCGGCGCTGCAGCTCGATTGATGATGAGTCGACAACGACATGAGCGGCGCTTGCATCACCCGAGAGAGAGACACGGTACACTTTATACCCGTCGTAGCTGACCTTCGCGGACGTAGGTTGGGTGAGGGGGCTCGCGATGGCAAGGCCCGCAATGGCGAGGAGAAGACCTCCAACCTTGAGCTTGAGCTTCATATTCGTTGTTCTATCACGGGGAATTCGAGAAGGAGAAGGGTAAGAAGAAGGATTCCTTTGTCTAATTCTCGCTCTCGATGTTGACGAAATCAACTTCAGTTCGGTTCAGTTCCTTTCGGGCTTCATTCACATCCGATCGACTGTATTTATACCCCCCCATCGTGAGTGGCCATCTTACTGTCTTGTAGTGAGCATCTTCCCTCCTCAATTGGTGAGTCGAGTCCGATGGCGAATGCGACACAACCCTATTTCGCCATTCGACTCGGCTTGGCTCCTTCCTGAAACTGCAGTTCTCTGCATCGCTCGAGATGAGGTGACAGGGCTGCAGGATATCGACATACCTACCTGCATGATACGTTATTCGTCTGTTTTCTTCTTTTGTCTCTTCCCCGCACACACATAAGTCGTAGTGTCAAATTTAACCGCTAATCATCTCATCATGTGTGAAGTATTTGATATATATCTGTTTATTTTCCAAGCTCAACTCCCAACGAAAATGAGAAGAGAAGTTGAGAAAAAAAAAAGTAAAAAAAAGAGTGAACAGGGTAGTATTATACGAGTTGTAACATAACAATGTTTTGTACCAAACGCCGCCTAATGCCTGCCTGCTTGCGTGCCTCATTTCAACAGTCAATCGTTCCACATGTAAGTATTCATGCCACTACGCCCTGAGGATGAGCGTCGAGGTCCACGTCCGCGACGAGCGTCCGTTGGTGCGCGCTGTTGCGGACAAGGTTACTGAAGTACTTTAAGGCAACCTCGCTTTCGGTCCGCGTTTTCAGGGTCTCATCTCTGCGTGAGCCAAGCTGTTCAACCGACCGTGTCAAGCCGACGCGGAGATTATCGGCGGGGAACCGCAACACTTTGCGTACCGAGGTAGCGATACGTGTGCTGTTTGCGTGCACGTAGTCCATGGAATTCAGCTGCGCTGAAAGCTTGCTGGACAAGCGATGAGGTAGCGACTGTGGGATCTGTTGGAGAATGTATGCCGCCGCAGACACAACTACCATATATGTCGTTAGCAAACCGGCGAAACGGTATTCTGTCTAGTTTATGGAACTCATACCTGCAAGGGCAACTGCCGGGATAATCAATTTCCTGAGATTATCGTTTCCAACAATCTTTACAGCACTCAGTGCATGGTCTACCCAGCTAGACCCCCCAACCAATCGCCCGCCTACGGCCGTGGCCAAAGTCAAGGCCATACCAGTACCGGCCACTTTCTCCTGGCGCTGCAGAAGGGTAGACCAGTCGACGAGATCCGAGAGTTCAGTAGGCAGGTCAATCTCCTTTGCTAGGACATCTCGTCGTCTTCGGAACATAACATCCGATCGGAAACTGAGGTCATGATATTCGTTGCCAAGATGAAGGGTGCCGAGTTGCTTGATAGCATTGACTCCGCTGACCGTCTTCGAACGGGCCTGCTCTTCACAATCTGTGACAGCAGATGAGATTTCGTTCAGCATCGCTTCCTTGAGGTCATCGGCGAAATCAAACACGCCGAACAACCCTGGGTATGGAACGCCGAGAGTGTTATCGCCTACATGAGCGATGGCCAAGTTGAGGGTGTTTCTTGTGTGGTTATAGATATCCTTGCAGGTGACCTCGATAGTCTGGTCGATCTCGTCGCCTACCTCTGTTTTGGCCCTCTTAGAGGATTCCAGTTGTGGCTCAATCTCTTCTAAATCCTTTGTCACACGATCTATTTCGGACTGCGCAACCTCTACGTTGACATTGGCGAGGACATGAACATCATTTAGGATATTCATAAGATAAGTCTTGGCAGGTGCGAGTTTAGACCGTGCACGTTTCTCCAGAACGAAGTGTCTCAGGGACTGCTCCAATTTCCGGAAGTCTTCGAGTTTCTCCTTTTCCTTCCCTTTGCCTTTGGGGTCATCGCTCGGCTCGTCCCCTCCACCACCTCCACTCGAGGTGCCACTGCCTCCCCCACCAGGACCACCCGGGGGCGAGGGCAACGTTGGTATGGCGTTACTTGAAACGAAATGCACTAACTCCGTGGACTCCTTGTATGTGCGGGGGCTGAGGCCGTAGACCTGGTCCAAGATCATCTTCTGACATCGTTCTTTGTCCCGAATCAGGTCAAACCCATTGACAACCATGAATATGTAGGCCTTCTCTGCTGCCGCGGCCCAGATGAATTCCTTGGCCGATTGTGTAAAGTGGTTAGCGGCAGACACGACGAAGACAACAACATCAATTTCTTCTTGTCGAGCAAAAATGGCGGTAGTTTTGGTTGTGTCGGAATTGAGGCCAGGGGCATCAATCAATGCAATGTCTACCACGCCGTTGTTGAGCAGTGATTCATCCACAGTACGGACATCCTTGACATAAACCTTGCATTGCATGTAGGACGAGTTGTCGAGCACAATCTGTTCAAGCCGGGAAAGCGGAAAGACATCATAGGTTGATTCGTCGTGCCGGTTATAGATAACGTCCTTGTGTACTGCGTGAACCTCCTCCAAGCCTCCATTGTCCCGTGCGTCCAAAACTTCGCAGAAAATACTTGTACAGGGCTGTTGATCTTCGGGTAGCACCTTGCGTCGTAGCAGGGCATTGCAGAAGGTCGATTTGCCGGCATTTAAGTCTCCGGTAACTAGGACCTTGCTAGAAGTATCGTCGATTCGTTCTCGTAGCGATACCAGGTGCTTGATACTTGTGCGTATCTTGCCGTCAAGTAAAGACGCAACAGAGCTCTTTTCAAGTGAGTGAACGAGCTCAGACTGGTTCAGGGCCCCTAGCTTTAGATCGAGCTTGAGAATGGAAAATTCCTGTGCAATCTGGGGTGATATTAGTCGTGGAGGCTCTGCGGCAGCCTTGTTTTCGGCGTCTTTGCTAGACTCAGCGGAGTCGTCGTCGGGGAATGTGGTCAAAGACCGTCGCAGAGGCCGCGGCGAGTTTGCAGATTCGGGGGCGGCGGAGAATGCACGGTGCAAGCCCGGAGCAGATCGTTCGGATGCGCTGATGTCGGTGCGCTGGACGGAGGGGTAGTGGGCAGGCCAAGTGCCATTCGTCTCTTGAAGGCCTTGGAGAATATCGACGACCCTGTTGATGGAGCGGCCCAGCGCGACTCGCTGTTGATTGTACCACAGCTGCGAAATGGCGGTGGCCTGATTCCGCCGGTCGGTCTCGGGATTGCCGGTCGACTGACGCGGCACGACCATGTCCCCGGCGAGGCTTGGGTCGGTTCGAGGAGAGCCTAGGGGCAGCTTGGATGGGCCGAGTTCGTCGCCGGCGATGCTGCTTCCGCCATATCCCGAGTCGCCGTCGAGGAGAGACTGCAGTCTCGTTGCGTGGGCGGAAGTTGAGCCACTACCAACAGTGACGTATGCAGGTCTCCCGGTCCCGTTCACTGCCCCGGGCACAGCAGTTTCGTATGGTGTGTCGCTCGATGTGTTGCTGCCGTCGTCTCGGCCGTCTCGGGCACGGGACTTGCCCTTGGACCGGGGTGGGAAGTATTCTTGGCTCATGGCAATGGCGGCAATCGCTAGACGTCGGGATCCATGAACATGAAATACGCCTGTCGATACGCCGGTGCGGCAGGATGATGACGTAGGTTGGAGTGATGATTTAGGTTGTTATTGTGGTTGTTGTGGGTGTTGCTGTTGGGTTGAGAGAGGAAAACAGTGGGTGGTTCGAGAAAAAAGTGTCGGTGACGCGATATATTGATTGCAGCTGCTCGGGCGGGGAGGATTAGGTAGGTGGTGTTCCACTACAGAGACCTAACTAAGCCAAACTTTGACAACGCCACGGCTCGGCAGCTTTGAATAAGCGTTCGGTAGGTACTTAGCTAAGAACGTATCTAGGTAAACCTTTGTGAAGGCTTTAATTAATAGAAATGATTACCTAGGTAGTTATACCACAACAAATGTAGATTAAAAGCGTTAACTAAGAACGATTGAAAGCTATCATCGATCTTAGGTATTGGGCAGCCATGCAAATTGTGCGAGAATTTACTACAATACCGTAATAGGTTTAGGTTCGTGGCTGGATCACGATTCCAAATGAGGCCGACATTCGGTGCTTGCTGTTATGTCATTGGTAAAGCAGAGGGAGTGTGTACCTAGGAGGTAGGTAGGTAATTGTTGTCTATACAGTACACACTGTACAAGGCCTGGTGGTTGTACGCTATTTATTTTGGGTTAGCCACGGAAGATACATCTACTTAACTTACCTCTGTCCAGAAAACCCTCAATACAGTGCAGATCTTAAAGTAGAAACTGTAGCGAGACCACTACTAGCGGACAATAAAGAGGTAGTCTAGGTACTGTAGGTTTTATTGAGCTTAGCGCATTTGCTGCTTTTGCTCAGGCTCGGCTCAGCCAGTTATTACTAGTCAGGTGACTGTGGAACAGGCCCGTGTGCATTTATGCATTATATTATGCAGAGAGTAATGGATCTCAAAACGGGAGGCTCTAGCTCTCAAAACAGTTCTAGCCCTTAAAACCGTCCCAGGCTGTTTTAACCGTTAAGTAAGGCAAGCGAACGAAGCCCACTATCTACGGGCGCAGGTTTTATGGCTGACAATCTTTAGAACAATGTTGTCAACAACAGATTGCCACTGCAGCCATCATAGGCTATATAGATACCCCCTGGGGGATCCTATCATCGGTGTTTTCAACAAGCGAATTAGCATAAAAAGGTTAAGGAAATATTCCGTAGTACCGCAAATCCAAGGACAATCGCAAGGTATTTTGGCTACTAACAGTTTACAAGAATAATAATAGTATCGAGATGTCATGCATGGCTAGCCACTGCAGTACGTAGGTAGGTAGTATAGCACATGAGCCCATAGATCACGTGACCTCATCGATAGGAAGGACAAGGGGTGATCTGTTTGAATGGGTTACATTCATATCATTCGTTCATTATACATTACTCAAATACAACAACAATCTTTACCACATACTAGGCGATGGCTCAAATGAAGCAGGTGGTGTGAAGCATGTAGAGTAACCTGAGTAACATCATAGTTGTCCCTTTATCCTTTCACATAGTCCCTATGGCTTGAAGTTGTATACAATGATGCGAAAATCATCGCTCCCTGTAGCCAATATCGAGTCCGTGAGACTAATACACGTTACTGGCCCTTTGTGGCCGGTTAGTGTTCTTAGACAGTTGCCTGTGATCGCATCCCAAACCTTTACCAAAGAGTCTCCCGCACCAGATACGATTCGTAGGCTATCCATGGCAAAGGACCACACACCCTCCGTGTGTCCAAAATCAACCCTCACGCAAGCACCAGTGGCAGTATCCCAGACGCGAAGCGTATTGTCAAGACTCCCACTTACCACATATGGAGGTGGTAAGCTCCGCTCAGGACAAGCAGTAAAGCCGTTACCATAACTTGATCGAAGCGTCTCCATATCTTTTTCATGACTTGGGTGGTCAGCCAAGGGGCTCGACTCTAGCAGATGGCTATATTCGGGCCCTACTGACGAGAACAAAGCTTGCTGGGCTTGCCCGCAGTGTCCTTCGAAAACTCTAATACACTGCCGCGTATCCAGATCCCAAAGGCGTAAAGTAAAGTCATCTGACGCGGAGATGAGGGTGCGCGAGGTTGTATCCATATGTACTGAGTTAACACCGTCTTTGTGGCCTCGCAATGTGAAAGCTTCCTTGCCCTCGAAGTTCCATATCTTTATGGTCTTATCCATAGAGCTCGATGCCAGGATCTTGCCAGCAAGATCAAGTCCGGCAAGAGCATCGTTGTGATTGGAGATAGTAAGCAAACATTGGCCAGTTTGCCAGTTCCAGATTTTGATTGTCTCGTCCAAGCTACCGCTGATAATCTTACTGCCATCGAATTGGAGTGCGCGAATTCCGGCAGTATGTCCAAGGAAGGTCCGAACCAGGGATCCAGAACCCAAATTCCACAACCTAATAGTAGCGTCATAAGATCCTGTAACTAAATAATTATTATGGATCTTGAGACACATCACACTATCGGTATGGCCTTCAAGCACTGTTACCTTGTACCTTCCGTGCTTCCAGTTAAGGCCAACCAGCAAGCGTTCCTTGTAAACCTCCTTCCAGGGTCGGGTGTACGCCGTGTTCAGTTCAATGGCATGGTGATGAAGTATACGTTGGCGTTTAGCGGGAGGGCCGAGGCGAGAATCATGGCTGTGCAGATTATCTAACTCCGGTCTTGAGTTGCTTGGTCTCCCGAGAGATGGACTCCAGTCTCCGGTGCAAGTGTCGTCAGGATCTGGATTTACCGGTTGTTGCCGTTGCTGCGGCGCCTGTAGCAAAGGCAGGCTCCACCCGCATCTCGAGCATTTCTTGTTAATGTGTTGTTGGCACATGCGGTACCATATAATATCATCATCGGCTAACCTTTTCCAAAGCTGGCTTACTTGGGCAGCTTTGGATAAGGTCGTAGCATTAAGGTACTGGAGGATACGAACCGATATCTCATTTGGTAGAACGGCGAGGAAGTCGATACGAATAAGCGCCTTGACAGCGGTGGATACATATGATAACTGCGAGAAACAGCATTGTGCTAATATACCGTCCAAGATAAGACAGCGTTCCTCTTCCGGAGCATCCGAAAAGAACGTCCAAATAGAGTTGATGACTTGTTGACGACTTTGAGGCAGGTTCTCGAGTTTCTTGAGGCAGTTAGCATATAAGCTCCATATTTACTGCATGAATAATACTCACCCGCTGTCGCTCCTGCATTGCCTCTTCATCTGCCAGCCTCTGGTATGCTAGATCGGGTCGGTGCCGGTAGCAGAACGGGCGATCGGAGCCCTGAGTAGGCGTGACTCCCTGTTGAGACATGGCTGGAAGCGAATTTGCGGCGACTTGGTGTTTCTTAACAGATGATCTAGGATTGAGACGGCAAACAAGCGAAAGCCGCGAATTTGGTAGATAACTTCAAGTATTGAACCTTAGGTACCTGTATGGTAAGTTGTTGATTGGCAACATAATTTATGTATAATTTATACAAAAGTAAACGGTAAAACGGTTTCCCTTTACTGTCAGCGCAAGGTATCTATTTGAATGCTGCCCTAACTCCGTGACCTTTCTGACCCATTGTTAAACCCCACACTACTCCTGCCAGCATAAGTGACATAGCTGCAATGCTACACTTTTGTTATTATCTTTTGATCGATTTTGGGGGCGGCTTCACGGAGGGTTGGGTTTCAGAGGAGTTAGCAGGCACGGTCGAGGGAGATGAGGAGGCAGTGAAGAAGATGGTAGATTTCTTGGGCGTTGGGCATAACGAATCTCAGACGCAGGAATGATGGGCAATATGTTCGATTGAGGGCATCCGTTCTCTTTGAGTACTAGCAACCAGCGCACAAGCTACAGAAACGATTTGGCAGATCCCTTCGTTGCAAATGTCAATCTTCTAGTTAAGCCTATCCCACCATTTTTAACGCAATGGAGGCTCACGGGAGTGAATGAGTCAAAATCCTTCTTGTTACACTTGTCGGTATTAATGTTGCTGCTATCACCATACTTCTCATCGTCATCAACCCCAAGGTGGCCATATGTTGCAAAAGTATCTGATGCGAGTATATCAAAATCAAGAGCGTCGTTTGAGCCAGGATCCGGGTCGCTGTTGAATCGCACCACTACTTGAACTTGTGCCACCAGTGAACATGTTCATCGGTAAGGACGAGGGACCTAACTTATTAAACAACTTGATCAATTTAATAGCCATAGGAACACAAACAAGTTTGCACGAATGCAATTGCACTACTGAACGTTTTTAGTATAAGACTACTCTATCTTAATCAGGCTGTTTTTCTTTATGTCTGAATTAAAAAGGAAAAAAGGAAAAAATCTTGAATACTGAATGATGAAGTGGTTACTCAAGCCACACGGTCAACAAGTGGGAGCCCGTTTGGAATTAAACGGTTATTTATTATTTTTGTGGTGCATTTACAGTAGCGCATGAATTAATGGCCAGGGACGGATGATTCAACGGCTAAGTTGAACTTATGCATTTGGACTTTTGCAAAGGCGGGTCTTGCTCCGGCCAGGCTTAATAAGCCCTGCTCGCGCTAAAAGCGGCACTGCTCGGGTGAAGCCCCCAATGCGATTCAGGATGGTACCTAAAACCCATCCTTCAGTTACTTACGCAGCCTCAAACTGACGTAGCTTCGACGGTCCTTGGTAGGCCCGTAGGCAGGTACCTAGGTACGTTAAAGTACCTACGGCAATCTTATCTTGATTCTCAGAGCCTCCAGATACCTAGGCTGCTAAGCAACCTCCAAGAGACGGATACGCATCAATTGAACAAGAACACGCAATCTATAAGGCACTTAGGCTACCATATTCGATAACACTCATTCCTTGCACGCCAGTTGTTCTGGATAACTCAGCTACTTCGTCACGAAAGCTGCGATGAATGTGAGAACAAGCACACCCAACCCAGAGTCACCCCCATCCCCATCTCAGACGCCCACCGAGACAGCCGCTGACAGGGACGGTCGTGGCAGATCCTAGAATGGGCTTTCGGTAAGCGCATGACGCCGGCCGAGCGTCTGCGCAAGAACCAACGCCTCCTCGACAAGGCGATACGCGAGATCGATCAGCAGAAAGTCAAGCTGGAGAGACAGGAGAAGCAGCTCGTGGGCCAGATCAGACAGAGTGCCCAGAAGGGCCAGATGGGTGCAGCCAAGATACAAGCAAAGGACTTGGTGCGCACGCGAAGGTCAGCGGCCATGCGCTGTGTCCAGCCCTGCCTCAGAGCAGACCCCCGCGACTAACTACTCTGCGTGCCACAGGTACATCGAGAAGTTCTACGGACTCAAGAGTAACCTGCAAAAGATATCCCTGCGGCTTCAGGTATGCCCGTGTCCATCTTGGATATCACCAGGCGCTAATGCGTGACGCTCGCAGACCCATCGGACAAACGAGCAGATGATGCAGGCCATGAAGGGCGCCACCATGGCCTTGGGAAGCATGAACCGGACCATGAACCTCCCCGCCTTGCAACGGATCGCCATGGAATTCGAGCGCGAGAACGACATAATGGAGCAGAGACAGGAGATGATGGACGATGCCATCGATGATGCCATGGATGTCGGTGTGGAGGAAGAGGGCGACGAGGTCGTAGAGCAGGTATTGGAGGAGATTGGGGTCGACCTTAACCAGGCTGTGAGTAGCCAAGCGATTCCTGACAGAGCGAGTTCTTTCTAACCAGACCGTGCAGTTCGGAGAGACGCCCACGGGTCTCCAGTCCGACAAAGTTCCCGAGAGCAGGGTGGCTCAGGCAATCGGGGGTCCCAGCGGAGGTGGTGATTCTGCGGATGACGATCTCCAGGCTCGCCTTGACAGCCTGAGAAAGTAAACGTTGTCGCCATTCACGAGCGCTGTATCCCTCCAATGCCGAAGCCAAATCTTCTCTGACCTTGGCTTCCAGCGAGCAGGCTTGTTGGAGGATAGGATATGAGAAGTATGATGATTGACACCTGGGCATAAACTGACCCCCCACGATACCATCCTTAATGCCACGAGCCTTCCTTCGATTTCCGCTCAGTCGTGTCTACATCTATCTATACAGCCGGTACAAATCATTGAATGACTATTCTGAAGATTTCAGTCACGCCCTCTTTGTCAAGGCATGCTGGGTTCGTCTGCACCCATCTACTATCCCGCAGGCTATGCTCTACTCCGCGATCCTGTCGCGGCCGGGTCTCTCCTCGCGGATGCCAAACTCCTTTAGCGTCCGCGGCATGCCCGGCGCACGAATAATGGCATCCATGAGGTTGCGAGATCCCCCCCTTTTTTTACCCCCAAGCCTGCCCCACGACGTTTACCCGCTTCTGCGGCTGCGGTACTGCGCAAAGCGTCTCTACGTAGTAATCGAGTCTCTGGATCCCATGATCAAACACGCACTATTCAGTCCCGTCATCGACAGCTTTGCGCCTGGGATCACGAGGACCAAGCACGCTTCTACGGCCCTGAGAACGAATATTCACTTACGCCTACTGCTCTCGTTTGTCGCCCCGGAGAATAGGGAGTATTCGCTGCCTAGTAGGGAAGTCTGGATGCAGACTACGGTAATCACGGGTAAATCGTGTCATGGCGCGCGAAAGCGTCATCGCCGGATAGAGAGTCTAGCCCGTCAAGTGTCAAGAACGAGCTGACGACGGCCTGTCTTTCGAGTAGAGCTCATGGCTGTAGGTCGTGTAGTCGAAGTAGAGGTGTATTATACTCCGTGCCCCTTGGCCGCGATGCGTTAGGCCCGTACGCAAGACAGTAATTTTCCAACGCCGATGAGACTCTGCCCGCACAGAATCACGATGTAACTGACGTCGTACCGCTTCACATCTGCCGCAGCAAAGAAACCCTCAGACCACGGTGTACGGTGCGGACGCATGTCGATGCCGGTTCCGACCACCTGCTGCCGAGCTGAGTTTGGAGGCCGTCGAGGTAAGATGTGTTCTTAGCTGGCGACCGCAAGCAGATGAATAGCTTCCACGTGCCCCTGGAATAGTGAGAGACTGTGGCCAGGATTTGCCGGGGGAATGCGTGGTTGATGGTTTCATTGAATCATTTCATATTTATCCCCCTACCCCCCCTCATTCTATAATAAGTACCTACCTAGGTAGATAAGAAAGAATCGTTGTGATTCTACTATCTAGAGCTTACCTATTCGTATATATAGTGATTACCTATCTAATAGCAACGAGCCTGGAACATCAACCTTTTATATCTAGACATTGCCGCCATGAAAGGTGTTCCGGTGTTGATATCTAGATTTGGGATCCTGCTGAGTTTAGGTACCCAGCGACTCGGGCGATGCTTTGCTTCCATGTAAGCTGCGATATGAGATATTCTGCTATGGTATGATTTATCTCGTCACTTATGGATTACTATGCTTCCATCACGCCAGAGCAATAGGCATCTAGGTTCCAATGGTAGCCATCTACCTACCTACCTATCTAAGTACATAGAGGTAGTTAGGCAAACATACTTGCATACATGTACGGGGAGATTGGGGGGACCGGAATACAACCACATTAATACTAGGTAGTCCTTCTGTAAAGCCTTGTCAATTAATAACCAAAGCTGTTGTTACTAGGATTCTTGGTAAAAGGTTTAAGGAGCTGACTGTGATGTGATGACAGCCGGGATCCTAAGCAAGCCATGCCACGTGCTATCAGCCGCAGCAGCAGCCAAGAGCCGCCTAAGAACTTATCCCTTTATTAGATTCTGAAATACCTATATAAGTATGCATTATAACTCTGCGGAACAAGAAGAGAGAAGGTTACCTATTGTTGTAGTGGGTAGGAATTGCAGCCCTTTATCATAAAGCCTAGAGGAAATACACTCCGAAGAGTGCCTGGTAGACAGAAGTATATGCACTACCTATCTACTCAAGTTGGTATAGGAGATTTCTATTATTAGCCTGTTCCTTAGTACCTAGGTACCTCTAAATAACTCCGAGCAGTAGCTAGTATGCACGTTGGAAGTGTACGGGTGAAGGTACTGTGCACCTACTTAGTACCTATAGGAGGTATTGACAGTATCTACACTACCTCTGCAGTTAACATCTCCTCCTCTCCCCACCTCACTGCACTGGTGCACGTTCCCCCTCCATCCTAGGTTCTTTAGAGCACCCCTCTTGTGAACCCCACGATTTATCATCCGTTCCCAATTACCCTACCAGTACCTGACTCCCTACCACCTACCTAAGTATACCCCTACCTCTTATAGCCGACAACAACAACCACAACAACAACCACAACGAGGACGACAACAACTTCTGCACATATCAACACTACGACCAGCACAGCCGACACGAAACTACGCCCCACGACCAGCTCTCCCGCGCAACTACCGATGCTGTTTACATCTGTTGCACCGAGCTCTTTTGTTTGCGCCTCACAACCACTCCCTTGCATGACGTCGATCCTCTCATCTCCCTCCTCCCACTGGTGAGTGCAACTCGAGGTTGTCGCATGATCTCGTTCCTTGCAGACGCAAGCCTCACTCGTATTCCATTCATTTACCTCCCTATCTGCCTGCATCGCCGACTATCCAAGGAAAAATGTATCTCCATCACCTACCGTCTTCACTGCCTGCCTCCTAGCTACCTAATCCCCTGCGTATGTCCTAGCATTTGCGATTGTCTACAAAATAAAGGTAGCCAGCAACACAAATAAATACTTTAACGTTGCCTCATTGCCCTGTTGCCGTCTTCTTCTCCCTAAGTCACCAAGCAAGCAGCCACGCAAGCCAGCCGGCAGACAAACAAAGATTGCCTGTCAACCGTGTTGTCAGTCACAGCATTGTCTGTGTGTCTATCCGCCTGTCCGCCTGTCCGTCCCCTTGCCTGCATATTCTGCTTTTCCGTCCTTTGTGCAACCTCCGTTTCCCTTGGTTTTTGTCCGCCGCCCGCTCTCAAAGACATTCGCTCTCCGGCCTAACGCTGTGACTACTAGGTAGTGTTGTTGCTCTCCAGACAGGACAAGCACCGTTCCTGTTCTGCAATCACAATCACAACGCCTCCACATATGACGACAACTAAGTCTGCCCACACAACCGCCCATCTCTCGACATAAATTGCCTGTCGTTCCTGGTAAACGGCCATCGCCTCGTGTGGTCCTGTAGTCGATTGTGCCTCTCTACCTCCTATTTTATATTGAATATTCGACATCACTGACCTCCCTCACTTCCGCCTGCCCCTGGCATCTCCGACCTGCTACAGCTGTGTGTAACAGTCGTCTTTACCATTCCGTTTCATTTCCGAAAATCTGGCAGGAAGCAAACGCCGCAGTCTCTCCTCTCAAGGAGGTCTGCTAAATAGGATGTTTGGTGGCAGCTCCAATTCCTCTGTCGCCAGATCCAGCACTCCCCCGGCTAGGGACCCCATCACCAAATCCGACGCCCATTCTGAAGACCCCAAGACCTCGTCGTCCCCCGACAGTGCCCCTAGACTCCCCGACCAGGCCGCCAGCGGTGAGAAGCGCAGTGGCAATGGCAGCCCTTCCGGTCGACAGAACTCCGACAACAGTGCTGCTGAGAAGAAGCGCAGGAGTAGTGGCGTGGGAACCAAGGCCAGCAACTTCATAGCGAGCGCAAAGAACACCCTCAATTTCCAGTCTGGTCGGACCAACAGCGACTTGTCCGCGCGCACGCCTTTACAGAAGTTGGGCAAACAGGACCAGGCACTTGCCGTGCCGCAAGGCCAGCACAATAACTCGGCAGGCGAATCCCTCCCCAGCCCAAGATCCACCTTTCGCGTGGGTGTGTGGGAAGATAGAAATAAGAAGTGTCGGCGCACTATGGAAGATACCCATGCTTTCTTGTACAATTTCTTGCCTACGCCCGCTCCCCTCCTGGCTGGGGACTCCGCGGACAAGAATTCAAAGTCGCAAAGCCCGCCAGAGGACAACGATGCTCAAGTCGAGCCGACGTCGCAGGACATGATCGAGACCGATAATGGTTATTTCGCCATATTCGATGGACATGCTGGTACTTTTGCCGCTGACTGGTGTGGCAAAAAGCTTCACCTTGTCCTTGAAGATACCATTCGCCGTAACCCAAACGCCCCTATACCCGAGCTTCTTGACCAGACTTTTACAAACGTCGATGTGCAGTTGGAAAAGCTGCCGCTTAAAAACAGTGGATGCACGGCAGCAGTCGCCGTTTTGCGCTGGGAGGATAGAGTCCCCAGTTCGAGCTCTGCCACCGGTTCCCAGGCAATTGCTCTAGCTACCGCAGCGGCCTCCAAGGCCTCGGACGCTTTAAAACCTAAGGACAGTAAGTCTGAGGATGGCAGCAAAACCATAGCCATCCCAGAGTCAACTCACGGAAGATTAAAAGGTACCGCGACACGACAACGAGTGCTCTACACAGCTAATGTGGGCGATGCACGTATCATTTTGTGCCGAGCTGGCAAGGCTTTACGGCTTTCTTACGATCACAAGGGAAGCGACGAAAACGAAGGAAAGCGTATTGCCAATGCCGGGGGATTGATACTCAACAACCGAGTTAACGGCGTGTTGGCCGTGACGAGAGCGCTGGGAGATTCATACATGAAAGATCTTGTCGTTGGGCACCCTTATACCACGGAGACATTGATTCAACCCGAAGTGGATGAGTTCATCATTATCGCTTGTGACGGGGTAAGTTGACACAGGTCTCAACAATTCTATTTCTTCTTCGTCCCCTCTACCTCTTTATAAATTTATATATAATATAAATTTTGGCAGTCACTAACATCAAATCTTCAAGCTCTGGGATGTATGTTCAGACCAGGAAGCGGTCGACCTCATCCGCGACAAACCAGATCCCGTAGCGGCCTCTAAACTCCTAGTAGACCATGCCCTCGCTCGGTTCAGCACGGACAATTTGTCATGCATGATTATTCGATTTGACAAAGCCGCTCTACTCGACCAAACCAACAAAGACCGACATATTGGCGTTGAAGGCGATAGTATGGGTGAAAGTGGAAAAGTCAGCGAAGCAGAAAAGATTGTCAGCTCAACAAAACAGAAGATTGCCGAGGGAGATGCGCCGGCCATAGGTGTCTCAGCGAGTAACAGTGGCCGCGGACGCGACCCGACGCCCATTGAGGAAGGCGACACCTTTACACCTACCATTATCAAGGAGTCGGTCGAGGAGGAAGAACCTGGTTCTATCGATGAGGATGAAGTCGACGCTCCCGAAGTTACCGCCAAGGGCGTCAAGGACAAAGACGCGATTGCTGCCACGGCCGATGCTGATGCTGCTAAGACGGGCTCGGAAAGAATCTGTTAGCTTCGCACGTTACCTGGCCTGCAGATCGTTGTTGATAGATGGTTGGTAAGGTTCTACCATGAATGAATGAGTAGATGGGAGACTACTTAGACAAGCGATTGGCTTGGGCTACTATCAGGTTTAGGATCCATGTCCTATTGTTGTGGGTGTGGTCGCTCTTCTTGTATTGGACCCGACTTGCACGGCGTTTTTGCATTGCTTGTTTGTTGCGGCATGGAACCTACTCACCTATCTTGTCTAGGTTCGTCAGGGTTAGGTTGGCTGTTCGTTTGGTTTGTGTGTATGTATGCATGTATGTATGTATGTATGATGATGGTCATGGCCACAGAAATAGCCAAAGATAGGGAGGGAGTCGAAATGGGTGGGTTGGGAAAGGGGGGGGATGTTTGGTTAGGAGTAGGGTAGGGCGACGAATGGAATGGAGTGGACCAGCCAGGACGTTTATCCGCGGGGTTTTCGTTTCATCTCTGTAGACCTTGTTGCTTCATTGCTTTATTCCTGTGAAAGAGCCCATCCCCCTAAACAACCATGACCCCTTTTCTTTCTTTGCGTGTTGAGGAAGAAGCCAGGATGGAGGAGAGAAGAGAAGAGAGGAAGAGCGGAGATGGTGTATTCAGACACCTGAGGAAAGAAAGGATGATGAGATTTAGAAAAAGCCGGGAAAGGAAAGACGAGATGAGACAAGGCTGAATCGAGCAAAGTGAGAATCAAGAGAGCTAAGAAGGGGATTCTATCTCGGGATTTAGGAGACGGAACAAAGGGGCCCTTTTGGTTTCATTGTAGATATTATGTGATGATGCTGTAAAATAGGGGACTGCTTGGCCTCACCAGTCACAATAATCCTCCCCGGCTACAGGTACAATCATGCTTATAGCTCCTAGGAATTCAATGAGCAATGTGTTCTCCGAATATATAATTCTTACATAGAGATACACATGTGTAAGCATGTATATACATAGAGTAGGTAGTTTGATGGAAAGATTCGCCTTCATGTGCGGCACTCGGGAACTTACAAGATACAAAAATCTCTACGAGGATCTCCTGTTCCGGCAGACTGGAAACGTCCCTGTGATATCCGCGCGGACGCAGACTGCCTATCGGATACCAGTGAGACCCTGACCCCCTTGTTGGCACCACAACGTTTATGATGGAGGGGGTATGCAATGTCCCGAGCCTCGTGGTCGAGTTATCAGCTGGGTGAATGGTCTTGTCAAAACTTTCGAATGCAAGTTGGGTTGTCTGCTTCGCTTGTGGCAATACAGCGGGTGCCAGAGGCATTGTTGCTGTCTACTTCCAATCTTCTCATGGCGCAATCTGACATTTATCAGAATGGACTTTTACGTATGTTTTGCAAGCTGGCACACTCATGACACCTTCATACTATGCGAGCACAGGAACCAGCACTGCCATAGCCTCGTACCCCGAGGAGGTTTAGCAAAAATTACAGGTTTGAAGTCAAGTCTTGTTTAGCGCCAGGGCATGAAATATGTTCCTAACCCCCCCCTCCCCCTCCCTGGCACTTTCCCATCCACAAATTTGTATTTGGTATTCTATCATGGTTCGATGCCTCCTTTTGCGTAGCCCCCTCGACCAAGTTATTCCCCATCCATTCGACCGAGTTCGTGGTCCTGGAATGATAGTACACTGTGCACCTATTGTAGGGCTCCATCTGCCACGCACCTCTACCAGACGTAACGCCGAGTGACAAGCAAGCTATTCATGCATTGGTTGGTGCAGAACTAGAGCTGACAACAACACGCCCATCCGGCGCTACATGGGTTGTTGTGATTTCTGATTGCGTCACAGAGAATCTGTCATAGCCAGGGGTTGTCTTGTGTCCTCTAGAAGACGGGAAAAGTAAAGCTGGAGAACATTTCCTCTTGCATGGGGTGCAAAACTACCTAGACTAGAGGTTAACCTGCTTTAATTTGTGGCAGACGCATGGTTGTGGACAGCATCGCTGATATCATCCCTCTTCCTTTTATTGTGTTTGTTTGTGATATAGGTACCTCATGTACTCCATGGCTTCACATTGTAGTCTTTTACCCCCTTGTTGTTAGGTATTCTCTGCGAGACACATATATGATGTTAACCACCACTACTGATAGTTGCTTTGGAGTTCTTTTTTTTTTCTCTTTGTTTCTTTTTGGCCCGTGTGTCAAGTGTTTTTCACATTTTAAGCACACAAGGCAGGATTTATAGTAGTGGTATTGACATTAAATAAAGATGGAAGAGATGGGAGCTGTGAAGCACTCCTCATACTTCTAACACACCTACAGCTCTTGCCTCTGTTCGGTACTTAGGTACTTAGGTACTTAGGTACTTCTTCCATGACTTGATGGAGTGCACGGATCATTCCACAGCAGGTGCCTGGGTGGCTCGTGGGTTGTGGGTCGCAAGAAATCTCTTTAGTCTTTTTTTCGTGTTACAATTTTTTTTTCCTTATAAAAACCCAGGTTCCCTCCTGTCTGCACTTTCGCTCTTCCTTTTCTATTCATTCGCAGCTCCCATGCCAGCCATGTCTTGCAACGCAGGCAGAGTGCGATGAGTGTTTCGCAGTGCATTGCTTGGACGAATTCCATCCTCATTAATTTACTAACATCTGTCTGATTGCAATGGTAGACAGAAATATGCGATGGCCATGCCCCCCCATCATGAGCCGGCTGCTTCCAGCCTCTCTTGGCCCAGGTATGTTCTATTTTCCTTCCCCTCCAGTTCAGTCCAGCATGATTCAATTTTCCATTCTATTCGCAGTTTCCACGCTAGCCGTCGCTTTGCAGCCCATACAGACGGTAGATGAGCGCTTAATATGCCTTTCTTGGATGTATGACACATGGACTTTGCATTGATGTCTTCTAATTGATTTCGCTTTTACGATTTACTAATGGCATACCTATCAGATGGCAGAAACACGCGATCGCTCGCCGAATGCTATGAATTTCTCGAAGACCGCCGCCTCGGTGAAAGCTTGGGCCCTCGGCCAGAACCTGGCATCCTACGACTTTGGTAGAATTCCCTTCCCCTGCGCTGAAGGACCACGGTCTATACATTCTGTCAGGTGGTGTCTCCGGACCCGAATCTAAGATTTGGGTCCGCTTGTTTACACAGGCATTGTGGTGAAGCTCCCAGAGCCTCTAAAACAAATTCAGGAATGCCAAGGTCTCTCTGCGCTCCTGAAGACTCGAATGACACCGTCGTAAGTACTCGAATCGGTTGGCGAGTTGCACATTTATCCTGGTGATGCTGAATAGCCGTTCGATGTTCATCTGCTTTGGTGTTTGAACGTGAGCTTCTATTCATGTGTTATCGCAAGAGTTCCCGACCAAGTAGAAGATGAACGCGTGACTACCAAACTATTGGAAGATCTAACTATCGTGGAATCTATCATGACTACCTATTGTCGGGTGCAATGGTATCTCAAGCAAGGCAACAGGCCTGGCGGCCAATTCGCTTAGATCCGCGATGCATCTGATTGAGCACATCCCTGATACTGTTGTAAGTTAGTTAGCTGCTTCATGTAGGAATCTAGATAGGCTTCGCTATAAGAACAACGTTATCCCCAACCTATGATGGTGTAACTCGAGATAGATCCTAGTATCCTAGTATACATACCTTGAACTCACATAATTCCCTTGCCGAGTCTTGTAGCTCAGGCTGTATTGTTACGACGTCGCTGGAGGTCACAATTCTTAGAAGCCAATTTTGTGATGATCCGTTGGCTAGTTCTGCCAGTTGCTTACCACATGCATACTCGACTAGGTTAGCGGCATCGCAAAATTGCTCGGAAACCAAGTGATCCCTTAATTTAAGTTGTAGTTCGCGATATTCTTCTAAGACGACTGGGAATACAGAGAGAATCAATTGATGCAAAGACAACGTGTTTAAGACCGCTGTACTACCACAATGAGTCAGCGAACACCTTCGTACTGCATGTTGAATATTGCAGCCCGCAAAGGCTATTTACCAGCACGCTTGAGATATGATATGTCCTTTGGTATCAAAAGTTGCGGCAAAGAGGGACTCTCCCCCGAAATGCAAGTAATTCAATTCGTGCCCGACCTTTTCGACGCTCTGAGAAGTCGAGACGATTTCATATAAGTCCAACAGCCGACAGCTATTCGCACTGCTTTGAAAAAGCCGGTTGAAATCCAGCTAATAGATTCTCTTCTATTATTTCCTTTATTTCCTTCTGGGATTGGCATCAGATCCAGGCATCAGAAACAAGGGCTCACGTTCACGATGCAGTGGGAAACGTTGGAATTTCGAATTTCGAATTTCGATCAGGAGTGTATCGATCTTTAGGAAGCCCATACAGCCACACTCACCACTCTAGTTCCGTAAACAAAGCTTCTAACGTTTCCTAGAGCGAGGAACCGCATCCTCGGAGGTAGAATCACATAAATTTATCGAGTGTGAAACCTAACTGCGGATAGTTCCTGATATGTGGAAGTATTCATAACGATTAAGGTGGCCCCCCGATATGTCTGGCTACCATCTCAAGGGCACGTCTTGAATAATCGCTTGAAATAGTGTCGTCGCTAGTGCCGACAAAGTCCTCCATACAGCAACCTGAAAGAGACTGAGGCAAGTATGTTTTCTTCTCGGAAGTCTAGAGAAGTTGTGTCAAGAGTTCACAATTTGTCGATATGCCTGCTGCTTCGATGTACAAAGGAACGGTCAGGTAGCTTACTCCGAAACGAGATGTATTTTGCCAGGTAGGCTTTCTACCTGAGGAAAGAACCACATACGAAAGGCTCTGGCCACAGGCTATCTGTAGTATCGGTGAAGCTAGTTGTGGTTAGTATGGAGGCTCGAGGCAAGTTGTTTATGCAGATGGCCTTGGAGAATGGAGCTCCGTAGGCTTTCCTCTGTCCTTGAACTGCAACACCATGCTAGGCATGAGGTTTAACCCGACCCGGACTGGTCAAGTATTGCCTAACAACCTATTAACTCTAGACGAGAAACCCGTCCCCGAACCTCAGTTCTCGAGTTGTCTGATCTCCATTTGTGGCGAATGCACTCGAAAGCTTAGCGGGCATAATCACGCCATAGATTGGGGTCATAAACTCGTCTGTCCTATTGCCTCTCGGTCCCGACAGGCAGTGAGTGATGCTTTTGGAGAGATACCGGCTCACTTTTACTACCGCTCTTGACGCCAAGATTGTCATCCATGGTTGAAGCACTCATCACCGGCCTCAGGATTGGCAGGTTAGCAACATCCAATGATGCAACAAGGGAGTTGACTATTGATCACACTGTCGTGTTTTATAACCCAGTGACTTATCAGGCCCGACGGAAGCCGGTCTTGGTCAACATCTAATCCAACACAGCTGGTTCAATGGAAAAGTACCGCAAGATGAAAGAGAAGCTGGTTTTTTTTCTTCTAGATTCCGCACCGACCGAGCGATTCGCACCATGCTACTGATATTATCGTGCGATGTAGTCGAATCACACCCGACTCCATTTGCCCTTATGGGCGATTTTCGTGAAGGCTTGCTTGACTTTGACCGTCGCTTCCCGCGCGTATCTCGTGGAGCCTCACTGGTGAGCATATCTAATTCCACGTCTGGTGATGGGCCAGGTTATTTTTATTTGATTTTATTTGATTTCTTTTTTTTCCTGGGCTATATCAACTACGCGTGGTAGGTATTAAGGTACAACAACAACACTGTAGTTGAGTAAAAGAGGTAGGTTTTGGATGTGCGGTGCTGGTTGTTTCGGGCTGTTGTTTCTAGAAGACATGTGATATTGGTTGAAACGGGATCAAACTAGATGATATTGTTTCCCCCCTCAATTGCTCCTCTGGACCGATACCTATGAGGGTAAGGCAAACAGGGGAACATCAGAATTTGGATTCAATTACATATGTATGTATATACATCTATATATAAAAGAGAAAAATGAACAATTGTTGGTAGGGGATTTAAAATATAAGGCTGAGACCAACATCTAGATATTAAATGAGCTGTTAACATAGCATCAAATGTCACATGTTAAATGCGTTTGAATAGTAGGCATATACCGGTATACCTATGCCTATAAATACCTCAGTACAGAATGTGTTTTACATACTTCGTAAATCATCTATGTATGCTCTTGGGACCTTTGCTGTTTCTGTCTCCTCTATTGCTGGATGCCCTTCGTTAGACTGCTCAACTAAGGACTTAATGTCCAATTACGCAAAAGAAACACACCCGGTAGTATGTGCCGCTGTTGGGAGCAGCGCTGTAACACTGTGACCAGGCACGTTTGAGCGAGAGGGGTCAGACCAGAGGGGTTGGACGAGAAGTTGGGGCAGGGGGGTAAGGGAGGGGGGTCAAAGCGTAAAGGGTGAGGTGCATATCACGAACAGATATTTCGTCGTCATGCAGTTAGGTATTTGTGCAAAATGCGAGGGCGTTTTGCCGGGAACGGGAGAAGGGGTGGGGTGGGGGATGGTCTGATAGGCTGGTTGGTCGGCCGTTTGCTGGAACTCGACACAATATCACATATTAAAAGCAAAGACGGCAGCAAAGTACCTAGGTTAGGTTAGCAAGTTGATCTTGTCTCACTTTGGTCAGGATATCCCACGCCTTGTTATCACTAATATCGTAGCATTATACCCTGGTGGAGAAAAAAAAAAGAACAAACAACAGAGAAAAAAAAAGAAAAAAGAAAAAAGAAAAGAAAGGAAACTTAGATAGGCTTTCGGTCTTCCGTGTCATGGTGGGTGAGGTAGCCCTATGAAAGGTCTGTTGGCTTACATTGGTCTAGGTATCTGGCCAACGTTGGATTACCAATAGTAACTAGGTAGGTATACAACATCACATCATGACACATGTGAAGATTCAAGCATTGTCCTAGGTATAATACTTTTTATTCTTTTGGTTAATATGATGGAAATGGAAACATAACAAAACACCCAAGAGCGCAAACATTGAACACTTAGAATAAATCATGTGTGCCTAGGTAGTGTACAGCACTGTTACCTAGTAATCTGTAGGTATAAGATGCATGTGGGTTTCATTATTACTTTCCAGGTCAGGACAACCATGCACTTCGCCATAACCGTGTTTCATATGTGCTGGAGAAGGGTACTGGGGAGACTAGCTACAGGGGCAAGTTGGGCTCGGGTCATATGCCAATGCTTCAAGACGATCTAAATCAAAACCAGTTTGTCCAAGATAGCTCTTGTCATTTCAAGTGGCATAATTTCCCATTTTCTTTGGCATGAATAGGGACCAATACATATTTGATATCCTTTTCTGCCTTTTGCCTATTTTTTTTCTTCCCTTTAAAGGTGGTATTAATAAAACATGGGTTTCTTTATTTGCATATACCGAGGTAGGTACCTATGTAGGTAGGTTAGGTAAGTACCTAAGTATATATTTGTGAAATACTTGCCTGCAAGCAATCGTTGGCACTAGCCTTGAAGTGAGTAGTGGTTCGTACCTCGATTCCACCTGAGAAGACCCCTTAAGGCTTCCCTACCTCTTCTAGATCTAGCTTCCAGCTTCCAGCCCGGCAGACTCCACAATCAATAATACCACCCAGGTACCAAGCCCCTAGCGCTTGCCCCTATAGGTCCCCCTATCCATAGCGCAGTCCTATCCCGTCCTGCTACTACTACCCAACTAGGTAATCATACCTATACCCGCCCATGTGGGAACCGATCAACTACCCATCCCGCCTTTTTTTTTTTGTTTCAGCGCTCATTCGACAACTTATCGACCTCCAGTGCCTGCTCCTTGCACCTTGTCGTCCCGTCGGTGACAATACCTCACATTACTGCACAGATAGGTAGTCGATTGATGGATTTCTGTCTATTCCAACTGAGTGCCGAATCCTGAATTCGACTTCGACTTCCCATCCCACTCCCATTCACCTCCAACCCCAACTGTCCGGATCCACGCTGCCGGCCATTCCTTGTACGGCGCGCGTATTGATTCGCATGGCACGTTCATCGTGTCGGCTCCAATGTCTCCCATTCGCCGCGGACCCCTGAATTGCCTCTGTCCCCAGATCGCAAACCAACTTGTCGAGTCCCCGAGCATCTCGTAGAGGCTCTCGACATCCCCGGCTCGTCCGACGAATCCCAATCCGACCCAATCCTACAACCCTGTGATCCTACCGGAACCAGTCAGCCGCGCTGGCTCAACCAACCTTAAATCTCTCCCCCGCGTTGACGGCGTCGACGTGGGCTATCATCGTGTCCCACGATGTCGTTGCATGGGCTCGACGACGTCAAGGTTAGAGAAGCATATGACGTCGCAAATGGCGAGCCCGGTGGATGGTAAGATATCTTGCCGCTCTTGCCTTTATTGTTTATTGTTTCCTGCTTCCTGGTACCATCTTCTTTTGCCGGGTATATGGAATGTACATCTATATATACGGGCGGCAGAGGAGTTCCTGTCACTATCGCTTGGGTCTCTTTAGCCGTAGTTCTTAGCGAGCCGCGCCCTGCCGTCATGGCCCCAAGACGCTGACGCGCTGTTCTTCGTATAGGTTCCTTCTTAAGTACGCGAGTCGCGATGAAGTCGACATCCTTGACGCTGGCAATGGCGGCATTTCCGACCTCCGCAACGCCATCGCACAATACAAGGACCCTTCTCCACTTTACGGCTTCCTACGATACAGACGGAGGAGTGTGATTGTAAAATATATTCCCGAGAACTGCTCAAGGCTTATCCAAGGTACGCGATATGGTACTCGGCCTGTTTCGGGAGAAATAATTGGCTAACAGAGCGTGTGTTTGCTTCTTTTTAGCTCGCGCGGCCGTTCACTTCAACGCAATCTGTGACCAATTCACACATAATACCACTTTCGAGATTGCCGATGCCAAGGACTTGAGGGATAGCAAGCTTTCGGCAGCTTGCTCTCTCCATGCCGCCTCGGGATCTTCGTCCTCCTCAAATAGTTCGTTGCGCAGGCGGAGGTTAAACGAGATCGCAGAGGAAGAGGAGGAGGAAGAGAGGGAAAGAAAACGACAGTCGGTTGTGAAGGAAGAGAATCGTCCAACGTCGTCCATCTACTCAGAAGCCCCTGGCTCTCTGTCGCCCGAGCCACCGGTTGTCCTGGACCGTCTGCAAATCACAGACCTATCCGAAACTACCTTTGCTTCCACCAAGAACCTTCCCGACTTCACTGGAGCCCATGTACCGCTTTCGCCTACCAACTCCGAATTCAATCGTCGTTTGTCTTCGCAGTCGGCTCGTCATGAAGTATATAGCTCTGCCTCCTATACTCACGGGAGAAAAGTCAAACTCGGCCCACGACCGTCCTTAGATGCCCACAAGAGACCCTCGACCGCAGAAAACTTCCGTCCTATCGCCGCGCTCCCTGCGGGATTTAAGTTCTTCAAAGGGTCGAAGAAGGGCAAGTCGCGGGAGCAGGAACAAAGTGAACAGGCGGACTTCGCAACCCCTGCAGCCGTGCCGGTCCCTGGGATGCTTTCGCTGTCCACTGATGATCAACTCCCCCCACGACCTGCCACAAGCTCCGGAGCATCTACCAAGTCGACGGCAACCTCGATAGCGCCAGCACGAGAAGGCAAGATGACACCTGAAAAGGCTCGCCTGATGAAGGCCATGAAGCTTCGGGAAAAGAAGATGCAGGACGCCAAGGGAGAACAACTATTATCGCCAACTAAATATAAACCCGCAGGAAACATGGCTGAAGTAGTGCCCAACGCCGAATCAGAGAAGTCACCTCCCCTCCAAGCTGAGAATGCTAGTATTGCTACTTCAAATGCCGATTCCTCTATTGGCTTGCCAATTCCCGCGACGACGAAACCTGAAGTACATTCTAGGGATGTTGTCTTGGACTCACACCCATCCTCCCCCGGTGCTGCATCATCTACAGGTATTGGCGATTCTACGAAAGCATCTTCCTTATCCGATTTGACCGATGAGACGATTCAAGCTTCCAAGGAACCCCAGCAAAATGCTGATGAAGAAGTCGAAGAGGGCGAGACAGAGCTCTCAGACATGCAGAAAAATAACACTACAGAGCTAGCCAATACGCCACAAGTTGGAACAAGAGGCAACGATGTCTCAAGCGATCAGCTAGCAAAAGGTGCCGGGGAATTTGTTCAAATTCCAGAGAACGACACAAACATTTCACAACGCACTGGGGCGATGATTAGGAAGTCGATAGAACCTGATGATTTCGCTGTTCATGTTGACTGCAGAGCGACCTCGCATGACGGTAAACGTCTCGAGGACGAAGCTCCCGCTGAATTACTAGACGGTGGTTTTTCTACTCCTAGAATCAACAACGCTAAGTCCGCCATCCCTCAAGTTGACGACCAGTCCGGCGTTGGCTTGGAGGATAACCAGAGCGTCACCGAAAACCAACTACGGGTTCCTTCATCCACCTTCATTTCTAATGAGGCCAAGTCTCCGAGTTCGCCAATATCATCAACAGCTCCGAGCTTGAAATCAAAATTCTCTAGAAAAGACGTTGCTGTACCTACAGAGCCTACTCTTCCCACGCTCGACAAGACGATTGCCACTCCTTCAGCCGCTGATTACGGATCACTAAAACCAGACGTACCACTGAAAAACGGGCCTCAAATCTTGTTAGCTTCTCCACCGAACCCTCCCAGGCAAAAGGCCACAATTGAACCAATCCGCACTGATCTGCCAGCCGAAGGTACATCTCAAATTGAACCTTCTGATCCTTTGGACGACGATGCTTTGATGGATGAATTGCAGACCGCTACCGTGCAAGAAGCAAAACCGATGCTCGTCTCTAAATCGCCCATTACTCCCGTTTTCCCCAGCCCAGGTAGCCCACCAAGAAAGGACCCGCGTTTACCGCGCGCCGCATCTAATCCTATGCGCGGATCACTTCTCATGCCTGTGGACATATCCCAGGGCAACATTCCCAGGAGTGTATCATCAAATGGTGCCACATTTTTGAACAACCTCACCCGTAATCCATCCAACGCGAGTATCCAATCGAAGAAGGGTAATGTTGGGTCAAGCATTTCACAGCGCATCAAGGCTTTAGAGGCACTATCCGGTAATCCAAACGACGACCGACCTAGACCGACAACGCCGTCCTCCACTTTCTTCACTGTCCGGAAACAAAGCACAAGGGAGCCGTCGAAATCGCCCTCGGTCGCGGATCGAGCGAGTTCTGTCACACGCCAGCCACCCACACCCGAGCGTTCGCGAGAACCGACGCCTGAGGCGCCCAACACGACGCGGGAGAGGTCCGGCTCAATAGCTAGCAAATTGACCATGTTTGAGGGACAGAACGCACCTCGCGGAAGGCCCGAGTCCATCCAGGTCACGGCTCGTATCATTCGTGGTGCAACCTCACCATTTGCCAGCTTGACAAGTGCGCCTAGGAAGCCTGGTGATACTGCGCCCGCAGAGTTGAGACAGTCCACTTTGTTGGTAGATGTTCAAAGGGCTCAATCCGTTAAACCCCTACCTCTATCTGAACGGCCCCCAGTTGTCGAACGTCCCAAGACGAGCGTTTCGGAGCTACATGAATCAAAGTCGAGCTCTGAAGTTGTCGACAAGCAGGCCAGACGACGGTCGTCCATGAATCTCATGAAGAATTTTATCAAGGAGCACACTCCTCTTGGCAACAAGTCGACCGAGCAGCTGACAGCTATATCTCCTGGAGCCACGCCACTCAACTCTCCTAGTCCCCAACCCTCGATCCATCAGACTTCTGCTAGCTTCGTACGGCGCCTATCGACCTCAAGTCGTCGGTCATCCTTTAATCAGGAGGGAGACAATGCCTCCGTGTCAGGGGCTACAAGGTCCTCGTCTCGTATCAGTGACAGCGGCTCTGCCGAGGACGACAAGTCTTTGAGTGACAAAAAGTCCAAGAACCGTACGTCGCGATTCATGCGCCGACTATCCAACTCGTTTGGCGGAGCCCGCAAGAGCGGCAGTGCGGCCATCTCGCCGACGGTGAAGGAAGAAGATGCGGACCAGTTGGAGAAGGCTTCTATCCTGGTCAAGCAGCAAGTGTCGTCGCCGACGATTGTGGCGTTTATGGGCGATGTCAACGTACAGTTTCCGGATAATCTGCTATGGAAGCGTCGTAGTATGTGCCTCGATGCACAGGGCTTCCTTTTCCTCAGCACCATCCAGGGCGGTGCCACGAAGGGGAAGGAGAGCACGGGAACGAAGCGCTTCCATCTCGGGGACTTCCGCAGACCCTATATCCCAGATGTAGAAGTCCAAGAATTACCCAACAGTGTCGTGTTGGACTTTTTGGAGGGCTCGAGCTTACAGATTGCCTGTGGCGATCGTGCAGGCCAGCAAAATGTCTTGCGTAGTACGTATCCGTGCCATTCCGACTTATATATGTGCGTATAACTAACCTGATGGTGACGATAGCTCTCCAAGAGGCACACCTCAGCCACGCAGCCGCAAGTTAAGCAGGCGGCCGCTTTTTTTTTTACGACTTAGATCACTTCTTCATCATCCTCACTCATGACAGATACCCCTACACGGCTTTCTTCTCATCAACATGTCCTCGCGACGTTTCGTACAGCATTCTCATTTGTGTTAACCAAAAAAAAATGATGCACTTCACCACACCTTTCTTTGTCGGAGGCAAAACCGGACATGCCCTCATCCGGCCGAGGTGACGGGTATAGTTGCTATCTGCTTGACAGCATGTATTTTTTTTTCTTCTTTCTCGATGCCCGTCCAACGGGTACCTCTTTTGACTCATAATGTGATACCACCCAATCTCGCGTTGAGGTTTTAGTCAGGTTCGGTTGGAACCATGAAAGTCCCACGACTACCTGTGATTCTCGCCCACCATAATTAGTACGCGCGGATGGAGATGGGGAGGGCGGCCTTCGTCACCAGAGACCAAGCTGCATGTAAGATCTGAGATAGCGGGGAACATTCTGTATATAATTGAATAATGGATGTCGAATGCCGTAATTGGCGTCTAAGAAACACTAGGGCTGCTCTTGGTAGTCTTATGCACCATCTCTATTACACATGTATATGCCTTTGTTTTTAGCGAATGAGGTACAAATAAGTGAAACGTAATATCGCTAAAAAGGTTGCGTAGTTGGACCAGAATTTCCCGTACGCCGATTAAGAAATACCTAACTAGTAAGCCATATTAACGGACCTAGCCACCTATACGAACCTAGCTACATTGGCTAACTAAGCTATATTGCCTGGCCTAGCTACCCATACAACCATTCCTTGCGATTGCCTGATTGTGCAGGAGGAGTTGTCTTGTACAGAAAATAATTAGGGGTGACCCGAATTGTCACCGTTTGATTCTATGTCACGGTCAGGCGCTTCTCTTGCTGCTTATCTGTGGACCAAAAGACGTTGCTCTCCTCCAATCGAGCGGACGGTGCTCGGTGGGATGGAGGGAAGCTTCTGCACAATCAGACTGCACAGCCCGTAGCCTGCCTGGGCTGACGCTGCAGGATTTGGATAGGATTTTCAATCTCTCGGAGTTGGCGGCCATCAGGCAGAATCTCCCCGCATGTACACCCATTCAACAATGACGGGCAAGCTGCAGCTAAATGGCGCTGTATACTAGTTTCAGGCTCATATGCTGAAAAACTCCCTTCGAGGATGTCCTGTTCTGAGTTGCTTTCAGTTCTCCCTACCTGTTCGTAACATCAGAAAATCCGGAAACTACTAAATCACGATGTTGCTGATCTCGTCTAGATACGGTAGATATCGAACAGCATGAGCTCAAGTATTGGTTTTACACTGCCAAGTCACCACTCTCATCTGTGATTCCCTTTCTTGGGCTGTCGCCTCTAGGGGTAACGCTACTCGAATCATTTCAGTAACAATCTTTGTTCTGGAAACCGTGGTGAATTCCATCATGGATCCTCTCTCCATTTCAGCCTCTGTCGCCGGCCTAGTGACACTTGCTGGCTCCGTTTTCTCCCTAGCAGCGAAGTACATCAAGGATGTTAGAGAAGCACCGAAAGAGGCTAAAGATCTTCTGGACGAGGTGAAGCAGTTCTCGGTCCTTCTTCATCAATTGTCCCTGGTAGCTCGTGAGCTCGAAATCACCACAATGGCCGGCGAGGAGGCACTACAAGATTCACCAAACCTGCAATGGCACTATGTCTACGATTGCCAAACGATATTAAACCGTGTTCAGATTGGTCTTAGGCAAGCTACAGATGACCTGAAGTGCTCTTCCACATTCACAAAGATTCGAAGTCGCCTCAAGTGGCCATTTTCGTCAGATGATACGAAAGAGATGATCCAGACGATTCAACGCCATAAGCAGACGATCAACGTAGCCTTGAGTGCAAATTCATATAGTCGGTTGGCAATATGCCTTTCCCGTCAGGAAGCAGCAGCCAAATGCCATGAAGGAATCAATAAACGCCTAGGCGCCATTCAGTATACCGTGAAGGAGATCCTGGAGATCGATACCAAGGTCTTTCTGAACGAAAGACGAAAAAAGGTGCTCGATTTCTTCACCAAATTTGCCAATCCTTGGCATGACTTTGAAATGGTGCAAAGTCTGCGTCATCCATTGACAGGGTTGTGGTTTACTGAGTCGGGTGGTTTCAAGGAATGGAGAGCCACGCCGGGCTCAAAGCTATGGGTCACTGGCATTCCTGGAGCCGGAAAATCGGTTCTCGCAGGGTTAGTCATCTACGAGTGCCTGAAGCTCAGCTCAGCGGACGACAGAAAAGCCACGACATATTTCTTCTGCACCTATAGGGACAAAGCCACGCATTCAGCAAGGAACGTACTGTCGTCGCTGGTTTCACAGCTAGCCAGACAGAATGAAGAAGCATTCCAGATCGTAGAGAAGTACTACAAAGAACTAGCTTTCCAGAAGCCCCTGGCGGCAGAGCCTTCGCTTCAGAAGCTCTTGACGGTTTTCGACACCATGGTTCGAATGTTTGATCAAGTCTTTGTCGTTGTCGATGGCCTTGATGAATGCGAGACAGATGAGGTCGTTCGCAGTCTGTCACAATTGTCGTTTAAAAAGAACAGTGCTTCAATCAGTACACTGCTGCTTAGTCGAGACGTGGTTCATATTCGCGATCAACTGGAGTCAGATTTCGGCCATATTGAAATTGAAGCTCACACAGAAGATATACAACTTTACGTTTTCACCGAGCTGGAAAAGCGCATTGAGTCAAAACAGCTCAGAATACGGAACCCCGAGTTGAAGGCTGAGATCGTGGACCGACTTGTGAATGGTGCCAAGGGAATGTAAGTAAATAGGTTCAGAAATACGCGAAGATAATCTAACATTCGAACCAAGGTTTCGATGGGTGGCTTGTCAACTGGACTATCTTGGCGAGCTTCCAAGCGACCGAGAGCGACGGAACGCTTTGTCCAAGCTTCCACCAACCTTACCAGCCACCTATGAGCGCATTCTCATGAAAGTCGAGCAGTCTGGCAAAGAAGTGCGCAGGCTGGTCCAGAAGACCCTACAATTGATCTGCGCCTCCCTTTGCGACGTGGGCTACCTCCAAGAAGCTCTTGCAATCAGAGATGACTCAAATACGCTTACTGAGGAAGACATGGTGGACGAGTACGAGATCATGTTGAGGTGTAGCAGCCTTATTCGAAAGTCATCTGATGGGACAAAGCTCGAGTTCTCTCACTTTACTGTCCTGGAATTTCTTAAGGGGATCGATCCTACGCACGCAACTTTATGTCTTTACCGCGTCTCCTACTGTAGGGCTGAAAATGTCCTAGCTCAGGTCTGCTTGCGATACTTGATGCTAGAAGATTTCGAAAAGGAACCTAGAGCAGATATGGAATATTCTCAATATATTCGGAATCGAACCCAAACAAGACCGTTCTACAGACATTGTGCGATTCGCTGGGTCCAGTGCGTCAGAGACCTGGTTAACAAAAAGGGCACCGAGGTTGATGCTGCAACGACGGAGCTTATCCAGACACTTTTCGACCGCCGAAAGAAGGCTCCCTTTTGTCAATGGATTGTTGATTATTTGGACTCTTGGGCGCTTGACGAGGCTCTATATATTTGTTGGGATGGTGATATGTTCCAGGCCCTCCGCCAGCTGAGGTTTGATTTTGGCAGGAGCCAAATTGACAACGGAGACGCCCCTAGAAAACCAGACCGAGAAGAAAGAGAAGCTTTCGTCACATTCATCGCCGCCGTTGTCCGACCAGACTTTACGCCTTTGCATATGGCGTCAGTGCTCGGCTTACGGAGCCTCTGTGATCATCTACTGAGACACGGCGCCAAAGTGAACCTTCAAAGCCGCTTTGGTACTCCACTGCACTGCGCTCTTGGTGGGATTAGCGTCTTTCTTTGGGGGAGCACTCGCGCCAGCCGCCCAATCGTAGCAAGAGTACATCCGCTGAGGACACCGCTGGCACAAAATCAAACTGCGCGTCTTCTCCTTGCTGCCGGCGCAAGTGCGACCCCCCGTCTCTCAACACCTTTCCAACAGAGAACACTCATGGGAACGATGCACTTGTCGCCAATGGACTTCGATACTTTTGCGTTGTTTCCTGATCTCGTACGAGCTGGGTTGATCGTTGAGGAAGAAGACCTGGGTTCAATGGAAACACGACTGAAGTTCATGCGTATTCACAAACGGATTCAACATCATTCTTCTATAATTCTGGCGTTACTGAAGTGTCTCAAGGGCACCGACGATAACAGTGACGGCCCCGTGAAGCGTCTTTATTCCATTGTATACGAATGTGCGCAGAGCGAACATTTGGATTTGAGTGACCTGACGCCTGAGAACATTCGTCGCGAGTTAGCCGATAGTGATACCAGACTGGATATTCTGCAGTCAATGATTAAAAATAATGACGTTATTGCCTTAGAGAAGGTAGTGGGCAAGAACCGACATGAGCTTTTCAAGAATGCTAGGTTTGATGTTGACGGTGAGGAATGGACAGCACTCCATCTGGCTTGTGATTCAAGTTCATCAGGTGTCCTCGAACTGCTGTTGGAAATTGGAACCGACCCCGAAATTACGACGCATCGAGGCACGAAACCAATACATCTGAGCCATCCAGAACGAGATAGCGGAGACAGTCTTAGAGTTCTCTTACAACATCACGTTTCTACGACGGCGAGAAGCGGCAGTCTGAGCACTATTTGGCATTTGGCCATTGAAAATGATGATATAATGACATTGAAGCTTCTCATCAGCTTAGCTTCAGACAAGAACGAGGCGCTACAGATCGTCTCTGGTTCGGGTCAAACTGCAATCTGCCTCGCCCTCGACAAACAAAACGAGGATGCTGTAACACTCCTACTAGAGCACTGCCCTACAGCATCGTTTTGGAAAAGCAGCATGCCTCTGTACCGACAAGCGGCACGCTTAGGTTCTTTGGAGGTCGTGAAGAAGTTATTGGATATGGGCATTCAGCCGGACGATTTCGATGATGAGTTGGGGAGCCCACTTCATGACATTAATCTGAGAGCATCAGTACCATGTGTAAGAGTGCTAGTGGAGACCTTCCCACATCGCTACAGACAACGTAAAGACGGTCTAACACCTTTTAAATCATTTTTGGCACGAGCCGTTGAGGAAAACATTGAAATACAACCACAAGCCTTAGGGGCATTGCTTCCAGCTTTCGAAGCATCTCAGTCTGAAGAAATGGTTGAAGAAACGGTTGGCACGTGGCCTTTCTTCTGCTCATCAATGATTAAATACGCCCTAAAGGCGACAAGAGAAGTCGGTTCGATCAAACAAATGCTTACTCATGTCATCGATGCTGGTGTAATAACCTGCTTTGAAGAAAAGTGCAAAATCCCGGCATTCGTGTTGTTTGCAACCGAACTCGATCAAATCTCATCTGTGCTGCTGCCTGAATGGCTGGCCATGCGCCAGGGTCAACTTTGGGACCTTTATGACAGAGAATTGTCACTCCTGGATAATTGGGAATGCCTTTCTTGTATGTTACTCGAGCTAACATCCAAAACAACATTTGGGGACAGTGCCGCCAAACATCTCTCTGTGGCTCGACTTTTATCTCACGCAATACTGCATGACGATCGTGATTTAGTGAAGCGGTTGCTGCAGAATGGCGTCGATCTTCACCAACGAGTAGACTCAATGTCTGCCCTAGAGATAGCCTGCTTACCAGCAGTAGCCATTTCTAAAGCTACTTTCAGATGCCTGCTTTCATATGCCAAGGCAGATAAACTCAACGAACACAATGAGCGCTTACATGGCTATACCATCACCCATCTTGTGGGAATCCGCAGCCATTTCCAAGAGCGCTCTCTCTGGAAGCTCAGACAGATCCTCGAGGCAGGTGCTGATGCCAACGCTGTGTCATCTGACTCCTGGCACGAATCTGCCCTAAGATTTCACATAACCGGGCACCTTGTCACAACAGCAGAAGTCTTGCTTCAGTTTGGAGCAGATCCATGGGTCACTGGACTGGATGGGCTCAATGCTACCCTGGATGCAATTGCTATAAACAATACTTCGCTTTTGAAAACGATCGCAGAGCACTCAACATCCCGCAAGCTTGCAGCCAAATGGAATCAGACCTGGAAGGATGGTCGTGGTGGCTTCTCGGGAGGCAATGCGTTTCATCTAGCAGCAATGTGGGGTTCTACGGACTCTATGCAGCTCTATCTCGATGAAGAATGGCTTGATGATCTCGAATCAGTCGGTGTGTTTTATTTGAACTTTGGTTGCCTTTCATCTTGTTTCCCATTCCACCATCTGCACCTCAACTTGCTCTTAAGCTTCTTCTAGCCCACAATTTATCCATTGCCAACTAACATGGAGACAGATGATAACCTTCAAACACCCATGCATTATGCGGCGCGATATGGACAGTGGTCTACAATTCATTTTCTTCATCATCATCATGGTTGCGACATTGATCGGGCCGCTCGAGACGGCAAATCGCCGTTGCATCTGGCCATTGAGGGAGAGCATCTGAGAGCCGTGAAAGAGCTCCTGCAACTAGGTGCTAAGATGAAAGTGGATGCGCATGGGCTGTCGCCCATAGCTTACGCCTATAGAACCGGTAACCTTGAGCTTATCAATGCCCTCGAACGACAAAATAAAGATGACGAAAATTTGATCTTTCAACCGAGTCGCAAAGGTATCATAAAAATGACAGACGCATTCTATGTGGCTTTAAACAGTGGCGATCTGGATGCTTGCGAGACATTCGTCACTCAAGGGTTGCCAATTGATTCGGAGATGTGCAAACCTTGGCCTGTTACCCCCCTGATGCTTGCACTTAGTGAGCACATGTCTTCTCAGGTAGTAGAGTGGCTCCTTGGAAACGGAGCAAAGGTTTCGATCGCTTTCGAAGGACCAAACATGCCGAAATATGCTACTGTTCTAGAGGCAGCTATAGCCGATCAGAAATACAACCACTTATTGCATACCCTCCTACGCCGCTACTTAGAGGAAGATGGGGATTTCAGTCGTCTAAAACAGACGCCATTGCATGTAGCTGTGTGGAAAAGGAATTACGAGGGGCTCCGAGTTCTGTTGGATGAGCTGTGTCAATTATCCGATAAAGTCGAGGATGTTGTCAACCAAAAAAACGATCTATTCAACGGCATAACAGCTTTACATTGGGCTGCACAGCTGGACAGTGTTGATGCTGCGGCACTTCTTATCAGCAACGGGGCAAACCTCGAGCTCATGGACTTCGACGGCTTCACGCCTCTTCATCATGCCGCAGGGAGTGGCTCGATCGATGTGCTCAAACTGCTCATAAAGCAGGGAGCTTGCACTAAACCACTGGCTTTGCCTGGAAATCCGACAGCTCTGATGCTGGCTTGCTCGGAAGACCATGTCGAAGTGGCAAAGCATTTATTCCGGCTTGAGAAGGACATAATGGAGAATTCACTTGGCGGGAACATTGTCGATATGGCTCTGGAAGTGGCGGATGAATCCCCCAGGGTGAAGCTATGCGCTAAGCTGCTTCCTAGAGATGATGACCTCCACCGATTGGACCCATATGGTAAATGCGCTATACTTGATGTAATGGCATGCTCTAAACATTGGATTTTGAGACATCTTCTCAGGGAATACCCGCTGTCTCTGCGAACCCAAGACATCCAATGGTCTCCTCCCTCAGTTTGGATGATGTTGACTTCGAGTCGCTTTTCTCTGACCAATATCACAAGAGGGTATCGCCTTATTCATCGATACCTTAGGCGAGAAGAGCCCCTGAAGGTGTCAGACTCTGTCGCTATTGGTGAAAGTAGCTTGCTGTATTTGGCTGCATCCAAGGGGCTCATTGTAGCCATCGATGATCTGCTCTCAATCGGTATCGATACCGAGGGTGAAGTTTGTGAGGGAGGCACTGCATTGACTATTGCAGCGGCTCATGGTCAGCTTGACGTAGTCAAATATCTGGTACGACGAGGAGCGAAGGTTTTCCGTGAATCTAGCGGTCCTCAAGGGAGCGCATTGGTAGCCGCTCATGGAAAGAAGGAAGTATTGCAATGGCTGCTTGTTGATCGTCATACTGACCAAGCCAAGATTACGAACGCCAACCCTAATGAAGATGAGGAAGACAGACAAGTCAGAGAATGGACAGGAGCCATACAGGTTAGACTGTCGTTGAAGTGGGAATGGAAAAAGCGAAGGACCGAGACCATGCTGGAGTATGCTATGCGATTCCAGAATATCATGACAGCGCTCAGGGGAAAACTTGTGAACCCGATTTATTGAAGACAGAAACTAAAGGGACGAATACGAATCCCGTGACGAGGATGATTAGGAGAATGACAAGCACGAGGATGATGATAAAGCACGGACATCGAATGGATATACCAGGGAATGTGAATAACACTAGGACAGACGATGTCAGAGTGTTGTTACTGTTCCAATCTGCAGCGAGGAAATATAACAGCCAGCAGGCCTACTTTAGATATCAGAATCCAACATACATACATAGTATTACTCCCATTAGATATATTAGCACACTGTGGTAATTTGGTTGCTACTCCTAATAGAACGTTAGCGCCATTTTCTTTAAAAAAAATAAAAAATAAAAAGAATGATTGATACTATCTATGCGCAAAGAGAGAGGAAAACAGTTTATTTCAGGAAGCCAATTTCATATCTCTCTCTCAGTACATGGAATGAAAACTGTTGAATCTAGACAAGTTGTTGACAGGTCGGGCACAAATAATGACCGCTAACTAGGTACCTAATGGAACTGCAGGCGAAGCAGAGACGGTTCCGGTTTCTGGTCGAGGCAAGACAGGTCGCCAATGGTTAGGCACCTAATGTGCTGAATAATGCCTGACAGTGTCAGATCGGGGCTTCAGTGCGGGAACAATCAATCCGAACCCCGCCTTCTCTTTTCTGTCCACTGTAAGAATACCTGCCTAACAGGTACCTAAGGTAGAGTTGGGATGGCATCAAGGCACAGCCAATAATGAATGACCTGGCAACTAGCTTTGGGCCTCTACGCATTGAGTCGGAAACAAAAACCTTAAGACTATCTTATTTGTCTATTTGTTTGTCTATTTTTTTGTTTTACTATTTGCTATTCTGCTGTTTATGTACCTACGTTTTAAAGAGCTCGAGTTCAAGTCTTCATCTTGATCCGGCACCATGCACCAATTCCTTGCGTTAATAATCGATTACTTAGGTGAGCAAGACTACCTAGGTACTTACTTAGTGTACTCGCCCAGCCATACCAATTAAATTCCTCGGCACCTACCTGTTTCGGCAACACACAGTACCGCACACAGTAACCGTGACCTGTAAGTTGTCATACCTACCTATATATATTCGGCATGCTGACCCCGCCGAAAGTGACTGTTTCGATCTAATTACGTCAGACAACAGCGAAACAAACAGAAGACAACGAAAAAGGAAAAGAGAAGAGAGAAAAGTGCTGGCTGGTGTCCATGTCTCATCTGGCGAGACCGAGATCTGCTTTCGATCGGTGATTGTTTTGGACCGTATTTCTGACTCCCACCCATCTCGGCATCGCGAAAAGGCGCATTCGTTGGACATCGCATCGGCTACTTACCGTCAGTGAGCGAATATCTATATCCAGGACCAACCACCATGGCCGGCGATATTTGCGTCGAGTCCACGCTGCCGGGGGTGTCGGGTTTGTATATCTCATATGGCGGCAACATACATGGCAAGAAGGCATCACATTCACATTCACATTCGCACTCACACTCACACTCACACCCACGTTTGCATGAGTCACCCGAACCAACAGAGTTAGCCCAGTTAGCCCCGCTATCCCGCTGCTCGTCGGTCTCATCTCTGTCATCGGCATATTCGACGTCCAGCACGGACTCGGCATCAAGCACGGACTCGTCATCGCCCGATGAGGGGTTCACCGTCATTGGGATACTGAAGAAGACTAGGCGGCGATTCCGTGGTGCGGACGCGACGCACCATAGCAATAACAACCAGAACGGCGATGAAGACAACAATGACGATGGCGATGAAGAGGGGAAGAAGGAGGACAGGGAGGGAGAAGAGGAAGAGGACCAGTCTTGTTGGGAGGACGAGGAAAGCGAATGCGATATCGTTTTCGAGAGACGCGTCACCTTCAACGACCCCATTGCGACGGATATTGTCAGCGGAGTCCCTGTGTCGCCCTCCCCGCATTCCCGGGCCGAGTGGACGGCGCTGAGGGCTAGGGCGTGCCTCGAGCGGATGAGAAAGGTTGATGAGGGGGATTGGGTGGATTGTGAGGAAGAGGAAGAGGAAGAAGAAGAAGAAGACGGAAAGGACGAGGCGGAGGAAATATCCGGGGACCTCCAACACACGCGCGAGCTCGAGCAAAAAGATTGGGAGGGAAGAGAGAGGAGAACAGATGCTGATGTAGAGGACTTGGTCTATCAAATTATGGAACAGGCTGTATGTCTCATGGAGCAGAAATAAATAACAAAAAAATGACAACGACAGAACGAAGTCGGGAGGAGGATTGAATTTCGTGAAGTGAAGAAGTAGAGAACTGCGATGAAGGCACACAGAGTAGACGACTACGAACCGAACCGAACCGAGGAGGGAGGGAAACAGAACCTCTTGTCTGAGTCCGGACCACGAAACCGACTCTGCCTCTCTAACTAGATATTGCTATCTACCTTGGGCACTTCTATCTAGGTATTGTACCTCGCGATGACGGTGGTGAGGACGACGAATATGCATACCGAGGTATTTGACATGTACATCTATATGCGCATCGCCTGGGCACTATTCGTCGTATTTTGACTAGTTCTGGCCGCACGTAGTCTGCTTTTGAGATTGCGGGAGAGAGGAGAGTTTTTTGCAAGTGCGAATGGGAGTGGAAGTGCGGTGTTATAAGCAACCAACCATTATGATACCAAGTGCTGCCCTCCAGGTACACTGGCAAGGAGGTCTACATAGAGCAACACGTACTCGCAGACAGCTGCAGCCCCAACGCCCCCAAGCAGCCGGCCTCACCGGTATCAGAGATGTATGTCCTGGGCAGTTACGGGAATAATTGTAATGACAGCTATATAGCTGCGGGCAGACATGCAATTACCGCTATACCTCCGAGTAATAGCTGTCTGCTATGGAATAGTCGTAGACTAAGCGAGGTGATGGAAAGGAGGGAGCCCGAGTCATAGGACCTCGCATCACGGCCCTGCTGGGCAAAGAGGAGACCTTGTCCGTGGCGCAACGAATGAATGAGAACAAAATTAAATAGGTAGGAATATGTACGCTTGATTTGTGGCCTTCACAGCAAGAAAGAAGCTATGATAAGAAACAGGTCTTAAAGTGGAAAAGATGTTGTATTGTTCATAGAGAGGTTCCAAGCATACAGTTGCTAGCTAAATATACAGTAGGAATCTGACTATAACTTCCCCGACCTTTACACCTAATAAACCTGCCCACTACTCCCAGAGCAACAAAGCCGCCCCAAACAATCCGAATGAAGCCATTACTAACACGCAATAAAGCCATTCAGTCCTATCAACCGTCGTACTTTTGGTGCTTCTCGTAATAATACCCCTAAACAAAAAAGAAAGAAAAGGAGGCAACTAATTGAACACAGTATAATTCCTTCCATATGCAAGCCACAAAAGAACTCTGATCGGGAACATAAAATATGCCACTAAAATAACACCTTAAACAAGTAAGTAAAGTATAAAGCCAAACTAAAATAAACATATGTGCTTCTATGTAGTACGTAAGTAAAGCTATTAAAAGCGTACAAAATCAGAACTTTAACGTCAAGTATAACAAACATCAACGTACAAGCCGTAGAAAAATAGATTAAATATTAAAAACATAAGTTTGTAGTACAAATTAATCAGTAGTGTTGTAATAATAGTGTTGACTGCGCACAAGGCTACTGCTAACTGATATCTAGCAATTGGCTGATTGGTTTAATTGCGTAAGCGGTATATATATACAGAATTCTCTTACTATATAAAAATCTTCCGTACGAAGGTTTTACCTTCGTACGGATAATTAAAAAAATAGATCGATATATATAGTTATTTATTTTATTTTTTTATTACGTATAATATTGTACCCCCTAGCTACCTAACACTGATCAGTGTTTTCGGCTAAAGAACATAAATTAGCAAAAGTAAAAACAGAATCTTAACCTGGTTGTACAAACCGTATATTCTGTATCGTACTTTAGTTCTTTTAGTAGTAAGCCAATAAAAAAAAAATTAATTATTTATTTGTATTTTAGCTCAGCTTTTATATAAAAGTGTAATTAATAGCGTATAATTATACTATTTCTTGATTATTATTATATAAACTACGCAAAAGTTCGTATTATAATTAAACTTTTATTTTATTTTTTATATTTATAAATATATCAAATAATAACTAATTATATAAAGGCTATTAAAAGCAAACATATAAAAATGCTAAAGCTTTTAAAAAATAACTTTTAATGTTTTCGACCGACTTTCTATATAAGTTTATAGCTAAAAAAATTGCTAAGCATACTAGTATTTTTTTAACTGCTATATAAAAAACAATTAATTTTTGTATATATAATAATATTTTATATAACTTTTATATAATAACTAGAAAAAAAATCAATATATAAGCTATATATTTATATATTAAGTATAGCTAAACTTTATATAAATTAAAAGATTTTTAAAAAGTACTAGCAAAAAATATTAAGTTAGCTAGATTATAGTTACGGTATAGTGGTATAGTGGCCAGCAGCGTGGCTGCAACCCACAAGCTATACAAACCGCAATCTTTAATTCCTAAGTTATATGACTTATACCTGGCCGGTACCTAGCAATTACCTAACAGCTGCCCATATTTCTTACTAATCTACCTATAAAGAACCTATAATATACTTTTATAAAATTAGCTTTTTTTTTATTTTATATTTAGATTTTAATATAAAGTTTGCTTTCGGAATAAAGCTTTGCTTTTTATAATTGCTTAACGTATAATAATCTAAATATTATTTTTATAAAGCATATTAGGACTGCTTTTAAATATTTTTCTAAACAATTAAACAATTTATATATAGTATATATTACAACTACTTACTATAACTTTAAACTATTTACTAAGACCTAGTTTTTGTTTTAGTAGTATAGTATAAACTTTAAAAGAGTATACTTACATAGAAAACGTAGCTTATAAAAAAGTATATTTTTTATTAGATAACTTTAAAAAAAGTATATTTCGATCTAATAAAAGATTTTGTTTTAATATATAATAATAATTATTAAATATATTGTTTATATAAGAACTTTTGTTTAGTTAATCTATTATAGCTAAATATAATAATAATAAAAATAAATAACTTATTATTGTTTAAGTAAGTAATAAATTTAAGTAAGCTATTACTAATTTTGTTTTTATTAACTATTAATATTATTACAAATAAAAAAAATTTAATAAAAAAGCTATAAACCTAATTAACTAGTATATAGTAGCTTGTATTAAAAGAAATAATTTTGTTTTTTTTTTAATATAATTACTTTAAAAATAAAACAAATAATCTCTATATTTGAAAGATTTATAGACTAGGCTATTTTTAATACTATTTTAAATTATTTAAAAGCTTTATAGTAAAAGTTTAAACTATAAAATATTATAATAATTATTAATATTTAATATACTTTAGATCTATATAAATTATTATAAAAAACTAAAGATAATATAATAAGTTTTTTTAAGTAAAGTAAGTACTTTACTAACTTAGGTACTAATAAAAGTACTAATTAAAAGATTTTGATTAAAAATCTTTAAATATAACTTGCTAAGTTTAAGTTTAGTAACCTTAGCTTTTTAATCTATTATATAAATATTTTTTAATAAACGGACTAGTAATAAATTATTAACTAATTTCTAAATAAATTTAAAACAATAACTGCTTAGCGCAATAGTTTATAAAATTAAATAATAAAAATAAATTAGTACGTAGTAGATTTGATTGCTTAATATTAATTAATTTTATATTTAGAATAAACTAAAAAAAAGTTTTATAAAATTGCTTAAATATATATAACTATTTTTTATAATAATGCAGCAAAAAACAAAGTTAAGTTTAAAATATAATATAAAAATATAAAAAACTGCCTTTTTATTAATAAGGATTAGTTCGCTAATAATACTGCAAAAATAACAAATATTAAGTCCTGTTTTAAGGGAAAAACTACGGAAAACTTATAGTTTTACTTCAAAAATATTTATTTAAATTAAATTAAAACTTTTGCAATACTATTAATTTATTTTTAGGATAATTATTATAATATTAATAAAACTACTAAGTTTAAAAAAAAATAAAAAAGGTTGTTTTTTAAAAGTAAATCTTTAAATAAGTTTTTTAAGTTTAAAAACAACTTTGTCCGACTTACTAGTAAAATATATTTTAATAAAAAAAAATAAAAAGAAAAACTTAAAAATTGATTTTTAATACTTATATAAAGTATACTATTTAAATTGCTTATTAGCTAAATATTAATAACTAAAAGAAAAATATAGCTTATAAAGCTAAAAAGCAAACTTTTATTATAGCTAAAAAAAAAAAAAAAAAAAAAAAAAAATACTAACTAAGAAAGTAAAGCAGGTATAAAAAGCAATATAGCACCTGTAGTCCAAAGCTCTAAAATTAGTAATAATAAAATAAAAAAGCTAATTTTTAAAAAAAAATGCTTTAATTATAAACAATAAAAATATATATTAAAAAACTATTTAATAAAAGCTAGCGTAGCGGCTAACCGCAAAGCTTAAGTAAATATTATATTTATAAAATATAACAGACTAAATATACTTATTTTAAAAAATAGTTCTAATAAAGATTACGCTAAGCTATTAAAAAAGTAACCCTAAGTAAAATGGATTTTTATTTAAAGAGTATATTTCCGGATTATAAAAAAAAAAATATAATAAATAAATTTAAAAAAAAAAAGCTCTTTTTATATACTTATACTATAAGCAGTAATAAACTATTTTTAATAATTTATAATTTTTTTAAAAATATAAGAGCTAGACTATATATATTTATAAATATTTGCTTTACTAAAAAAGTCCTACAATAACTATAATTTACTATAATAAAAATACTGCTATATTTTGTAATAAGTTATAATAACAAAAGTTAGCAATTGATTAGGCAAGTATTATTAATTAACTTAAAAATTTAAAGCTGCACTTTTTAATAGATCTTTATATTTATGTTAAATATATAATATAATATTATTTTTAATAAGTTATAGTTCTAAGCTTATAATATTTTATTAAATTATTAATAAAACAAATTAGTATTTTTGCTAGACTTACTAGCTAAACCTAACTATAAACATAACTTAATAATAAATAATACCAAAGAATAGTTGTTATACTTTTTTTTCTAAATAAATATATAATATAAAAATATAAAGTTAGAAAAAGATATAAAATACTAAAAATAATAATAATAAGCCACAAACTAGTATAACTAGGCATATAATATTATATAATAACTTTATATTAGTATTTTAAAAAGAAATAACCTAACTATAAAAAATATTGCTAAAATAAAAAAAACTTATATAATTATTAAATAGGCTATGTATAATATTGTATATAAAAGCAAATAAACACGTATTAACAGAATATACTATATTGTATTATATCTAAATCCTGTATTAAAAAAAAAAAAAAAAATACTTTGTACAAAACAGAATTTTTCTTAAAGAAAAAATTCTGCTAGCGTATAAGCTAAAACAATAAAAAAAAATAAAGTCTTTACAACTAATAATCTTTATACAAAAACATTTATTCACCCATACAATACACAAGTGCACAATATAGTTATAACTAATGCTAGTTATTCTAACACTAGCTATTTTCTTTTTTAGTTATAACCGCCTATTATATAAAAAAAAAAAAAAATAACTATATACTATACAACTAACTAGAATACATATGTAATACCTTATCTAATAAATATATTAATCAGATTAGCAATCTAGCCTTACGTACAACAGCTAAATTACTTAGTTGTTTGTCCCAAATATAATTACAAAAAACAAAATCATAAAGCTAATATCCTAGCTATACAATTAACCAAAAATATAAACCAAAGGTCACTCGGTAGCCATCCGGGTTAAAACTAAACCAAGTACCTTTAATCTATGCACTAGCAAAGTTTATAATTAGCTAACTTGTCTAGTCAGTAAGCTTTGTACGGGCAGTTACCAGTTAAAGCCTTCAATATAATACATATATAGCCAAGTTAACAAACATCCTTTGTATAAAAAAAACACAAAAGTAAGCAGGTACACATTACTTCGTGCAAAAAGAACACAAAAGTAAACAAATATACATTAGCTCGTGCATAAAAAAGCCCAAGCATAAAAAGCACTCAAGTTCCTCGCCGTCCTCTGTCCCTTATTACCTTCACAATCCACTACTTTATATATTATATTTATATATATTACTAATATATTAGCTTTTCGTACGTAAGCTAATAAAGCCTAAATTGCTGCTCTGCCCTCGGTCAACATTCAAATTTAAGTATTATTAACTAAGCCGCTTACGCTTGTAATTGCATAAATCTTTTATTGCAAAAGTTACTTTTGTGCGGTTCTTATCTAGTTGCGCAGTACTGCCATTGCTGCTTGTATATAGAATGCCTATACGGCCCGTAATAGCTTCCTGTTTTATAGCTATTGCTAAATCGTTAAATTCTAACATAACGTTTGTACTGCATATATATAGTAATTATATAATATTTAATATAGTTACTATATATAAAAAAAAAAAGTTTTATAGGAAAAAAAAAAAAAAAATTCTTAGTTATATAATAAAAAAATAAATACTTAAAAAAAATAAAATAAAGTTTATATTATTTTTATTTAAAATTAATATATTATATGTTATTTTTATTATTTTAACTTTTTTTTTTTATATAAATGCTATACTTATATAATAACTTTTTATATTTGTTTAATAAATATTTTAACTTATATAGTTAGCTTATTTATTAAAACAAAAGTTTTTAATACTTAATTTAACGTTTGTTTTATAAACGCATTAACTAAGTTATTTTTTTTATTAATTTATTATACTTTAAAAATTTTTTTTTTTTATATAACTTGCAAAAAAACATAATATTAATTATTAACTACTTTTTTTATATTATATTTAGTTTTACTAAATAATTATATAACAATTTTAAATCTAAACATAAAATAGCTAAAATTAAAAATAATTCTAGTAAAGCTATAATTTTCTAAAATATTATATAAAAAGCAATAGTACTATTAAATCTATTAATTATATTATATAACTTATTTATAAATATGTTTTTAGTTACTTGTTTATATTTATTTAAGTTCTAATATATAATATTACTTTTAATCTTAAAACTTAAATTTTTTTTTATATAGCGCTTTATACCTAATATAATAATAAATCTAAACTAAAAAATTATATTTATATTATTTATAAACAATTTATTTATAAAAATAAACAGTTTTATATAACATAAATTAAATAATATAAATATTAAACTATAGTTATAATTATTTATTTGCTATTAAATTTTTTTGTTTAGATTTTTAATATTATATAATATAAAATCTATTATTTAAGCAGCAATATATAAGTTATACGCTACTTCTAGCTAGCAAATACTACTAATATATGCTTTTTTTGCTTATTGCAAAATATATTACTAAATAAAATTAGCTGTATAAAAATCAACCAGGTTTAGTTAGTTTGTTTGGCCTTTCTAGGTTAAAATAATCTTTTTTTTAAACAATAATATAATTTATTTATTATTAAACTTTATAAAGTAGTTTTACTAAAGTACTTCTTTTAGCTTCGTGCAAAACTTAGCTTATTAAAGTTTATATTTTTTTTTTCTAAAAAGCCTAAAATTACAAAACTAAATATATTATCTGTCTATAAGCTAGTAATACTAAAATTATACAACAGATTTTCTATAAACAAAAAATATAAGTTATATATAAAAATAATTATTTTTAGTTTTTTGTAGTAGTACTAGTAATATATTTTGAACTAATATAGCTCTAATTCTATAAATCTATATAATAGTTATATAATCCAAAAAATTATTTTATTAAAATATTTTAACTTTAGTTTAAATAATAGTTATATAATAATTTTTCTAGCTAGTTTATTTTTTAATTATATATATACCTATATAATATTTTAAAGCTTACCTAAAACATTAAAATTATAAATTAAAAAAGGGCCTAATACAAAAAATAATTGCTAGCTTATTTGCTAAATTATAAACAACTAAATAAAAACTATTTTTTTATTTTTATTATTATAGCTTTATATAACAAGTTAGAACTTTTTATATAGCTTAATTATTTTTTTTTTAATTTTTTATATAAACTAAAACTTAAAAATCCAAGTATTATTATACTTAGCTAGGTTATATTTTACAAACTAAAATATGCTTTATATAACAAAATTATTAATCTCTATAATATCTAATTTTTTAAATAGTCCGCTAAGTATATTAATTATGCTATTTTTATATAATTTAATAGCTAAAGTATAATTTTATTCTTTTTTAAAAGTTAGAAATAGCTAGCTAATTTATTATATAAAAGTTATAAAAAATTATATAGCTTTTTAAAAATATTTTTGTTTTTTTTATATATTAAACTTTTAGAAAGGTTATATATTTTCTGCTTTTTTGTTCTAATTATTTAAAAGTATTTTTTTAGTTATATAGTAGTAAAGTTTAACTTAGGTTTATTTAAACTATATTAGGCTATTTATTAAATTAATAATTATATTTAACTTTTTAATAGATTTTATTTCGTACGGTCTATCCTAGTCTCCTTTCTCCTATTATACTAAAACTTCGCTTTAGAAAAAGAACAATAGTACATTATATAAAACTGGTCCGTTATACTAATTAATCGCACAATTAATTTTAACTTTTGCTTTTTTTTTGTATAACATTTTTATAGCTTTTTTTATAGCTTTTGCTCTTTATATAATATTAAACAAAGAAAGTAAATCTTAGTTAATTTTAAGGTATGCTTTAAAGACTAGAAAGGTTAGTACAAAGCTATTTAGCCTAGTAGTATTATTTAAAGCTTTAATTGTTATTTATAAAATTAATTCGTTTTTTGTACAATAATTAATTTTAGCTTTTAATATATTATATATATAGCAAAATAAACTATATGCCTTTTTAATTTTGCTTATTACTTAGTATGCCTTAATAAGCATTACGTAATACTAAAAGCTTATAATTTTAGTTTAGTTCTAAAACTTTTTAAACAAAAAGTTTATACTTAAGTTATATATAATATTATTAAAAAGTTCTTAATATATATTAATTTAATATTTATATAACGTTTTTTAAGCGTTTCATATAAATATTGATTTAAAAAATATTGCTATTTAAAACAATATAGCAGCATTAATTATATAAAAAACCTATTTATTATTTATTTGTATAGCATTAATTATTATTTTATAATTAAAATTATAATTATTTTTAATTAAAAACTTAAAATATTAAAATATTTATTTATATAACTAGTAATAATAATAGAACTTCTAGATTTTTTTTAAAATTAAATAATTAATATTATATTTTATATAACTAAATATTTTATATAATCTTTTTATATAAAGGTATCCAAATTAGCAATAAAACTATTGTAGTTCTATTTCTATAAAAAATATGCCAGCTTTATACGGTCCAATATTAAAAAATAAATATTTTTATTTACGTATAACAAAAATAGTCTTGCTATCTTTTCGTACAATAATATCTTTTATATTATCGAAATATACTTATAAGCAATTAGTATCTTTTAAAAAAAACAAAAATAGTATTAGGCTATCTAAAATATAATATATTATTATATTAAAAATATTTTTTATTTATATAGTACCTATAGCTAAAATTATATTATTACTGCCAAACTTAATATATATAGTTTTTAATATCTAGTTAACCTTTATATAAAAATACAATCTAATATAGACCTTTAGTTATACTTTTTTTACTATTAAATAGTTTGAAGCGCTTATATTTTATAGTTTGCTTTAATATTTTATACAATACTAGTTATTTAAAATAAACTAATTAAATAGAACATCTGTTTTATAGTTCTAAATATTTTTTCTAGTTATATAATATATAAATATATTATTTATTAAAAATTAAGTAAACTAGCTTTTAAATTTTTTATTTATATTTTTATTACTTTTGTTTAACTTTAAATACTTTTTATATTTTGTTAAATATATTAAAAACTTTTTAAGTATAAGTTTAATATTATATATTATTTTATATAAGTTAAAATACTAGCTTTTTATACAAGCCTGTTTTTAAAAAATATATTTTATTAACTAATATTTTTTTTTTTAGTATACAAAATATTTTTTATTTATATAGTTATTTCTAAAGTTCTAATCCTTTAAGTAATTTTATTATATATTTAGCTTGCTTAATAATCTAAAAAATCTAAATTAATAACTTTTTGTATAATAACTTTAATTATACTTTTTATTAATAAAATAAGCATTATTATCTTTTTATATAAAATGTTTTAGTATATTGTCTGTTGCTACCCGAATATATGCTTAAAAATCAAAAAAAAAACTTTTATATATTAGCTTCTAAAGTATAAGTACTATAGCTAGTTCAAGTATTTCTTAATACGCTTATATAACAGTTATACCTAGTTAGATTTCTTTTTAGTAGTTTATATTAAATATTTGCTATATTTTTATAAATTTATTAATTATAAGTTCTAGTACTTTATATAGTACTAATTCTAGGTTTTTTTTATTTATTTATATAAATATAATTAAAGTTTAATTAGCCTAGTACTAATTATAATTTATATTATTATTAAAATAATTATTTATTATATAATAAATCTTATATTATATTTTTTCTAGTTTAATATAATATATATAATACTTTTTTATAAAATTCTTTAAAATGCTTAAAAATATAGCATAGTATTAGTTTTTTATTATTTTAAACTGTTAATAAATATTTATAAATAAGCATGCTTTATTATAAAATAGGTTATATAAACAGCCTATATAGTTCTTTTTTTTTTTTTATATTTTTAAAAAAATAGTATATTTTTTAAACAAAAATAGTTTGTTTTATATATTTCTTATAAAAAATAAATCTAAAAAAAAACTATTTAATACAGGTTCTAGTATTATACAAAAGTATGCTTATAATATAAAAGTCTAAAAAAGGTTATAAACTACAAAATATTTATATACTAATTAGAAATTTGGTTTATAGCTTGCTTTTAATATATAATTATATATTATTTCTAATATATGCTAAGCTTTTATAATTAATTATATGTGCTTAAAATTCTAGTTTTTATAGGATTAAAATTATATATTCCGGATAAGTATTAGTTTAGGCTATATAAGTTCCGGTTATTTAATTTCTAGTTTTAGTTCTATTTATATAATAGGTTAAAAAATTAAAGTAAGCTAAAAAATCTCCTAAAAAATAGCTCAAAGTTATTAACTAGGTATAAAAAAAACTAATAGTTATTATATAATAAATATTTGGGTTATTTGGGTTAGAAATCTTAAAGATTTAATAATTTTAAATTTGTTTTATATAATTATAATAAGTTATTTATAAGCTATATTCTTTTTAACTAGTTTTTATATGTTTTTTTTTTTAATTATTATTATAAACTTCGCATATATATCTTAATAAATTATATAAAAATAATCTACTATCTATTTTTTAAAAATTTCTTTAAATATTTTTTAAAATAGCTATTTAAACCTTTTTATATTTTAATATTTAACAAATTAATAAACAAACTATATATTTATTATAATTTTACTTATATAAAATTTATTAAAATTTTTGTTTTAAAAATTAAAGTTAATATAGTTTTATATAGTTTTTATACTAATACTAATATTTTTAGCAAGTTTTTTATATATAAAGTTCAAACATAACTTAGTAAACTTTATTAAAGTACTTAGTACTTTTTGCGCTATAATAAAATAAAAAAAAAGGAAAAAAAAGTTAAAAAGTTTATCTAGCTATTATATAACAATATAGTTAAAAATAATACAATTATATACTATTTTTTTCTTTTTTATATAATACCCCGTTAGTCCAAAAAAAAAAGTTATATTATGCAATAAAAAAATAAATTTTTTTATTCTTTATATAACAAACAAATATCCTATTAATTTAAAAAAAAAAGTTATATTTGCTTTATTTTTAAACAATATATGTTAACTAGTTAAAAAAAGTAATTATTATATAATAAAAAAATAAAATATAATATAAAATCTTTTTTATTTATAAAAAGCTTAGCTTTATTTTTATTTTTACTAATTTATAGTACTTTTGTAGTTAGGTTAAAAATACTTTAATAACTACTAATTAATATTAAATAAGCTATATATAATATTATATATAAAAGCAAATAAACATACGTTAATAAAATATACTATATTATACTATATCTAAATCTTATATTAAAAAAAAAAAAAAAAAATGCTTCGTATAAAACAGAATTCCTTTTAAAAAAAAAAATTCTATTAGCGTACGAGCTAAAACAATAAAAAAAAATAAAATCCCCACAGCCAATAGTCTCTATACAAAAACATCCGTTCACTCGCACAATACGCAAGTACACAATATAGTTGTAACTAATGCCAGTTATTCCAACAATAATACTTTTTTTTTTTTTTTTAAATCTATTTATAAAAAAAATAAAAAAATAAAAAAAAACAGAAAAAATAAAAATCCAAAAAATATAAATTTTCCTATTAGTAGTCCAATACTGCTAGTATATATTAGCTAAAATATAATAGCGTTAGTTAGTATAAATACTAATTATAATATATTATAGTAAGCGCTATAGTATTTAAAAAAATAGTTCAAAAAAATAACTTTTATAAAAATATATAAATTATTAGTATTTACTAAGTGGACAAAGTAATTAAAAAATATAAGTCTAGAAAAGAATTGTTTTTTAAAAAAAAAGATAAAAAAATAAAAAAAAAAGCTTTAGAACTTATACCTCTAGAGTACTATAACTTTTTTTATACTTTTAACAAAATAGATTCCAATACTTTACTACCTTACTGCCTACAAATAAACTATAAAATAGAATTTATAAATATAAAGTTTTTAGAAAACTTAAATTATAGCTTTTTATATAAAATATTATTAAATAAATTAAAAACTATAAAAAAATACTTTGTTAATAATTTATATAAAAGATTTATTAAACCAAGCAATACTTTATTTATATTTTTTGTCCTATTCGTAAAAAAACCCTATAGTAGACTCCGCTTTTATATAAATTATTGCAAATTAAACAAGATTACTAAAAAAAATAGGTATTTTTTACTACTAATTAAAAAAACTTTATTATATATTTTTAAAACTAAGATTTTTATTAAAATTAATATAAAGTAGGCTTTTTATTATATATAAATATATTTAAAATAAAAAGATTTTATAATGTTTTGTACTTATTATAATATATATTGTTATTATATTTTTTTATTTAGTTTTATTAATAACCCTTTTATATTTTAGAAATATATTAATAATATTTTGTTTAATTACTTAGATAATTTTTGTAGCGTTTATATAAATAATATTTTTATTTATTCTAATAACCTAAAAGAATACTAGATATATATAAAAAAAATTCTTATTTAACTATGATCTGCTGGCTTATAAGCGGACCTTAAAAAGTTAGAATTTTATATAACTAAAACCAAGTTTTTTAAATATATTATTAATACTAAAAATATACAGGTCAACCTAGCTAAAATTACTATAGTATATAACTAGAAAGTATTTATAACTAAAAAAAAAATTTAATTTTTTTTAAGTTTTTATAATTTTTACTAAAAATTTATAAAAAATTATAATAGAATAGCAATTTTTTTTAATTATTTAATAATAAAAAAATACTGTTTAAATAGACTAAACAGTATAAAAAAGCTTTCTAAAAGCTAAAAAAAATCCTTACGTTAACCCTTATTTTTAAACATTTTGATTATAAGCTATCTATTAAAATAAAAATAGACACTTTTAATAACGTAGTAACAAAAACTATATTTTAATTATATAACAACAAATAATACTTTATTATATTCTATTCTAAAATTATATATAATACTAAATTAAACTATAGTATTTATAATAAAGAAATATTAGCAATAGCCCTAGTATTTAAAAAATAATAAACCAAACTAATTAGTAACTATAACTGTTTTTTAATCCTTATAGACTATAAAATATTAAAATATTTTAGCAAAAAATAATATTTTAATTTAAAATAAGCTAGATAAGTATTTTTGTTCTCTAAATATAACTTTTTAATTACTTATTAACCTAAAAAAAAAAATATAGTAATAGATATAATATCCTATAAATAAAAAGATCTATAAACATAAACTAAAAAAAAAAAAACATACAAACATATAACTTTATTTAAACCTATATATAATATTTTCCTATTTTAAAGAAATAATATTATAATATTATACGAAATATAACCCTATATTAACTTAAAACAACTAAAAAGCGCTTAATTAATAGATTATATCTTGTATAAAAATAAAACAAACCTTAGTATAGAAATTTACTAACAAAAAGCTAGGATAAACGCAAAAAATAACCCATAAGTTGTTAAAAAAAAACTTACAACCTTTAAAAACAGATTAGTTATTTTAAATGCTCTGTACTTATATATATAACTAATTAAAAAAATATATAATAGAATACTAACTATATATGTTAGAAAAAAAAAATAAAACAACTAGTTACTTAATAATATTAATAGCTAAAAATAATAAAAGATTGCAATATATATATAACTAACTACTTAGGATGCTGCCTAGCTAAAATACTAAAAAATAAAACCTCTAGCAAGTTATACCTATTCTTAATACTTAATAAAATATAAAAATACTTAGTAATAGACTTTAAATAAATACTTAAAAATTAATATAGTTATAATAATATATTAATAATAATTAACTAGTTAAATAAATAAGCATAAATAATCCCTTATATAATATAAGCTATATCTAAAAATATAATTTATATATATTATAAAAACTCTTTTAAAATATTTAGAATACTTATAACAATTATTTTAAACAAAAGATTATAGTTTATATCTATATTTATAAACAAACTATATAAACTAATAAGTATAACCTATATTTTAGCTTTAGTAGGACACTATAAAACAGTAGGACAAACAGAAATTATAAATAAATATTTTAACTAAAAATTAAAACTTTATATAAACTATTATTAAAATAATTAGTCTAAAAAAATATTTGCCATAGACTACGCGTAAGCAGCCTTACTACATAAGTCTATAGGCTTAATGCTTTATAAAATAAAAATAGGATTCCTAATGCTGTTCTATTTCAATTAAAAAAACAAAATAGCTAAAAAAGAAATAAACAAATTATTAGTATAAAAGAGAGCCCTAAAGAAAAACATATAAAAAAAAGCCAAAAAAATAATCTAGTTTGTTAATACAGCTAAGTTATATTTATAAAACATATAAAATTATATAATATAATAAGCTAATAAAAGCTATAAAGATCCTAACTTTAATATAAAGGATTATATATTTATATTAAAAAAATAACAAAACTAAAAAACAAACCGCCTATTTAATAAGCTTGACTATCTAATAATATAACAAACGTTTAAAATTCTAGCACATATTAGCAATACTTTTATACTCGAAATACTTTTTTTTTAGCAAGCTATAAACAAATATTACACTAATAAACTATAAAAATACTTTAATAACTTATTGCTAAAACAAAAGGCAAAAAACCTAAAAAACAAAATAATTAAGCTAAAAAACAAAGAAAAGTTTATAATAAAAAAAATAAAAACTTTAAAAATATACTATAAAAAACTATAATACTAAATCAATTAAAAAAGTTAAAATATTAACAATAAATAATATTTAGTAAAAAACTTTAAAAATAGCACAAAAATACTAAAAAAGTTCTATAATAAAAACCCCAAATTAGTAGGGCTACTAATAAAATTAAAAAAATAACTAAAAGCTATAAAAAATAACAAATTTAACAAAATATACTTTAATAATAATAAAGCTATACTAAAAAACATAAAAAAGTTTTAATAAAAAAATATATAAAATAACCCTATATTTAAGTTATAATATAACAAAATCTTTTAATATTATATATAAAACAACTTGTTTAATAATATAATAAAATAAAAGCCCGGATTAAAATTAATAAGTAAATATTTGAAACTATTCTTTTTTTAGCTAGAAAGCACTTGTTTAAATATATAAGGACATATCTTTTTTTTTTTTGCAAAAGGAATAGTTATAGTATAGTAGTATAGTAGCCGGCAGTATAGCTATAACTTACAAGCTATACAAACCACAATCTTTAATTCCTAGGTTATATAATTTATATTTAGCTAATACCTAATAATTATTTAATAGCTGCTTATACCTCCTACTAATTTACTTATAAAGAACTTATAATATACCTTTATAAAATTAGCTTTCTTTTTTTTTTTTTTAGATTTTAATACAAAGTTTGCTTTTGGAATAAAGCCTTGCCTTTTATGATTGCCTAACACGTAATAATTATAAACATTACAAATAATTAACAATAAGATTATTATAAAAATATATAATATATTTTATATAAAAAGTGTTCTAGACTAAAAGCTAATAAAATATTTAAAAAAAAACTATATTGTATAATTTATAAAAAGCAGATATGTTTTAGCATATAAACTTTAACTTTTTATATAATAATTCTAAATATTACTAGTGTTTTTTATTTTAAATTAGCAATTCTTTAATTAAAACTATAATAGTAAAATTTTTTTTATATAATAGAATAGTTCTATAGTATTTACTTTTAAAACTAGGGCATAATTTTAAAAAGATTTCTATATATAAAATTAAAAAAGATTTTTAACTTAAAATAATATATTACTATATAACAATAAAGCACTAAAAATATATTTCTAAAAAATATTTCTAACTATAAAACGCTACTTATTTTTTGTACTAATTAATAACCTAGCTATATAAGCTAGAAGTATGCTATACTTTTAATATATAATAAAATACCTAGTTTTATAATACCTCCTATAAACCTTTAAGCAATTAATATTTTATATAATACTAGATATAAAAATATTTATATTTTATATTTAGATCCTACTTATATATAATATCTAGAATAGGATTATTCTAGTAATAAAATACTAAATATTTTTAAAAACTTGGCAAAAAAAAATTTTTATTTTAAAAAGTTATATAATCTGCTTTATAATAAAATATAATAGTTTGTTAATTTTTATTACAAAATAAAGATTATAAAAGAATAGTTCTATATAATATTTTTAGCTATTCTAACTAATTATATAAAAAATTACTATATATATTATATTAGTTCCAATTATATATAATATTATAAACTTATATTTTAATATAGTTATAAACTATAACTAGTATTAAATAAACTAAACTAATATTACTTTTATATAAATATATAAACAAAAAAAAAACTTTTTTTTATATAAAATATTAAAAATTATAATCAATAAGCTATCGAAAGTATAAAAAGCACTTGGAATAAAATACTTAAAAAAAATATACTTTAGTACAACTATTGCACAAGCATACAAAAGTATACTAGAATTTAAAACAATACTTATTTTTTAAAAACCTATATTTAAAGGTTTTTTTTCTGATTTTTGTTCGTGCTTCTAAATTAAAGGCAACCTATTAAACAAATACTTCGTACAAAAAGTAAAAAATACTTATTATATAGACAAGCAATATAACTATACTAATTATTACTCCGTATAATATAAAAATACCAGACAATACTTTTACAATTTTTAAAAATAATACCCTAGCTAAAATTGTACGAATATTTATTTCTAAAAAAATATTTATATAAACAAGAAATACTTTGTTTACTAAAAAAAAAGATATTAATTAATAAACTATATTTTTAAAAAAAAAGCTTGTATAAAAAGCTAATATTTTAATATATATAAAATAATCTTTAATAATAAACTAATTTTAGCAAAATTTTTTATTTATTTTGCTAAATATAAAAGTTATTTAGATTTATATAATAAAAAAAAAACTTTTTTAATACGTATAATAAAAATATAATATAATATATTATAAATAATATATTTATATATTATATAACTTAAAAAAATATTTAGGCAATAATAATAGACTAGCCTTTAGACCAATTTATACTAAATAACTAGTATTATATAAAGTACTAAAGTATTATTTAAAATATAAGTGTTTTAAAGTTTTTAACTATAAAAAAGCTGCAAACAAAAGTATATATATAAAAGAACTTTAATATAGAAATTATATAAATACTTAAAATAACTAAAATAAGCTTTGGTAGAAATTATATAATAATTTTAATTAGTATAATAAAAATTAATAATAAGATTAGTTATATAATTTTTTATATATTAAATATTTCTATTTTGTTTTTATTTTTATTAAAAAATATAAACTGCTTAAAAGCCTACTTTAATAATATAAAAAATATTATTATATAAAAAAATAAAAGTACTTTTTTTGTTATATATAAATAGAGCTACTTTTTTTTTAATATTTATTTATATAAAGTAGCTAACTACTTTACTAAAATTAAACTATAGTGTTTATATAAATGTTTTAAGTACTTTTATACAAAAAGATTATATAGAATATTAATTTATATAAAATATAAAATTAAGCAGCTAATTTTAAAAAAAATCTAGAAGTTTTATTATTATTACTAAATATATAATAAAGCTTTACGCTATTTTAAGTTTATAATTAAAAATAATTATAAATTTAATTATAAAATAATTATAAATATTATATAAATAAAAAACTAAAACATACTATATATAATTAATATTATAATATTATTTTAAGTAGCTATTTTTTTAAAATCTATATTTATATAAAATATATAAAAAATATTATATAAATATTAAATCAATATTTACTAAAGATTTTTTAATAATATTATATATAATTTAAAAATAAATTTTTTATTAAATAAATTTAAAAAGTACGCAAAAATAATAAGCATATAATATTATAAAATATTTATTAAAATATATTAAGCAATTAGAAAAATAAAACAAACATATAAACTATTAAAACATATATATAATATTTTTTAAAAAGAAATTAATATATAAACAAACAATAAATTAATTTTATAAATAATAATTAAAGTATTAAACAATATAACTAGACCAAACAGCCTTATATTAATCTTTTTTATTTTTGGAGCATACCTATATATTAATAAAAAATTTCCTTCCTTTTTAGCCCTTATATAAAAAGCAATAGTTATTTAAAATGTAATAAAAATGCTATATAAAAACTATATAAAAATTAAGATTAACTATATAATTAAAAAATAGAATGGACTATTTTTGTATAATATATTTATACTTTTTTTATATAGCAAAGTTTTAATATAAAAAAAAAAAAAAGATAAAAAAATTTATATAAAATTAAAATAATCAAAAAATTAAATATAATTATTGTTTTAATAAACAGGCTAATATATTTCTATTATATATAAGTCAAACTATACTACTATATAAAAAATGCCTAAACTAAAAATATAAAAAATAATAATATATAACTAGTATAACTAATAGTAATACAAAAGAAATATAGTTAGCTAAAAAAAGAACTTATTATATATTTGTTATATAATACTTAAATATTATAAACTTTTTTAATTATAAAAAAACATTAAGCTTTTAAGCTAGCAACCAAGCTTTATATAAATAGGATTATTATAACCTTTAAAAAACTATTTAAAAAGTCAGATATAATAAAGATTAATAAACTTATTGCATAAGGTATTTTTGAGTTTATTACGTATAACTTAAATATATATAAAAAAAATATATATTTTTAATTTTTATTTTATATAAAAAAAAAAAAAAAAATTTTAAGCTATACAAAAAGTTAAAACTAATTATATAAAAGTATAATAATATTAAAAAAAGTATAATCCTAACCTAATTACTAATAATTTAATAGATAAGCTAATAGCTAATTTTAGCCCTTGGACCTATTTTTATATATAATTTTAAAGCATTATATAAACTTAGAAATATTATTTAAGCTTATATTTAATTAAAAAATAAACTATTATGTAATATTTATATCTATTTACCCCTAGAGCTAAAAAATAAATACTTTCTAAAGATTATTTTATAGATTATATAACCTTTATATAGCTTAGCTAAATCTAGGCTATATTAGTTTAAAATTTATTATTAATACTACTAAAAAAAACTTAGAATATAAATATTTATATAATTTATACTTACTATTTATATATAATAGCCTGGATATTTTTAAAATAATTAAAATATAAATAGATAATATTTTAAGCTTTGCAACTTTAAACTTTTTAATATATAAAAAAAAAGAACTTTAATAAATAAACTTTATATAAAACTAAAAAAAACTTTATTTTTTAACTATTTAATTAAGTTTAATAATAAAAAGATTTTTTTATATAAATATAATATTATAATAACTTAAAAAAACTAAACTAAAAATTTAGCTAAGATTGACTTTTATATAAAAAGGTTTATTTAAGTTTATATTTTTTAATAAGCTTAAAAAATATATATTAATAATATATATTAATTAGAAGTTATATATAACTTTGCTATTATAACCTAAATAACTAAGCTATAATTATATAATATTAAAATATTAAATAAATAGATTAAATAGCAAAAAAATAATCTAACTCAAAAATTTATATTTATTTTATTTGATTTTTATTATATAAAACTATTTATTTTTATAAATAATTTATTTATAAATAATATAAATATGATTTTTTAGTTTAGCTTTATTATTATATTAGTAGTTAAAATTTATATAAAAAATATAATAAACTTAGATTTTAAAATTAAAAAAAATATTATATATTAGAATTTAAACAAATATAAACAAATTATATAAAATATTTTAGCTAGCAAATTATATAATATAATAAATAGTTTTAATAATATTATTACTTTTTATATAATTTTTTAAAAAGTTATAAAAATACTTAACTTATTTTTAATACTTATTATTTTATATTTAGATTTAAAATTATTATATAATTATTTAATTAAACTAAGAATAATATAAAAAAAAAACTAATAATTAATATTATATTTTTTTTAAAATTATACAAAAAAAAAATTTCTAAAATATAATAAATTAATAATAAAAATAATTTAGTAAATATATTTACTAAGCATACCTTAAACCAAGCATTAAAAACTTTAGTTTTTACTAATAAACTATTTATATAAATTAAAATATTTATTAAAAAATTATAAAAAATATATTTATATAATAAAAAATAACTAATAACTAAGCTATATATAAAAAAGCAAATATTATATATAAGTATTAAAAAAAATAAAAAAACATAAAAAAAATAATAAAAATTTATTTATACTTTAAAAGGCTAACATATAACTACCCCCCCCCTTTCTCCCTTAAACAAAACTTTTCTTTTTTTCTTTTAATTATAGTTAAAACATTGCGCTTTATATAAGCGCTAAACGCAAGCGTTACATATATCTTTTTAAAAACTAAAAACCTAACAATATACTAAAAATAATACCCTAGTATAGTAGTAGCAGCTGTTATATAAACTGTTTATATAAAACAAAAATACTACCTTTTAATTTTAGACCAAAATAGCCTAAAAATAGCTTTTTTAGCAAATAAACTTAGTTTAAACATTTATAAAAATATTTAATAATAATATTTAAAATATAATATTAATAAATAAAATAGTAATAATAATGCTGTTTTTATTTTATTATATAATAAAACATATTAATTATTAAATATACTAAAAATTATTTATATAAAAATAAAAATTAGAAATATATATATATTTATATAAAAAGTTTGTATAAAAGCTTAATAGGCCTAACTCCCCGTAAAAAAGCTATATATTTTTATACGGCTATTATTTTTTATATAAATAAAATTTTAAAACTATAAAATGCTACCTAGAATAGGTAGCGCTAAATATAGGCGGGCAAAAGCAGTAATAGATATACTACTACTATTACTGCTACTACTAACAGTGCTACTTAGATTACTATTAATATAATACTTAAAATAGCAAAAAAACCTTATATATAATAGTAATAGTAGTAGTAGCAGTAGTAATAGTAATACTATTACTACTAATAATACTATTACTACTACTACTATTATTATTATTATTACTACTATTATATAATAATTATTATTTTTAGGTTAATATAACTTTAAAATAATAGCTAGAGCATATATATAATATATGTGTGTGCGTGTGTGTGTGTGTGCGTATATGTGTGTGTGTGTATACCTAAAAAAAAAAAAAAAAAGGAAAAAAAAAAAAAGCAGTACAAAAGCGGCCCATTTTATATATAACAGCTATAAAATATTACGCCTTATCTAATCTTAAGCACTTTTAAACAGTACACAGAAGGCAGTTACGTACGGAAAGCAGTTACGTACGGAAAGCAGTTACGTACGGAAGGCAGTTACGTATAGAAAGCAGTTATGCATAATAGGCAAACTACAAAAAGCCTCTTAAAAAAACAGCAATTTAACATGCTATTGGACAATTCTATTAGCTACGGATTGGCCGTACGCTATAGTCTATATTTTCCTTACGTTTAGAATTTCTTATTTTTTTTAGCAGTCGTACGGAGGTATGCTGCAATCAAAAGAGAAAAGAGCCAGTGTTGTAATAATAGTGTTAACTACGCACGAGGCTACTGCTAACTAACATCTAGCAATTAGCTGATTGGTCCAATTGCGTAGGCGGTATATATATGCAAAATTCTCTTACTATATAAGAATCTTCCGTACGAAGGTAAGACCTTCGTACGGATAGTTAGAAAAATAGATCGATATATATAGTTATTTATTTCACCCCTTTATTACGTACGATATCGTACCCCCTGGCCACCCAACAAGTAGCATATTTTGTAGTTCGAAAAGAAAGCACCGGAGAAGTTATAAACGTCTCCGTTAACCAGGCCAAGCCAGGGCGTAAAAAAACGTATTAAGGCGTACTAACAACATAGCATTAATTGATTAAAAGCATAGATTTTAATTGCAAAAGGTCGAGGATTCGTTCAATTGGCCTCACCAAGAACACCAAAAACTAGGTCTCAAATTAGAAAAGACGTTGTATTGTTGATGGAAAGGTTCCAGGCGTACAGTTGCCAGCTAAATACAGTGGGAATCTGACCGTGACTTCCCCAACCCTTACACCCAATGAACCTGCCCACTATGACGATAACGACAGAAGACCATTCAGCCAATCAAATGCCCGGAAGCAGTGTGCCATTGCCCTGTTCGGCAGTCCCAAAAAGCACAGTCGTCTTGTCTCTGCATCAACTCGCCAAGACTGTATTTCTACTTCATGAGCTAAGTCGCTATGCATGGAAGTGATGACATCACCATCTGGATAATCTACGCCACAACATCTCTCGTCATCACTCATGACCGCGCAACATACTCTTAGTGGGATGTTCCACGGCCATGTGCTGCCCTGCTTGTGTTTAGGGCTGACGTATGCCCCGTCATCCAGGCCATCGAACAGTGGCGTGGCGTGGCGTGGCGTAGCACATGAGACAAGGTGTGTTCACCTTATCTATTTATTTATTTCCTCACTTGCCTCCTTCGTCTGTCCGGATCCCGAATGAATTTCCTGAAATCACAAAAGACGTTTCCAGGAACGGCATCAACCTAACTCATCCCCAAACTCTCAACAATCCAAAAACCCACCGAATCTCCGCACAAAAATGGGCGTCACATCCGGGGTCGCACACCTCTTCGAGTCGATAGGGGAGATGATAGAGGGCGTATTCGCCGCCATCGTGGAGCTATTCAAGTTCGTCGTCGGCAGCATCGCAGGCGTGTTCAAGGGCTTTGTGAACTTCGTCGAGGGCACGCTGGGTTTCGCGTTTCGTGAGTTATTACCCCCATCTACCACCTACCACCTCGTTCTTCGACGATGAATATTGTATGCTCCCTGCCCCGAGGCCACGACTAACTAACTTGCCGACGTAGACAACTTCTTCATCCTCGGGACCTTGGCGGCTGTCGTCCTGGGCTACATGCTGTATTCGCAGCAGCAACGCAGGGGCACGCCGGCCGCGATCAAGAACTAGGTCGTTTGGAACTATCTACCTAACCTACCTAGGTACCTTGACTCGTTTGCCTTGTCTGGTGTCACGATTACGGCATTTCTTTCTTTCTTTCATTCTAGGTTGGGCGGGATGTTCGACTTTTTTTTCTTTTCTTTCTTTCACATAGTGGACCAGCAATCCTGTAATAATAGCTAGCACATACAAACGCGCCAGGATCACGAGAAAAACGATACGAAATGAATGAATGAATAATAAATACCCAGCCTAGGTAATTTTCAATCCCCGACTCTAATGGCGAACAATTCCATTGAAGTGATCCATTCTGTCCGTCCTAGCGATACCCTCCCGTAAAACTTCCGGTTATCCCATAAAAATCCAATACAACCTAATTAATTAAAAAACCCCCCCTCCACAATCTGGTCTGGTGATCCGACTTAATAAGTAGACTTATTCCCACACCTCAGACAAACCCTCACACCCCCCATCTCCCTCTCACGACGTCTCCCAGGCACCGCGAGACTAGGATGGGCAAACCGCGGCTTCTCCCCCCCAGTCTTCTTCTTCTTCTTCTCCCCATCGTCCGCACGGTACAGGTCCAGGAACTCCTTCGACTGCGCCGGCGGCGTCCGGGCACCGACGACCCGCCGCCACACAGCAGCCACCTGCTCCGCCAGCGGCGAGGAGCACCGTCTCGGGGCGTACGCGGGACTCTCGGCGCGCGCCTCGTCTCCCGGCATCGGCTCGCAGCACTCATCATCGTCGTCGTCGTCGCCGACGACGCTCTCGCCGCCCGCCACCGTCCTGTCCCACGCCACCGTCTTCCCCTTTCCTTTCCCCACCATCGGGTTCGGTTTCCCGCCGGGCCTGTGCGCGTCGACGTCTGTCGTCTTCGGGTTGGCGGCGGCGGTGGTGGAAGCGGACACGACATAGCACCCGGCCTCGTCACCTCCCCCTTTCGTCTCGAGACGTCGGTATGTGTGCAGCCCCGTAAATCCGCACAAGGGCCGGCGGAGCGGCTCGTCGGCGATAATCGCGGGACGCTTGTAGATCGGCTTGGAGGAGGAGGGAGGTGCGGCGGAGGGAGGCGCGGCGGTTTTTGAGGGATAGCCTAGGTCCGAGAGCAGCGAGTTGGATCTCGTGCTGCAATCGCTGTTCCCGCGGCTGTCCTCGCTACCGCTCTGCGGCGCGTGGTCCGGGGACGGCGAGGTCGTCGACTCGTTCGATTTCCGCCGCTGCTGCTGCTGCTGCGGTGGTAATGGTAATGGTGGCGGGGACGGGGACGGAGGCGGAGATGAGGATGCGAGAGGAAGCGGCGCGCGTGCGCGAGGACGAACTATTTCCTTCCCGTTCCCATTTCGCTCATCCCCCGGTTCGCTCGCCCGCATTGCCGTACTATTCGCTCGCACGTCGTTAGCATGTGGCGGCGCAGTTCGGCGCGCTGCAGAGAACGTCGCGGCAGGCGGGAAATGGACATCGAGGACGGAGCGCGGCGGCCAACAAGCCTCCCCCCTCTCCTCCTCCTCCTCCTCCGGGCAGGGGTGGTGGTGGTGGTCCTTTTGTTGGCTGATTTCTTCCCGGATCCGATCACCGCCGGGTAGGAGACGCATCCATCGCGGCAGGGGCTTCGCGGGATGGGGCTTGAAGGCCGGGGTGTTGAGGGGGTCGAAGATGGAGACGTAGAGCGCGGCGTCGAAGGGCACGACGCATTCGAGTTTCGCGAAGCGGGGATCTCTGCACCGGCGGTAGTGTAGCCGCGCCAATGTCTCGCCCTCCTTTCCCTCCGCGGTGGAAGAAGACATGGTGGGAGACGAGGGAGGAGGACGGGGAGGACGGGGAGGACGGATGTCTGGTGGAGGGGACGATACCACGTCCATGGAACTATCGCCGCCGAGGTGACTCTGCCGTGCCGAGATGGCCGTCGCGGAGCGGGAGCTTTTATTTTTACATCTGGTCTGCCACCTCTGCCAGCTCAGACCGCCGTCCGCGACCTCGATTCTCCTCAGCGCTCTCTTCACCAGGGCATCTCGGTCGTCGTTTTGGCAGGCAATGGCGCAGTTGGCGCACATGGGGATATTGTCGATCTCCCTGCCTTTCTCTCTCCCTCCCATTCCCATTCCCGTCCCCGTTTCCCCTCCATCCTCGACCTCCCAAACTCTGCCCCCGCTCTCCTCCTCAAATAACTCCTTGATCCCGGGCGCCGTGACGACGCCTCTGTTTCCGCAGAACAAGCACCCGTAGCAGGCGCGATGCCAGAAGCACCAGCCCAGACTGATGCATTCGTCTCCGCGGAACACGACCTCGCCGCACACCTAGCACACGGCCAGGTCCATGATTCCTCGGAAGCATTTGTCGCAGGTAAGGCGTGCCGAGCGTCCGAGGACGTGCGGTTGGCCGTGGGATAGATGCCAGCAGAACGTGCAGGTGAAGAGGTGGTGGTGGTAGAGATATGGCATGCTCCCTGAATCGAGATAGAGATAATTCGGTGGATACGTAGGTAGATAGATCGGTAGGTCGGTGGCGTTTGGTAACAGATGCTGATATCGATCTCGGTGAAGGGTATAGTATAAGCAAGTAGGTAGAGTAGGTGTAGGATAGGTGACAAAAGGTGATATTCTATCAGAGTGATGGGGTGTTGACTCGTTTTGGTACCTACCTAATTCCCCAGAGGTAGATGGACGGATATCCTGAGGGGGTTCTTTCATACATACATCTGACCGGCACATTGGGTACATACCTAAGGTTATACATCACATCAAGATGGTATAATTGAGTAAGCAGTCACGACGTACTTACTCACCGAGATCCAACAAAACGAAGGGGCAACTAACACCGGGTGTTAGTTTTCCAATATAACGGTAGTTTCTACCTCGGATCCTCCAAGAGGCCTGGGGAGAAACAACAGGGTAGGTGTTATCGGTAACAGTATACTTTGCAATATCGTAGCCATACCCTCTTGCACTATCATGGTCGCCTTAATAGCGCCATCATAAACACAGACAACAGTTGAAGTGGAGTGAAACAATCGAGCTCAGTGTCGAATTGAGAATATCGGAATTATACACAGGACCCTCGATCTCGGTTCACCGGTCCAGTCTTGAAAACACGGTCTGCCTCAAAGCATATTTGCATTTGCATTCGTCCCAGTAGGCCAACCAACGCCATGTACCGTACAAACGCCCCCATACCCGCCCAGACGAACAGGGCCTGCCAGATCATCCATCTCCCAAACCAGCGAAACAAATCCTTTTTTTTTTCTTTTAATCCATACAGAGCCATCTTTGTCACAAGACATGGCCCTTCTCAACATGAACATGAACAACAAGGCAAGGGCAAGGCAACCGTATGGGGATACCGAGACTCACCCCATGACAGTGAATGCCCACACTAGAGGTGTTGAAATGTACGTCCACAAATCACCGGGTTCTCTGAAAACAGAGTTTATCCAGGTTTTTCCGTAAAAGTATTTGCCACTCTCTCTGGAGTAGGCAATAAAAATCATGCCAACATCATGACATCATTAAAACGTGAAAGGCGTATTCCGTAACCGCAGAACATCAAATCCTGAACAATTCACAATACGCCCTTGCAAGCAGCCTAACCGACTACTTCCGGATTTTTGGTTGGGCAAGCAGATGTAGCCGGCTGAGACTCAGTCCTTTCCTCTTCTTCTGCGGGCTGGGTGTTTGAGGCGTCGGGCCAGCCACCTTCTTAGTAGGGGATACCTGGCCGATAAGGTTAGGAGCCACTAGCGCGTGTCCTTCAGCGACCGGCGTGTCCTTGCGCAACTTCTTCATGCCTCGTTTGGCTCCTTCGTCTTCGCCATCTTCGTCCTCGTCCGAACTAGCTCGATGACGCTTCTTACTGGCCAGACCGTGAGGAATGCTATTACGCCTCAGGGGATCCTTGTTCTCCTTATTTGGCGATACCTCCGAAGTAGGGGGAAAGCTGCCAGGCATAAGGGTCGAAGGAGCCGCTGATTTACGAACCTGTCGAAGACTGGCCTGGCCGGCAGCTGGACCGAATCCCTTCGACGGGCTGTTCTCGAAGCAAATGGTGTGGTCGCTACGGAACGTGAAGGTGCCGGGAACAGATTCGTGGGGAGGCAGCGGTTTATCTTCATCAACTTCATAGGCTGAGAGATCAGGGTATGTGATCTGGCCGGTGCTGGATGGCTTGCTCACAGCTCCTTGGCCGCCGGCAACGAATTTGGGGCCCGCAAATTTCGGGAGCTTCGTGGATCGTGGGATACTGGGCTTGACAGGTGAGGGGGATTCCTGGGCCATTGCAGCCTGCGTTGTGTCTGGTGTAAAGTTGACATGACGGTCATGCCTCCGTCCCGGGGTTGTAAGGGGAACGGCAGGAAACATGTTGTCTGTTAGGCTGAGCCGGGTAGGTGTCTTCGGGACGGAAGCAGAGGGTTGAGGAATGGCGGACTTGGCTTTCGTCCCACTCGTGTGTCGTTTCAAGATCGATCTAATCCTACCAAATCGACCAGGCGTCTCGACCTGCGTGGGAACCTTGGTGCTCTCGGAGCCCGGGTTGTTCGACGCGCTCCACATCCTCAAACCCCCGAAACCCTTCTTGCTGGGTGACCGTGCCAATAATCCAAGATCTGTCTTGCTGGGGGATCTGAGCAAGGAACTGGTGACTTTAGCGGAGAAGCTATTGACTTTCTGAAGGTCTGGCTGGCTAGGTGACCTGACTAGACTGATGGTAGGAGTCCTTGTAGAGTTCGTACGAGCCAACGATGACTTGGTCGGCGTCATGAGGCTGCCAAGTGTCTGCGAACGGGGGATGCCAGTGCGGAGAGAATCGTTGCCGCTGCTCTTGGGTCGCGGAATCGAAGATCCATCTCTCGACATAGGACGAAGGGTAGAGGCATCGTCCTCAATACGTTGACGAATACGCTTGGAGGGATGCTTCGGTGCCTCAGGATTCCTCTCCACGGATCTCGCCAGTGGGCGAGGAATGGTCTTGGGGCGCACCGAGTCGGGCTCGTCGAGATTAGCCTTGGACTGGCTGCGCTTGATACCTGGTTTGAGGGGAGTGATTGGTTGGGTGGCAGAAGCGGCGGCCTTGAGGGGTGTGGAACGACCCAGAGCGGCACGGAACGACGAGGCATGTCCTGCGATCGAGTCCATCTTCTTGAACTCGGCCAGGTGAACGGCACTGAAACGGCCGGATTTTCCCTTGGCGGCTGCGATCTTGCGGCCATCTCCAGCCTCCCCCTGTTCGGCTCGCTCACGGGCACGTTCAGCAGCAAGTTTCGCCTTGATCTTGGCAGCCTCTGCACGGACCGAGGCCATCATCTCCTGGGCGGCGGGTCCAAGCTCCAGGTCAGCACCAGGCCGAGCGTATCGGAAAGTGAAATCGGAGGAGGGAGCGGGAGTCTTGGAGGGCGTGTTCTGGAACAAGCTCTGCATGGGGGTCCTGTTGTAGTCGATGTCGGTGAAGCCGTTTCTCAGTCCCGACGAATGAGCGGCCATGGTCGGATGGACTTTGCTGGGATGCATCTCGGACATGGTGAGCTTGAGCGGGGCGGCGGAGGGCGTGGCCGGTTTGGGCATCGGCGAAGACCTGATTCTATTGTTGTGGTTGTTACGAGAAGGCGTGTCATCGGCGAGGTCGGATGAGTCGTGCATCTCGATAACGGATGTCAGTTGCGGTGGCGCAGGAGAGTCTTTGCTTCTCTGTTTGTTATTTCAGATACGTCAGTCGACGAGCCCCGAGTCCTGAGCACGCAAACACTCCTAAACAATTCATCGCAGGATTGGTCTGTCTCGATGTTTATTCTCGTTCGTGGCGTGATGCGGTTGAACCAGGTCGGAAAGATGAAGGCGTGGTGAAGATGCGGTCAAGATGTGCGCGCGCGGGTTTGTTTACACACAATGTTTACGTACCTTGGAAGCTGAAGCAATGCGCGCCGAGCGCCGGCATCGAGGCGACATTCTGAGCAGCAGTGTCGAAGCCTAGCTATGAAGGTGTGGACGGCCGCCGTTGGTAATTGTTGTTGTTGAGCCGCGGGGAAAAGAAGAATGCCGGAGACAGAGACAGCTGAGCGAGGGATCAACAAATGATGGTAGGTAATAGTAATGGGCGTTAAGAGGGGCGCTATCCAGCAAGCACCTAGGTACACTACCTAGGCGGATACCTAGTCGAGAGTGAATAGTGGAATGTGATGTCACGGAGACACGCGACGTCAGATGGTTCGATGAAGAGATTGAAAGACAGTGCCACGGATAAACAGTACACGGGCCATATTAGTTGACAAAAAGTGGGTGAGCTTCTGGTCCGTTTCTTGGGAGACGACGGCTAGGAAGGAAACAAAAACACTACCTAGGTACCTAAGTACACTAGACTGCATGCAGGTACCGTGGGGGACTACGGGGGACAGTGAGTGGTGGTAAAACTTGGCTTGGCCTGTGCATCAATACGAGTGATCCGCTATTAAGGTACCTACCTACCTACCACCTTGGTGTAGCATCGTCTTTTTGCCCCATAAATGAACCCTGAGCCGGGTGCTGCCATTGTCTAACCCACCTCGACCTACTAGGTAACCTTGGGGTAGGTATACTGCAATAAGAGGGGAACTCTACAATGTCCATCTAAGTGCCGCACTTAAGTTACCTATACTACCTTATACTACTATAAATACCGAGACGAGGGGTGGTGATCCAGGCTCTCAATCAATCGGTTCAAATACCTTTAATGCTACGAAACACAGAGCGGAATGCTTTTCTTCTTTGCTGTCGCTGTGGTGTAGCAAGTGTAACAACCAGTAATTGAACACGGTATATACTATTAGTCGAGAGAACATCACAATTGGAGGTTAGTCCATTACAATGGAGTGTACTAAAGGGAACACTTAGTAGGCGAGGTATGAATTAATCAGCAGTTATTGCACTTAAATGACGTCCAAAGGGCGCGTATGTACAGAATACAGACTGTCGTGCTGCAAGCTCATTGGTCTCTATCATCACCCAACTGTCTAATCGGGTAATGTCTACCTAGGTAGTCTGGCATGTCGAGGAATCCAAAACGTCATTTTCGGGGCGGGGTGCCTTGGTTGTTTCGTTTCGTCTGGCAAGAAAATGGCACGAGTCGAAATATATAAACTGAGAGTGTCCTCGACTCAGAATATCTACATCTCCTCTCTCACCTGAACAACGATAACTAACTCCATAAGAAACCATCAACTCATCGGAGCCGACACGGCTGCTGGCTAACAAGCATCTACCCGAACCGCTTACATTTCAGAACATATATATAGCCCATCCAAGTTCTGCCTAATCATCCATCCTTCGATATCTTGAGACCCGATTGAATCTCGCGACTTGATCATCCCTCGCAAATGGCAACCATAAAGCCATACAAGATCGAAGTCAGCGAGTCCCAGATCGGAGATCTAAAGACGAGACTCTCGCTCGCCAGATTCCCCGATGAACTCGACGGCGCGGGATGGGACATGGGAGCACCCCTCGCCGACGTCAAACGGCTGGCGAAGCACTGGGAGCAGTCCCACGACTGGAAGAGGGCCGAGCACGAGCTGAACGAGCTGCCCAACTTCGTCACCGAGATCCAGTGCGACGGCTTCAGGCCGCTCGCCATCCACTTCGTTCACATCCGCAGCAAGGCCAAGGGCGCCCTCCCACTTCTCTGGATCCACGGCTGGCCGGGCCATTTCTACGAAGGTGTCAAGATCATGAAGCCGCTCACCGAAGGTGGCGACGGCGTTCAACACCCGGCCTTTGACCTTGTCGTCCCGTCGCTGCCCAACTTCGGCTTCTCCGAGGGCACACAGGAGCGCGGTTTCGCGCTGGCGCAATATGCCGAGACGTTAAACAAGCTGATGTTGAAATTGGGGTATAACGAATACGTCGCGCAAGGCGGTATGTCGGCTATCGTTAGACAGATCTTGAACACCGTATCCTATTTCTAACATGTATTGCAGGGGATTGGGGCACCAACATCTGCCGCGCATTGGCGCATCGCTTCCCAGAGCACTGCAAGGCAACGCACCTGAACATGGACTCGGCGAACCCGCCCGAGTTCTTGAAGAATCCGCTCCTGGCGATCCAGCACGCCATAACGCCCTACACGGAGCGGGAGCGGGAGGGCCAGAAGCGGACGAAATGGTTCGTCGAGGAAGGGCGGGGATACAATCTCGAGCAATCGACAAAGCCGCAGACGCTGGGCTACGCGCTCACGGACAGCCCCGTGGCCTGTCTGGCCTGGATCTACGAGAAGTTGCACGACTGGTCAGACGACTATCCCTGGACGGACGACGAAGTGTGCACGTGGGTGAGCATCTACTGGTTTTCGATGGCCGGGCCCGCAGCGAGCACGCGCATCTACTACGAGCACAACCACAGCTCCAACCCTGACCGCCCGAACAAGCTGCGCCAGTCCGACCTGAGGAAATACTCGCCGGGCGTGAAGATCGGGTACAGTCACTTCCCTATGGAATTAGCGGTGCTGCCGAGCACCTGGTTCCGCACGCTGGGCGATATCGTCTTTGAACGGGCACACGAGGACGGCGGACACTTTGCCGCGTGGGAGCGGCCCGACGAGATCGTCCGGGACCTCAGGGACATGTTTGGAAGAGGCGGGGGCGCCTTTGGTTGCGTTAAGGGCGCGACTGGCTATTCGGAATGAGCGTCGGTCCGTCGTTAGTTAATATTGGATCATTTTGGGCTTCCTTTTGTTCCTATCATCCGCTTTGCCAGATTTCAGATTCAAATATTCGGCCGCATCCAAGTTTTTATTGCGCGGGGGTTTTGAACTTCTTCTGTGGCCAGCACTCGAGTATATAGTATACATAAATGCTAGATACTTCAATGTTCCAGAAGTGCAGCGTCGGGACCGTTAAACACTTCAATGTTCTTACCCTAGGGGCTGCAAACTTGAACTGCAATCATTTCGGCAACATGGTCTAGTGGTGCGTGGAGCTCATGAGACCTAACTTGGAGATAAGTTGCACTTGAAATAATTGAACACTGGGATACCTCAGAAAGGGCTTGGGTCGGTTTGTGCACACAAATGTTGACGTGTTGGTATGGAAGCCTCCAAGACTGGAGGTTCTGGCATCCACTGGATGGAGAACCCCTACGTGACGTGACACTCGTGGTGGTGTGACGAACGAACCATGACGGTTAATTCCAATGCAGAAACGGTGAATAACGGTTGTATCGTCGGATATTGTACGGACAAATTATACATTACCCCAAGGGATATGTCTAACGGAGCCAATCTACCGTAGTCCTCGAGATATAAGAAACCATGACCTTCAGTACGGTACACAAGCATTGTCAAAACCCGATTTTCGGGTCATTGAGCAGATACTGCAGCAGGGCTGGTGCTAGCGGCCCGCTGGCAGCTGCGAATGTGGCTGCACGTTAATTGTTAGCCGTATTCGGGCCGCCTGCGGCCCGAATCGGCTGATCTTCGGCTGTATTCAGGGGTTCGAATAGCTATAAAAGCCTTCGAACTTCTCAGAGCAACACATACTTCATACGTATAACATTCATACCAGTTTTTTAGTAGCAGGCGCTCTAGTTTGTTTTTGTTGTTTTTAGTTGTTTTTGGTGTCGAGTTGCCCCGTCCTTCTTTAATGGTGTCCTCGGTGAGGCTACGATAGAGCAGTCCGCCATACAAATTTGTATGTGACGATGCTCGCACATGCTCATTGCTCCTCGGAGCGCGACCTGTGATCGGAGACCAATGCTCGACGCCCTCCCATACAAATTTATATACGAATATGTCCACAACACGTCAATAGACTCAATGCCAGCTGCGCGAAGACCAACCCAGCCAACTCAGTCAGACCAACCAACCCAGCCAACCTAGCCTATATAGCCTGATCAGCCAAGCCCCGTACGAATACACCCACGAGCACCCACCCATACAAATCCACATACAAGTCTGCTCATGGCCGTACACCTTCCGGGAAGCCTAGTTTACTGTTGATCAGTCCGTTCATATGTCCGTACGACCAACCAAGCCAGCCCATACGCGTTAATCAGCCTTGCTGCTAGCCATACGATTGCCCGCCGAGTCCCTTGCCAGAATACACCTACGAAGAACCCGCCATACAATTTTGTATACGAACCAGCTCGTAGCTGTACAACCTACAGGGAAGCCTTGGTCCGTTAGTTAGGTGGCCACTCCAGCAGTTAGCCAGGCTAAGCTATACGCGTTAATCAGTCCAATCGGCCCAGTTTGTGTTGATCAGTCAGTCCGTACGTTCATGTACGCGTTCAAGCAGTCCGCCATACAAATTACTATGCGAACATGCTCCCACTTGTACGCTATACGTACAACACACCGATCAGCCCAATCGGCCCATTGCTTTGTTGGCCAGCCATACGCATTGCTGAGTTAGTCAGTCAGTCAGTCCCTTCGTTGAGAAGTTGTTAGAGCAGACCTACATACATTTTGTATGCAAATATGCTCGTACGCCTTCTAGTCCAAAGGAAGTTCTTTGTTCCACGCCGCCGATCAGTCAATCAGTCCGCCAATCAGTCAGCCAATCGATCAGCCAAATTGCCCTCGCGAGTCCTCCCCATCCGAATACGCCTACGAGCCAAGTCACATACAAGTTACTATACGAACCAGCTCGCAGATGTACAGCCTCTGGGGAAGCCTTGTTCCAGTCTGCAATTAGCCCGATCGCTAGCCATACGCATTGATCACCAATCGTCATACATATCGTTGATCAGCCAAGTTGCCTTGTTGGCTAGCCGTACATATCGCCGTCGCATTGATCAGTCAAGTCCATATTCGAATACCGTACGAACAAGTTGCCATACAAGTTTATATGCAAACCTGCTCGTACGCACATCATCCATGGGAAGCCGTCGCTTCAAAAAGCCCTTCGTTCAGTCCTTCGTTCAGTTAGCGTTTTGTTAGCGGTCAGCCGGATTCCCCGTCACAAACAGTCCTACGAACAGATCCCCATACATTTTATATGTAAATACGCTCGCAGTGCTGTAGCCCACGGGAAGGTTCGCTCCAAGCCACGCATTCGTTCCAAGCCTCCGTCAGTTATACGTACACCTCCGTTTTCGTCAATTTTGTTGTTTCAGCATTTTCAGCATTTCTGGCGTTTTTAGCATTGTTGGCATTTTCGGCATTTTCGTGGTTTTTTCGTCATTTTTTCAGGCTTCTAGACCGTTAATCAGTCAGTTCCCATACAAGTCGCCGTACGAACAAGTGCCCATATAGTTTATATGGGAGTCAGCTCGAATACGTACGGTCCAAGGGAAGTGCTGTTTAGACCTTGTTTTTGAAGCCTCGTTTTAAAAGCGTTGTTTTCGTTGCAGTGTTCAGCGCCATATATCGCCCATCGAGTTGTTGCATCATTGATCAGCCAGGCCTACTACGTTTAGTAGCGTACAAACACATTCACGTATTAATTTGTATACGAATATGTTCGTGGCCTACAGAGGAGCGTCTGTTCATAGTCTCAATCAACAAATTGCGTACCGATCAGCCAGTCCTTCGTTTCAGTGGCTATACCAACAATTCCCCATGTTCAGTGGCCGTACAAGCAGATCCCCATACAATTTATATGCAAATATGCTCTTACACCCATAGTCCAAGGGAAGCCATTGTTCAGCCAGCCAATTGATGGACTGCCATGCTGCCGATCGGCCAATTCAGCCATATACGCATGCGCTGCCGATCAGCCAGTTCAGCCGTTATACGTACGATCGATCAGCGACTTAGCTGTTATATGCGCGTACGAGCAGCTACCCATACTAATTTGTATGTGTGTGTGCTTGTATTGACCCGTTACACCCCGTCCGCTATTGATTAGCGATTCTGTCACATACGCGTTGATCAGCGAGTTTACACTGGTTTCATACGCGTACGAGCAAGTCCACGTACTGTTTTATATAGACAAGTGCTCTTACCGATATCACGTTCGCTATTGATTAGCGATTTTCAGCCATTCTATTACATACGCGTTGATCAGCGAGTTCACCACGTTTTATGTGATTTTCAGCCATATTCGCCGTCGATTAGCGAGTTTACCACGTTTCAGTTGCGTACGAACAGGCGTACATACAGTTTTCTATGCGAACCTGCTCGTACATACATTAATCACCTACGCGAGGGCCTTCCGGTTAGCCCTACACCGTCATACCGATCAGTCAGTGTGTTATGTAAAGGATACGGGCGTACAAGCAATTGCCCATACAAATTGTATGGCAATCTGCTCATACCTACACGACCTACACGTCGTACGCCTTACACACATACATAGCAATACGCATACAGCGCTACGGATACAGCACAGCACTGCCGATTAGTCAATACATTATTGCTGCGCTAATCAGTTTGTTGCATACAAGCAACCTCCCATACTATTTTGTATGTAAACTTGCTCGTAACATACCTACATTACATGGTTAGCCGCACTACCGATTGGGACGCACAGCACTAACGAATTGTTATTGCTACACTGATCAGTTTGTTGCGTACAAGCAACCTCCCATACTATTTTGTACGTAAGCTTGCTCGTCGCATACATGTTACATGGTCATCGCAGCACTGCCGATTAGTTTGTCATTGCTGCGCTGATCAGTTATTTGGTTACGTACGAACAATTGCCCATACAATTTATATGTAAACTTATTCGTACCATACATGTTACATAGTCATCGCAGCACTGCCGATTAGTTCGTCATTGCTGCGCTAATCAGCTATTTGCACTGCCGATCGACAAGTTCCTTTCGCGTACGAGCGGCCACCCATACTGATTTGTATAGGGACGCGCTCACACTTGCAATTTTCAGAGTTATTCACGAAATCCATCCACGAGGCCGATCAGGGCCTATTCTACAAACTCCGACCCACATATACACTATTAAAAAACGTTACCGCAGTTATATAAAGATTTGTATATATTGAAAGTAGTAAGGGCTACGGCATAACTTCTCACACGGAGATTTAGCTTAGGTTCGAAGTGGTAGCCAGCCCTTCGGAATAGAAGCGTAGCACCCACCTAGGTTCTAACACGAAATACTAGCAGATACCGCTACATACGTCAGGTCTGGACAGAATTGCATACGTTTTTATATAGGGATATATCGACGGAATACGAAAAAATAGGTTATTTGAAGAGCTAAAAGGTTATGCCATACAAGGCATACGGACCAAAAGAAAAGCTATGGACCAAGGGAAGTCTGGTATAATTGTGACCGGTTCAGCAATCGGCTAATCAAAGGCTTGGTGGCCTAGTGGGTTAGGGCTGGTTCTTTTTTTTAGGCCGTTGAGGCCTAGGGGTTCGAGTAGGTGTTGTGTTGTGTTATCTTTTTTAGTGTTTTCAGCCCTACAGTTGGATTCGAAGCCATCTAGAGAATAAAGCTCCAAATAAGGGAAGTTTGCAGCAGGGCTAGTGCTAGCGGCCCGCTAGCAGCTACGAATATAGCTGCACGTTAATTGTTAGCCGTATTCGGGCCGCCTGCAGCCCGAATCGGCTGATCTTCGGCTGTATTCAGAGGTTCGAATAGCTATAAAAGCCTTCGAACTTCTCAGAGCAACACATACTTCATACGTATAACATTCATACCAGTTTTTTAGTAGCAGGCGCTCTAGTTTGTTTTTGTTGTTTTTAGTTGTTTTTGGTGTCGAGTTGCCCCGTCCTTCTTTAATACCCCCGAGATATAAGCTTCGGCTCGTACTATCGACGGCAATTCCATGTTCAGCAATTAGCAAACCAAATGCATCACCACCGCAAATACTCTCTCATAGCCTTAACAATCGAAATCTCCATTCTCGAGCGCCAACGAGTACCGAGCAACTGCCACCACCATTACATTACGGCTGATAGTTTGTTTTCTACCGCATGTGTGTCAATATCATCCAAATATTACTTACTACCCCTGAACGCTAATTTTCTCTTACTTTCTGATTTAGTGACTCTTATCCATTCTCCGCTATCATTTTTCGAAGTCATTGGTGCATAGCAACTGCTATGTATTAGAAGCTACTCGCTAGCATGATTCTTCGCAGCGATTTCTGTCACCGAAGAAAATGACCTCGTTATCCCCGACTAGTGATAACGTATTAGGGTTATCATCTGTAGACGAGGCAGCTAACTCGGACGGTAAAACCCAAAGAACTAAGTTTAACTCTATGATCCAGCAGGCTCTCGCGATGGCACTACACTCACAACGTCCAGGCTTGTCGTAATCGACCGTTACCATTCAGACTCCTCTTAGCCAGAACATCCCATCCTGGAGATCAGTGACCGAAAGCTGGCAAAAATGGATCCTTCCCGCAAGCTCACAACACAGGTCTGTCGGCACGAACTTGCTGCTGATTTTGACCATGACATGGTCCAAGATGCCATGGCAATCATCTTGTTCCCAACTCAACATACTGCTGGAGTCTTCTCGGGCCCTCTTTGTCATCACTATAGGTCGTGGGAAGCGCAGACACTCCCCAATCCTCTCAGGAGACCCGATGACGAATACGACGACACACCTTCCGACCATCTTGTCCGGCTCTACAGATTGCACAGCCGATTACTACTGTTCATCGAGGACTACCTTACCAAAGCGACCGCCACAGACCCTTCCCGTGAGTACTTCGGTCTCTCACCCTTGTCGCTTTATAGCCAATATTTGACATACATGGGCCACCCGTTAAGCCCTCGGTTCAGCGCGGCGAACCTCACTGGCCCGGAACGACAGCGACTCTTCAGGGCATTTTTACGCTACGAACTCCTATGCAAAATGTGCTGCTCTGATAACCTTGGCGACAGCAGTTGGTATTACGAGCTGTCCTCGCTGTGGAAGTACAAGGGCCAAACGTTCCAGTTGGTCGAGGCCGAGGCTATCGCATGCGTTCAGTCGTATGTGGAGTCGCTTCATAAGGCCATCGCAATCCAGTGTGAGTCATACGATGAGGAAGGAGACGTAACTGATGAACTCTTTTCTGAACTTTCGTGCTTCGGCTTCGACCTCGCTACCGCGCTACTACAAGCTGCCACAGCCGGGAAACAAGGGCGGGATCACGTTCAGATGTGGTTGCACGACCTCTGCGAACGCAAGCAGGAGGACTTGCGAACAAGCTCTGACATGGATTGCAAGGACTGTATACTCGGCTTTGACCCCCTGTGCGAAAAAGATAAGCACTATACAGAGGGGCCAGGTATGTACAAGATGCTCTACCCCATAGGACTTTCATCGTCGATGCAACGCTACTTATATCGACGAAAGGCATGGGCCTTTCTCGATGATGTACGACTTCACCCGGCCCGCATCCAGCAGCTCTGCTTTACGGATGCCGACTGGGTTGGTCCAGAGAAGCTCCACGACCTGCACGACCGAGCGGTTGACGAACACCCCCACAACGCAGAAATGCAATTGGGGTATCCAACGCCACCATTCTTGCAAGGGAACCGTTTTGTAGGCTTGGCTCCATTTTGGCAATGAGGCATATCACGGCGGAAATGGCGGTATTGCGACACGTGTACCTCTACCCGGGCAACCGTAGGCTGCTATAGCAAGTCTTCAATATACTACGTAGGTAGTGACTCCTTTGTATGAACGATAATACCGTGACCGGTAGAAGCGGCCGCGTAGATTATATGAGAAAGGTCGGCTACAGATCATTTGTGCCCCTCGTTAACCCGTATGATAAGTTAGCACAAATTCTCGTGCCGAGTTCCTAATGTGGCAATTATTATAAACCGGCGCGAAAGCGGATAGGGTACCACCAACCTTTGAATCAGTATACATAATCTGCAAAGTCTTAACGTTGTGTCTATCGGTAAAACTCACTTTTTATTTAGAAAGGCACTAAGACATAGATAGATATACCATGATGCCATCGAGTGCTCTTATCGCCGTCTAGGGGGGAACGACGCTCTTCGAGCTGAAGGGCTTCGGACACCAGCGACCCCGTGCTCGACGGGCGAACCAGAACCTCATGCTCGCCAAGACAGGTGTCGGAAGCGCTACTCACCATGTGCCGGAAGACTAGCTGGGGGATGAGGAGAGGGCTTGACAGCTTGTTGTGTGGCCGGCTGCGCTTCGGACTTCCGGAGATGGTTTGTTTTGGGACCGGGATAGACGGAGTTGATCCGATGGGTCGGGCGATTCTGATCGCAAGTCAATCTCGCTCTCTCTCACCCGCTCCCTGCCACCGGTGTCTGATTTCCTACGTACATGTGTATCTTTTTCTTTTTTTTTTCCGGTCAGTTGACATTCTCACGAGGGGGCTATAGTGGAGTAGTAGTAGTTCGACAGCCAGATTAGCTGGAGTCTCCAGACCATCTTAGAGCCACAGGATTAGAGATTGGGTTTTAGGAGCCCAAAGAATGTAGACGACATAAGTAAAACAAAGTGCTTACCTACGTAGGTTGCAGAATCTTACTCAGACCATTTGGAGACTTTCTATAACAGGAAGGAAAACAGTGCGGAAGGCGAATATGCTAGAAGCCAGCGTTCTATTTACGTAAGATATTACCTACACTTTTGACTACCATAGCAGCGATGCCTACCCAGTCAGAACCAAGAATAGTAAGGGCTGGGAGACTGAAGCAACTCTGATCGCAATGTAAGACTCGTACCGTACACACGCTCTAATACAAACTTAGTCAGCGTGTCCAAGTAAGTATTTCGACCGCCAATTGCTACAACAAGTGGTGGGACCTGACAGCCTTCGCTTTACATTCTGGTTTACTACCGCGGCAATCTAACAACATCTCCAAGTAATTATCCCGTTAACTCACAATAGAGCCTTTCGACCTTCAAGGAAAACCTCGTACAGCTGCAGCTTAACCACGCGGCTTGCTGCTCTTTATACGACTAAATAGTTTAAAATAGAGGATCTTTGTAATGTTTTCGGAGTAGTTTAATAGTTTTCATTACTAATGTTCACCCAATTGGCACAACAACTGTTGAATTAGTCAGATTTGGTATATATTAACCGAAGTATTACCGCACATATACCTCCCGCATACTACCTTATCCGCAGAAATGTTTGATACCTCATAAAATCGTCACAATGGTTAGATCATATCGGATATTAGAGCTCTTCGTCCTGGCCTGAGCAATACATCTCAGCATGCAGCTGGAATCGAACCCCTTGGGACCAATGTACACCCATCCTTGGGTCTAATTCTGCGAGATAAAAGGTATTAGTCGAGGCGCTTAGGTCAGATATTAGTAGGTTTCCTGGATTGCCGGAGATGCAACTTCCTAGCATTAATACGTAGAATTGTATTTGGGGGACTAGACTAGACGACCATACCAGAACATAACTCAACCCAGCGCAATAACTAAGAAAAAGGGTGTAATTGTGATAGTTGTTCTTCTCTATCCTAGGTACTTTTTAGTGATGAATGCACTCCTCCACTGTAGGGCTACCTAGTAGCTACATACTTATACACCCCCTTTTCAGCCACTTCAAGTTCCACTCGCTCTGCTTTAGTGCACGTTTTAGACAAGAGATTCTATTTTGTCTCTAACCCACTAGGAGAAGAGTTATTGTATATAAAAGAACTTCTGTGAGGCTTAATATACAATATGAATAAATTAATTAAACAATGCAAAACTCTATTAGCGTGCTTTAAACCTCCGTAGAAAGTGCAGGTCTCTATGCAGGGGGGTTTTTTGGTGGTGATAGCACTTTAAAGAGCAAAGTATCACGCTATAAACTCAATTACAAATATTCTCTAGTATCTGTCCCGGAACTCAGCTGATGCATCAACCCTTGTAAAGTGATTCCTGGTCTTAAGTTGGAGTTCTAATCCGCCGTCAGGAAGCGGCTTATTTCTATAAGCTATGTCCGAGTCTTTAAATCTCACAAACGACACGAATGACAGCAAATAAGCCGTAGGCTTGCATCATAGTGTCTTGGCAATTGGTATTCCTTTCATGGTTGAGTATTACACGGTGTATCAGTGCATATATGTGCAACCTTTCTGACCACCTCGATGAAGCTCCACACGAACGGGACTTCTGCAACGCCTTCATTGAGTTCTCTGTGACTTTGGAAGTGTCTGCGGCACTACACATATTTGGTAGGCCAGTCATGGTTGTGGTTGTCTCTTGGATGTATATCCCAACTCCTAAAAGGTATCGTCTGTAGTTAATATAGTGAAGATCATTAGGGCTGATCATAAAAAATGACGGAGCCATATGATGTAGGATGTCGGTGGTCGTTTGCACTTGCGGATATATAAAGGCGGGCTATTCTCTTCATCTCCTCTCCATAGTTTGGTATCAACATCGAGAGTATACTACCACAGCTTTAAACCTCAGTCTATCACAATCCAACCCAGCAACTACAAGTGTCATTCACTCATACCCACATTGCCAATCACCCATAAGAGCTTTCAATATCACTACCATCAAAATGTTTTTCAAGTCTGGTCTTATCCTTGCTGCCACTATCGTTGGCCTCACCAACGCAGCCTGCACCTTTACAGGCTACAACAATGCCGACTGCACTGGAGGCTCGGGCAGTGCTGACGCGCTTACCTCTACTGGGCGGTGCATCAATCTTACTGGGCGCGCTGCATACAAACTTAGCAGCGACTGCGGGACCGTTCGCGTTGAGGGACATACCGGAAGTGGATGTACCGGGTCCATCCCGGACGCCAACGATCTAATCGCTGGATGCCATCAAATCGGGCCGGGGGATGTCAGTGCCTATGTCTACACGCACTAGGTTGCAACTTGTGGGATCAGGTGGCCTCGAGTATATGTTCCGAGATCTGAACGAATGCTCTCCTGCTTCCAGCTTTGCATCTAAGATGGACCAGGCGACCTATTGCCTGGAAGCTAGCGCTTAGGACTATGGAGTGACGGATAACACAAGGGTTGATGAGATGTTCTCAGTCATGTTGTATAGATACGTATAACGAATGAATGAGAACCTTACTGACAGGAAACATGATGCATCACTGTGAATGAATAAGCCGAACGAAATTTCGGTTGATCACGCACGCAAGATAGTGGCTCACTCGATCCTCCTTCTCAACACCAGTGACTGATGCACATATCTAATTCTAGACTTCGATCATTTCATTCCAATCCTGTATCTATATGTACTGCCACCGACCTACAGTAGGAAATTTTATCACTCGCTGGACTATCATAGTCCAGTACTTACACAGTATTTTGGCATCTAAAGTTCGCAATATATATATTTAGGCATATGGGCACGCTTATAAAATACACATAATTTAGAGCAGAAATTAGATCCTATCAACATACCGAACGTGTATATCTATGAATACGAATTTGCGACTATCAAATTCACTGATCATGTCCTAGCGGCTAGTATGGATGTCATCTTAGAGATCTGATCTTCTATTATATGAAGTAGGAAACTTCAACATAGCAAGCACCACAAACTGGTGATCGCTTCATGTTTAGACTCCTGACAAGTCAATTGAGCCAATGCGACATTACCCGTTCCCGACCGATATAGGCGATCGATTCTTGGTAGTATGATGAACTCGTATTCTGTTCTTGCACCCACACATCACCATGATCTTTGGTTCACCGAGGTTGCCCCGGTGCATAACGTTGGCCTCGTGTATTATACCTAGGTAATACTAACGCCATATCTTGCAACAGCGAGCTACAAAAGTTGGTCTAATAACGTGTACGGATTTACTATAAGATTCGTATTTTAGTGGCATATAACGACATGTCATAAGACACACTACACAACAAAGGGACTTCTGTATATAGTTGGGATTAGTCCACAAAGGTGTTTTAAAGACTTTTGCGCAACAACATCTGTCTATTACCTAACTCACGTACGAGGTTCCTGACACTGCCTAACAATGACATCTGAGGCTACTTTACATCAGTGGCCGGGTTTGACCCAATCTACGCAACCGCGTCCGCCAAGAACCACGCCGCCTTGCTCGCGCTGGGTGTGACGTAGTGCTTCGATTACCGATTACCGCTCTCTGACAGTCATGGACAAGATTCGAGCTGTAGCCCGGGTCGGGAACTTTCAGTGGTTTCTGACGCTGCTGCTTCGGGGACTGGCTTTGCTGAGAGTGTGGCTTGTTCTTAGTTGATATCTAAGGCTAGAGGAGATCATTTTAGAGCAATTGGTGGGCGACTGTTGATATTAACTAAGGTCGAGGTATGCGTATATATCTATATAGAAACGCTGTCCTATAACATATAACTCCCATAATGACGTATATTGTGGCTGCAGCATAATAAAAACCCTAAGCGACGTGCTGCCGAGAAGTGATTGGCGAACGCTCGAGCAGATAGCCGCCAAGACGGCACAACTGCGGAAGATTAAAAGGAAACAACGAAGTAGAGGCGTTGAAAGAGGCCATGACAAAAAGCGAGAGCTAATCACGAGAAGACCGCAATTGCCTAAGGGCCACCTAATTTCTTAAAAAAAAAAAAAGAAAAAAAAAGAAGAAAAAGCGTTGGGTATCGTACGTATTTCCTGATCTTGTATTATTATGTCAAGGAGCAGTAGTTGCTCAACGACAATGCCAAGTCGGTGGCGTTCTCCACCTAGGTATGATGGTATCGGTGTCTTCAGACAGGAATAGTGTAGTTCTGGTCGACAGCGATAACAACACAACCTGAGCTCGGTCACGGTTCTAGGCGGAGGAGAGAATTCAGATAAGGGGCAACTAACTATTGGATGAAGGGAGTTATGGACCGAGCGCCTTGCCTGAGATCCCAAAACTCTCTGGTTGGTGTAGGGTATGAACTTTGAGTCTTGGGACTGGAGACGGAGTGGATCGAATATTTAGGGCCAGTATTTAGTACCCCGGCTAGCAAGACAATGCTGAGTAAGGTTATTTATTATCTTAACGTTACCGCATTGGGGATGGTGATTCTGACATCTCGAACCACATTTCGCACGCCTCAAGACCATCATCCCACCACCGAGTAGGTCCCTTGGAGTAAACAACATCAGGTTTTATTGATTGCGACAAGAAAATACTTTAAAGATGCCGACCAAGAGAAAGCGCCAGCGCAATGCGCAGTCCAATCCGCCCAACAAGAGAAGTGGCGCCAACGCGAACTTACCACTGTCTCCCTCTCCAGATGCGTCATCCTCATCGCTCAAAACGAGAGACCACTTGGACCCCAGGAGTTTAGCCAGCGTCGTTTCCGAAGAAGAGATAGAGATTGCCGTCGAGACCTTAGACTCGCTCGCCCAGCATCCCACTCTCATCAAGTCTAAGGCCTGCCGGAACTTGCGTACATCCGTCTACGGATTCAAGCAAGCATGCACAACTGGCATGAACACAATTGGTAAGGATGGTTCACACAATACTTCCGAATGAGGTCTTCCGGGAGCTGACGGCAGAATTAGCCGAGACGAATCTCACCTCTCGCATATCGGCAGCTCTTGTGGATGGCAAATACGTTGATGCCGTCGTTCTATTAGCCGAGATGCGGATACGAAACCAGGCGCCAAAACTAGGCGCCCTTTGCCGATGGGTACGAGACCTCGATGTCGTCAGTGGGCTCTCGAGCGAAACGCCCGGTTTTTGGTCCGATGCACAGCTTGAATTACTCAGGGTGATGGATATGCTCCTAAGGGTTACCGGACCGGTTGACGAGGTGTCGAAAGTGCCAGCACTCCTCTCAGGTCCACTATCTCTGCAACCGATCTGGGACAACGGGGATAAATCGCCCCGACCATCTGTTCGGCAAGGTGTATTAGACAAGAGTATCTTCGAGACTTGTCCGAAAGATATCAACGACAGATTTCGGATCCTCGAGACAACTATCGGTCCCGAACGCAAGCCACCGAATCTGCACCCTGCCGTCCTGCATCTCAGTAACGACAATGCTGTTCAACTTGCCTCGGATGGACCAACGACAACACTTCACAAGCACCCGACTGTTCCCGGCTTATCTCTCATGAAGGATGTGCTCGCGCATCAAGAATGCATGTCCGTTGTGGCAGCAATGGAATCCATAGGCTTCCTTCCTGACTGTCCTCTCCATGACGATGGGTCTGCTTCTAGCATTCTCGCTCATAACGTATACTGGGTTGTAGATAAGGCTTTTCACGACGCTCTCTGGAAGCGAGTATCTCCACACATTCCGTCACATGTGGGCGGACGGAAAGCTCGGGGCATCAACCGGCGTTTTAGAGTTTATCGCTATGTTCCTGGTGCCGAGTATCGTTGCCACTTCGATGGTGGCTGGCCACCGTCTGGTGTTAACCCTAAAACAGGTGCCTACATTTACGATGATTCACCTATAGGTGCTAAGCAGTCGAGTTTATTCACCTTCTTGGTTTACCTGAATGACGAGTTCGAGGGAGGCGAGACCACATTCTTTACCCCGAGCATCAGAGAGGGTGTCATGAATGCCCATCCCGTCCGGCCCACGATGGGATCAGTAGTGCTTTTCCCCCACGGTGACACAAAAGGCGCATTATTGCATGAAGGAACAGGTGTCAAAAAGGGAGCAAAGTATATCATACGAACTGATGTAGAGTTTGATGTTGAACCCGAGCGAGCCCAATGAGCGTGTCTACTAAGTCTATATACGAGGATATACCTCCCATAATCACGTGTCGGACATCTATTAGAAGAAATTCAACGCAGGGCGCGCGTCGAATCATCGATCGCCAAGCAGATATGGGAGGACAGCAAGCCAGCTGGTCTTATTCATCGGTAACTTGATACCTAGAGACCAGCAAAGTGGATAGAGAAGTGTATTTTTGTTTTATTCTGATTTCACTCGGCGCACGAGAAGGAATAACAAGAAAAAGAAACATGTCAACCAACAAGCACCCCCGGCCTAGCACCTGCTGTGCCATCTGATTGTCGCCCCAAGCGTCTCCAAAATTATAACACAACGTACTACTCATGTCCCTGCGAATCTGAAGCACCGAAAGGATGTGGATGAGGTTGTGTATGAAATAGGGATACTTGAACAGCTCTCCTGCGCTTGCGGTTTGTTGTCTCACGGGTGAGACACCCGAGGACTTGCGGCTTTGTGCTTTGTTGCCCTGCTGTTACTACATGTTTCCTTCATAGCCAGTTGCCCCTCCAAAAACGCCCCATCCTGGACGCATACTCTTCCTTATACAGGATGCTGAATCACAAATTTCTCCATGCTTCTCCCCGTCGGACACGCTAATTGACTGAGTGCCGGTCCAAAGCCCAAAAATCCCGACATGACGATTAAACTCAGCTTTCTGCGCTGATTAATTTGAGGCCCGGCGCCTATTTCCGAGTCTCCGGTGCAGATCGCTCAACAAAGCCGGCATCGCACAATGCCGGGAATCCTGCTTGTGTACCCTAAGGTAAGACACCGACTCGCAAGGGCGGGTAGGCTCTTCACCAAATCTACTCGTCTGCCCCCCCTCTCTAGTCCAGCAGGCTGTTCGACGGCCAACCCTCTCGATTATACTTTTTTCCGAAGCCAATGGTTTTTGTTACAATGTGTTCATCTCGTGCTGGCTTACCAGGGCAATTGATGGCAGGTTAGCAGAAATCTTCTAATTCTGAAACTAGGCCTAACAAGTATGACATAAAAAATGTGCTTATGGCGCTACCAACTCCTGGTCATATGGTTCGGTTTTTCGAAGGGAAGAACTGATATTAGGGGGGGAACAAGGATGACATCAAGAATGTGCTTATGGCGCTGCCTACGCCCAGTCATATACGTCAACGATTTGGACCTACCCGGACTTCGGGGCCTTGAATTCACCGCGGAAAGACGACGGTGAAGGGCCAGAGTCTGTGCGCCCCCGCGCAATCCAAAAGAGCAACGACGGCGCCCCTACAAATACACCCGTAAACCTGTCCGATGAGGGGATTATCAAGGGTTCTTTCATTCCATTCATCAAGATACTCAGCAGATTCACTCTACTTCCAGTCTTCCCATTTCCATTGGAGCACGCCAATTCCAGTCATCATGGCCTCTTTAAATGTCCTCGTCGTTGGGGGTGGTGTTGCCGGTCCGGCAGCAGCATACTGGTTGTCGCATATCGCCGGTGCCAAAATCACACTCATCGAACGGTCCCCGCAAATGCGAGCCTCAGGTCAACAACTAGACCTTCGCGCCGCGGGCATAGATATAATGAAGAAAATGGGCATCGAGCCTGCTGTGCGAGCCGTGATTTGCCACGAACCTGGCACGCAGTTGATTGACACCAATGGACGGACGCAAGCCTTCTTCCCAGCCGCCCCGCCTGGCAGCAAGAGGCAGAGTTTAACGTCCGAGTACGAAATCCTGCGGGGCGATTTCGTCAAAATATTATATAATCTCACTAAAAACCGCTCGAATGTGCAACACGTGTTCGGCACGAGTGTTGAGAACTTCACCCAAGACGACGAGAACGACCCTCACGGCAAAGTCCATGTGACTTTCTCGGACGGTCGTCAGGAGGATTACGATCTCGTGCTTGGTGCCGATGGAACGGGATCGAAAACACGACGGATCATGCTCGGTCCCGACGCTCCTGACCCACGGCACAGTACCGGAGGCTACATCTCTTATTTCAGTATCCTCTCGCAGCCCGGTGACTCAGACAGGTCAACTGTTTGTCAATTGCCTGGACCTCGTATGGCCCGGCTCATTATGACGCGGAAAGACTGCCCTGAATTCACGCGTATCTATCTGATAGCATCGAAGCGGGATGATGCCGTTGACGCCGCACTCAAGTCTGGAGACCTATCCGCTCTGAAGAAAGCGCTGGCCGGTGTTTTTGAAGGTGGTGGGTGGGAAACCAAGCGGTTCATGGAGGCGTTAGTCCACGCACCCGAAGCGGATGATCTATACTGCACGCCGCTTGAAGAGGTCCGGCTTCCCGAGGGGTCTTGGTCGAAAGGCCGGGTTGTCCTCATCGGCGATGCGGCGCACTCCGCTACGGCAAATGGGTACGGAACTTCGTGGGGCCTGATAGGGCCTTATCTCCTGGCCGGCGAGCTCGCGACCCTATATGAGAAGGACAAGTCTCTGCCCACGGCGTCTGTCATTCAAGCGGTGAAGACATACGAGAAGAGATGGCGGCCAACAGCTCTTTCAGGTCATGGGGGAGATGGGTGGGCTGGGTCTTATTTCCTTCCCCACTCGGCACTCGGTATTTACATCGTGAACTGGATTGCTAGCATAGTAGCATATTTCAGACTCGACCAGTATATTGGGATGGACGGAGCGGTGGAGAAATGGAAACTTCCGGAATATCCTGCACTCGATGAAGACCACGGAGCAGACTGATTGAGATATTCGGCCACTGTATAAGTCGATGGACACCAGGCGCTTACGTTCCCTTTCACTCTCCTCCGTTCCCACAACACTTCTTTTTTCTTCTTCTCTTTTTTTGGTTGGAATATGGCTAGGTATTCCTCTCATGCGAGTTTAGTTGAGAATTTTATACGTGTCATGCACAAGAAGTCAAGGTCTCGGTTTCCGGTATGTGAAACACGATAAGTCTCGGACTTAACGAAAGACAGATTCGCTACAATGGGACATGAAGGGAGAAACAATAGTCGGCTTCCGGTTAGGTATATAAAAGTCCATATAGAGACGTCTAATTCAGACGCTCCTAGTTGAATTTACATTGTTGAAGTGTAGGGTAGTTTACAAGATCAATAGGTCCCGAGAACCGCGTTACATCCTTATACTGGCTAGATCCTGATGGACCGTATTGTATGTACTTATTGCTTGAATATGGCTGCGCGACCAGGTTGTCGCTCATGGACCGTCGACTACGCGTACATCTATCTATGTCTAGTCCATCCCTGGAAGTAATAGAGCTAGGGTTGATAAATAAGGACGATATGTTGGGTTTAAGGCCAGGTCATGACTAGGCGCCAATAAATTAAATTTATCTCGTGCCGTTTCGTTTGCTTTCTTGATCGATTTGTTTCTCTTTCGCCTTGCTTAGTCTCTTGGTTTTAAATCTTTTACTCTAGTCCTAAACGCATCAGCATTAGGAGCTAAAGCCATTATGTTGTTCCACATTTACCATACGCCTTTGGAAATAGCAAGAGATAGAATGCAACTGGTACATTTCTTTAAAACACCCCGTCGATATATTGATTTCGTAGTATATGCCTTGTTGAGGCCTAATTCTGGATTGCATGCTCTTGGTGACTGTTAATGTCTTTTGCTCTTTTGTGCGCTGTTGTAACATGCTTGATTTTTAGTCACTGATGGGGATCCATCTGGGTCTTTAACTGCAAGAAGAAAGCTTGGCGCGATAAGGAGGTGATGCTGCGTCGAGGGTTCAATATGTTGGCCCAGCTGTATCTAGACTTGTTGGTCTTGCTGGTCAGGGTGGGCACGGTAATAATAACTAGTAGGAAGGTTGAGACCATGAGGTTTCTCGGAGCGTAAGATTCTGTCCTGGAAGCTGTGTGATTTCTGTTATCATGATACTCGTCGGCCTTGAAAGATCTGCGACATCGAACAGGATCAGAAAATGAAAGGGAAAATTGCTTTTGAGCGCCATAGATCTCCTCAGCATCTCGGTCAAGGCTTGGCTACCTTTTTCGGAGAATGACGTACCTACGCTGGTGAGTTCTTGGAGGATACTTGCTGGACACACGAGCATAGGGAGGCTTTGTGAGCAACAATGTGTAGAGCGGAGTCAGACAGGTGTTCTGAGTTATTATACTGTCGAGTCTCGGAGTTTTTGAGGAATACGAGTACAAACATATACTACTAACCCCAACGCGGTTTAATAAGAGCACATAGTCTAGTATTTATTTTGTGCTGTATATGCTCCTTCCTCGAGACTTTTATCTTGCAGTTCAACTTTATGAACACGATACATCGATACTAGAATAGTTGAGTTCAAGTTTTCCGGCCACCGAAGCCCGGTCTGGGAAAGATAGGCTCAAGAGACGCAAAGACGGCACTGCGAGGCATTGCACCCTTCAATTCGCGCAACGAAGCCACATGACAAATATCGGCGATTACTGATTCTGAAGATCTGAGTTAAGTAGTTTCGGCGCCTGAGATAGTAATACCGATAACATCTCTCAGATTCTCGAGTCATGTCTGACACTGCTTGTTTGTCAGACGCCAACTAACCTTGGCTCCCTTTGTCCTATATTCCCAGGCTAAGAGGCGAAACGCAGTGCATCCATTGATGTGCCCTAGCTGCGTCACATGGTTATTCGGGGGCTGCCTTACGATTAATGGGCGCTTGCGTACGCTTGAGGGCGATATGGGAACTTTACGGGGATCCGCGACTTCACCGTCGGGGATTACCATGACAGTGGTAGTAGTAGAAGGGTTGGATGACAAGGCCGGGGCAGGCCGAAGGGCGAGAGGGGGATAGTGACGCTAGGGGTAACTATCGCATTAACGACAAAGAGTTCGGGATTTGTTTGGTGTTCGTGTGGTCAGCAGGGGCCATATACATTGCTGGTTGTTAGTAGAATCTAGAGTGCCGTGTCGCGCCGTATCTCGATATTTGGCTGCCAAACCGGCGATGCCGACAACCGCACGACAGTCCTGTTTATGGGAGCTTGTCTGCCTAGGTACCGAAGTGTAAGCCCGGGAGCAGTCAGATGGGAGGCGCCTGTGAGAAAACCCTGGTAAGCGGCAGGAGGAGCACGATCATGCGCCCTACTGTCCTTGAGTAGTTGGAACCTTGACAGATTCTTTTACTGGAGTGTTGGAGATGATGCTGTCGTGGCTCCGGGTCTTCGATATGATTGTTGGTAAGGTCGAAGAAGGAATGCCTACCTTGTACTTGTACATGCGATCCTCGGAGAGTGAGGCGAAATAATGCCGAGTGCCGCACATCCGGCGACCGGCTTGCCCGTCTTGTCTATGGTCCACGAGCAAAACCGCCCCGTTGAAACAAACCCTCAGACTTACCTGTACAACCTAGCTGAGACAGGGCGAGGGCGAGTGAGCGGATTTTGGGAACGCGCTAGAAGTATTCTAGAAGGTGATGATGGGCAGGCTTTCCTACTACTACCTAGTAGGAATATATTTTACCCCAGACAAGGGCCTGCCAGCGTGTATGCATGTATTACACGACCTATGTCCATGCATCATGCATCATGCATAGGGTGAAGAAACATAGCCAAAAGCAACTTACCGTACTTTACACTATTGTTGCGGTGGCTGCATCTGGATCGTGTGCAGCAAAATTAGGCGCCTAAAGGAGAAAGGAGTTTGAAGATTATGCGTGCACTTTTTCAAGTCAGCTCACGCGCACGCTGAGGTAACAGCATATAGGTATGTAGTCCAGTAGAGCTGGCCACCCACGACGAGGTACTCGCGTACATACCCAGCTCCGTACCTAGGTACTTTGGCTACATGTACGTGTAAGCTACCTTCCCTAGGGCTAAAGGTCTAACTATATAGGGCTACCCCATATTCCTTTTTGGGAAACCACATCGCCTAGACTGACCAATGGAAGAGCTGTGCAAGGCGACGTAACCAGCTTATGCGCACAACCGCAAAGGGGAGGAAGAGATGGGGCTGCTCGGGTGGATGCTCTCGCATGGACTTCCCTGATCTTTCCCTGATCAACAAACTTCTAGAAGCCCTATTCCCTCCCCTCTGCGCCGCAGCCTCCCAGCAGAAGTTCTCAGTGCTACCGCCTCCCCGATGGTCGGGGTTGATCTCCTGTCCTGACGCTACCTACTAGTATACAGTACCACGCCCATACCACACTACCTACAGGTATACTACATGTAGGTGTATACGAATTGCACGCCGCGAATTAGACCATAATACCTATAGGTACTAGTATAGCATGACGGTGGACCCTACGCTACACTAGTGTAGGAGTGTAGACTCCTCGGAGATGCAAGATGCAACGACTGTCTCCTCAAACTCTGCCTTGTCGCATCCCTGGTAATGCTGGGAACTCATCTCGGCACTCAGGGCCTTGCAGGTCGCAGGGCGAACCTGCACACCCGCCTCCATCATCCCACTGCACTCCAATCATCGTCGGAGGTTGCCGGGAGCTGCTGCTCACAAGCCGCCTTCATCCTCGAGATCGGCGATGTGTTGTCCGACATTTGTCGTACACTGTAAGGCGTCTCTTACGGTAGGAATGGCTTACAACTACACACTGGATCCTGGTAGATATTGGTGCGAATGCCTTTTGAAGTCAGCATTTCCGCCACGAATTGGATTCCCATAGCATGGGTGACCTACTCGCGCTACTAGGTCGTTTCACCACCCGTTCGGGGAGGCCGTCGTCCTCTGCACGCCACGATTGCTGTCAGGCGGATGATCTAGCGAAAACTTCCACAATTTCCAAGATTCCCGGCGCGGCGAGCTTCGGGTCTGCTAACCCCCCTTAGCAAATGTGCGACTCATGTTAAAGAGCTTCGACGATCTGGGATTGAAACAAGTCAGTCAGTACGCAGTAGGTATGTGAGAGAGAAGCCAAGTCCGTTCTCGGACCCTCGCAGTTTGCGGCACGTCTCCGCCCTACATCGTATACTAGTACAGATGCAGATACAATACCATGGACCCATCCTACTGGCGACACCACCGTATCCATTTCCTGTGTAGTGTAGGGCGAGCGTTGCTTCACATTAGATACCTAGACAGGAAATACCCAGCACTTTCAACATCACAGGAGCTAGGTTGGATCATGAACCAGAGTGGCTGGTCCATGGCGGCAAGCCACGATACCAGACAGCACATAATGCCGGCCGACGCTAACTACTGACACAGCTCTATAGCAGCGGACTTGGATGCTTAGTTTTTAATTTGCCCCGTCCTTGCTTTCTACCGAAGAACAAAACCCCCCAAAAAAACCCTGGCTCGTCTCCGGCCTGTGAACGGCACATAGGTACACTCAGACTTTGGGATATAGTGTAGTACACTATATCCTCACCAACAGCCTCGTCCACGACGGACCCGAACAGCTAAGAACCACGACTCGAATGAGGTGGTTCTTGATCGATATTGTCTAGTGTAGCGGGTAGAGCTATTATTGCCATGGTAGGGCATCTCGAGAGGACGACGTTTGATGGCGGCAATTAGGTGTCACGCTTGCCAAGGTGGTGCATATATCGCCAAGGATGCCATTGCCCGAGCTTTCCCATCAATGTGTGTCGAGCTGACAGGCTAGCTGAGAAGAGGCTTCCATAACCTGACGCCCTCTTTATTTGGTTGAATCAATATCCAACTCAACCCGGTGCATTACCGAGAGCAGGTCCAGTAGCTCGCACCAGAGACATATGAGTTGCCTCATGACCGTTTATAGGACTCCTACTGGCTAGCGGAGTGGGAGGGAGGGTCAATAGAGCGCGTTATATCTCGTCGCCTTGATGGATGACAAAGGTGTTGATACTTTGTGTACCTCGAAAGCGAGCGCCTGGCCAAACTATTGCTCGGGATTTCTATCATGACTACAGACTTTGTCACCGCAGATACGAAGTTGAGGCAACTATATACCAGACTATCTAGTAACACGACTAAAAAAAGGCCTGCTAGCGAGCCGCTGTGCTGACTAGTTGCCAACAAACAAACGGCATCACACGATGAGTCCACAATTGAAGACTTCCTGACCCATTTTCCCAACCGTTCGCTGCACTGGAATTCTGGAGCTTGAGCCGTCCGGTTTCCGCTGCTGTAGTAGACTGGGGCTGTAGACTCAGACCCTGGAGACGGACATCTGGTGGAGCCTGAAATGGTGAATATTTCTCACTCCACGCATGTCTTACAGCTGTAGCCTGCAGTGTAGGTAGGTAAGTACCTATAGTCAACTACCTACGCTACCTACACTACACTACACTACACTACAGGTACCCGACTTACTGAAACTCAAGTGCCTAGAAAGTATTTTTTACTCACACTCACACATCGCTCCTCTGCTGCCAAACATCATGTACGTTTGCTTGGCCTGTATAAGACACTTCTATAAGACAGCTCAAGCCAGCTTTTCCAATTTGCACAGGATTACAATAATACCTATCCAGTCAGTATATAGCAGGATAACAGACGGTCGGAGGCCATGGTTAGCGACAAATTACATGCCTCGTTCTCTCATGAATGAGGGGCAACGTTGAGCGAGGTGGTAAGGTACCTATGGGGTACTCTGCAGAGCGAGGACAGAGACGGAGTGAGGAGACACACGCCTACTTTCCCTTCTGGGGTCGAATTACCGGTACCAAACTGTAGGATACTTTGGCTTGGGCTGTCCCTACTGCGCGACCGAAGTAGAGCCTACACCTATATACCGTACATTAAACCCCCACCGCAGCAATGAAGAAAACGGAAAGCCGCCTGCCTCCGTACAGTTTAGGTACTCCCTGGGTAGGTATACCTACAAAGTGCAGGCGAGCGACGGGCTAAGAGCCAACAACGCAACGGGCAAAGGTCGCCTTGTCACCACATCCACTTCCTCCACAATAACATCCAACCAGTCCATGGTGGGTTCGCTGGCTGGATGGCTCGCTTTATTTCAATTACATAAAACATAACTAACACCTTGCTGCGCATTTTCTCACCTCTCACTTCACCCCAAACCCGACTTTGCCAGTGTTCCCCCCCCCCCCCCCCCTTATCACTCGCCTCTTGACACAGTCCTGCCCATTGAAGCTTGGAGAGATACGCTGGCTCGCCCTTATCTCTGCCACTGACAGCACCTGTGTCCCTCTCCGCGCTGTTGAGCCTCTTACATAACAACCCACGCCGCTGGACCCAGTTCCCCGGATTATGTAGCGTGTTAGTGCTGCTGCATCCGCGCGCTTCGCTCACTCACTCACAGCACAGCTTGCAGCACCGAACAACGCCTTGGCTATCGACTGACCTGCCTGCCCTGTTGCTCCTAAACCCAACATTGCAGCCCACTATTTGTCCGCTTCCTGTTCTCTTGCTCTTGCCTGCGGCTCTTGTCTGTGCAGACGTCACACTTAGATAGACGCACACATCCGCGCATGCCCAACGCCTGTACCTGCGCACCGGAGCAGAGCTAGACGAACCGCATTTCTACACCGGGGACCGGGTACCACCAAGCCGTTCCCCGTTTCACCAGCGGCCAAGCAGCAGGTATCCGCTCCGCTTGCTGTGTCGACTGCTGTGCCGACTCTTGTATTGACACAGCTGTCCATCTCTCTCACGCTGAGAGGCGTTTGCCGCATCATCGGCAACCGTCTCCTGTCGATATTGTCATGTCAGACAGGATGTCCATTGATAAGCAAGAGCAATCTCAAGAACATTCAGACGAATCCGTCGCTTCTACTCCAGACAATGGCGGAGAGCCTACACCAGCCCCGCAAGACACCCAACCGGTGAAGCGGAAAGGTGGTCGAAAACCTGTACGTGAATTCCCATTAGATGGCGGAGAGAGGAAGCTGGGATTGTTTCGATTTCTGCGCCTGACTAGACGACCGGCCCGGTAGCAAGGGTATGGCCATATATGTATATATATATATATATATATACGTGCATATCGAAGGACACGAATGGGAATGGGACTAGTCTGCACCGATGCTAACAACTGAGAAAAGATATATGCTACCTCGGAAGAACGAAAACAGAGGAATCGCCAAGCGCAAGCTGCATTTAGAGAGAGGCGCACTGAATATATCAAACAGCTTGAGGATACTATTCGGGTTCACGAGTCAAATTTGACCAACTTGCAAGCGGCTCATCGCAGCGCCGCAGAAGAGTGTTTGATGTTGCGATACAAGAACTCTCTCCTAGAGCGTATCCTTCTTGAGAAAGGTATAGTGCCATGCCCGCCAAGCTGGTCTTGTCTCTAGCCATCTGCTAACAACTTCCACAGGCATCGATGTTCAAGCTGAGCTTCAGGCTAAAACTGGCAGTCCCAATCTTGGTCCGACGCACATGCCTCAGAACATGATGCAACCCCCACCTATTCAACGGGCCATTCTTAACAGACATCACAACTCGCGTAGGCCGGCATCAAGCATTGCGCCGAAGCTCGAGCCTGGAGTCACGTCGGTGCCAGCCCAGGTCAACATACAACCATCAGTAGCCTCGCCGAAGACTCGGCCGACACCGCCCTCCCATGCAACTTCACCAACCAACCCAACACCCCCTTACGGCGGTCATATTTCAACAGCTTCGCCTCCGACTGCGGCTGCGGACCAGGTAAATATGCGCACGGCAATGCCTCCTCCAATGAAGCAGCCCATGCCACCAATGCCTGGAATATTACCTGGCCCTCGTCAACAACTGATGCAACAACAACAGCAGCAACAGCAACAACATCAGGCCACCTCTGGACCTCGACCACCCTCGCTCTATCCGACTTCGTCGTTCCAAAGCCACTTCCAACAGCTCGGCAAGTTGGCCCGTTTTTTGCTTTGTATAGAACTTTGTCGTCCTAGGATTAACTCGTGAGTACAGAACAAGAGTACGACGCACCAGCCGACATGATGGATGAAGCCGAAACAGAGGGGCCGCCTCAAAATCCATACGCATCTGGTTATTCGGTTCCCCCTCCACCTAGCCTTCCTATGCAGACACAGACGAGCACTCCATCCGGACAGCCGCCAGCAAACGCTGCAGATCATGGTGGACAGACCCAAGTTCAGAATTATCCAAGCATGACTCAACTGCTCGATCCCGCCCTGGACTGGGATCCTTTTGGCCTAAGCGCGTCTATGGCTTTTCCGACCCAGTTCTCCTTCGACACGAGCAACATGAGGTGATGCACCATCGTTATGCATAAAGCCAACGTTGGGAGATGAGTTTGTGTTGGAATTAATTCATAATCGAGTGTGAAGAGACGAGACCTCGATGATTGACACCAGGACGACGGACAAGTGATGGACCAAGCATCATTTGACTAGGGTGTGGCGGGTTTCTTTTTGTTTTTTGAAATAGGTAGGAGAGCGATATGTTTTCCAAAACGATCACCATTGGGGCATAAATGGTGAGATACTGATACCCACGGCCGGCGGTCAAGCTACGAACACAGCTAGATCGTCCATCTACATTTTCAGCTCAGACTACAGCATCAGGGCGTTCCGGATAGGGCATACCAGAGACGGTTTCACTATTCGATACTATGAGACGACCGGACCAACCCTTTACCCCATGGGTTAGGTAGAGTTCTACGATTTATTTCTGAACGAATTCGAATGGTATCAATGCAGATTCACGGCTAGCAGCAGGAAAAGGAGGAGGCAAGCCCACATAAAAGGAGTTTTGGAAAGAGAATTGAAAAAAAAAAAGTGTGTCTCATTTCTTCTCGCGAGAACGAACGCCAGCGAGAGCAAAGTTATTTGCTTACCTTCTTCAGCCACCAACCCCTTTTTATTAACCAAACGACAAATGCTTGGTTATTTAATTATTGTTTATATCTTATCTGGAGAAACGAAGACGGTGTTGGGGGTGGGGTGGGGTGGCATGGGTGTGTTTGTTGTAGGTATTGGCTATAATAGCGAGAAGAGAGAAATTTGGAAGGACATCATCTTTGGGCTCCCGGCTTCTCCTTTTCTCTTCTATTTTGTTTCTTTTCTTTTCCTTGATTTTGTGCTGTTGTATTTTCTGTGTTGGGGATCCTTCTTATCTCTTTTTATCATTCTTCTTGGGATGGAAATATGATAAATAAGAGAAATGGGCTCGTCCTTGTTTTTTTCTCTTATTCTACAAGAGACAAGGGAAATACCTACATCACACGGGGTAGTATATACTGATTGGTCGGGGGGGTTTTTTTTTCTTTTTTTTCTGATGGGGCTGGTTGGTTGGTTGGTGTTGCCTTGTCAAATACCTACCTCGTCTAACTTAACGACTCTAGATAATACGAATTGGTAGCTTTAGCGTCGTAGTGGAGCTAGGTAGTGCGGAGTATATAAGTTTCTCAAGACTGCTTTTTGCTCGCTCACGAGCTCGACCATGGTATTGTAGAGGTATGTTGTATCTTTATCCACCTTTTCTATTCCACGCCCTCCCAGCAATACGGAAAATGGTAGACGCGCCCCCCTCCTATCATGTCTACATGGATTTGATTGATTGTATAGACAAACCCTACTCCAATTTGTTATTTATTTCTTTGGCTTTTTTTTCTTTCTCCTCTCCAGACAGATCCCGTGCAGAGCCCGACAACCGGGATCATTGATTCGGCGTTGCGTTCCTATCTACCTAGGTAGTAGTGTAGGTATGTGACTATACGGACCTACCCTATCATCTATCATTCGAGTTATTCATTCATTCCAATTCCAATTCCCGCCGCGACTTACTTAGCTACTACTGTACTTTCGAAGTTTAGCATCTGTATCGGGCTGGGCTCTGGTGCGCGAGTAATATCGAGACTGGCTGGCTGGCCGTGGATTGCCCTACCTTCCTTTGCAACCGGGTCGGGAAGTCTTGAGATAATATCGAGGCAGTAAGTAATGAAGGACACAGATGATACCACCTTAAGTACTTTAGGCAAGGCAAAGGAAAAGACAGGGACCGTGTACTAACTACTACTACTACTACTACTACTACTACTACTACTACTACTATTACTACTAATACCGCCTGAAGTTACAGTATAACGGCCTGGCAAGGGATTTGCTTTGCCGCACCCCCCCCCCCCCCCCCCCTCATCGGCGGCTTCCGAGCGCGTACGGTAATTAGTTAGGCCTTGGTCTGTTTATTTACACTGCACCACGCTCGTTCGTTCGTTTGCACGGGTAGGTAGGTAGGTATTTTGGGAGGGGGAGCAATTACCTAGTGTACTATGGCAAGGTTGTTGATCTCGCGTTGCTTTATGCAGGAGGTAGGGGTAGGTGGTGTAAGTTCGGAAACTTTGATTCATCGCCATGCAACGTGATTCAATTCCTAGGTTCTCTCGGCTGAGCTGGGCTGGCTGGCACTTAGTTTACGTGTAGTGAGCTAGTTTCTATGGACTCGTCGTTGGATGAATTGTACTGGTTTTATTCATGGAGAATCGATTACCTAGGAGGTATCTATACTACGAGAGGAACATATACTATAGTAAATAATTTATAGAATGCGCTAGAGTAGGGAGCCTTGCTTGATTTAAAAGGCAACCGTCGTAGCACAGCCAAACGGTAGCTCAGATGCATTGCTAACCTAACTAACTCACCTACCTGCCTAACCTTCACTTCCTACTCCACCTGATATGTGTATACAGCGCATAGGATGCATACCTGGAGTGAGTAAGTAAGTGGGTACCGTAATCTGGCTCAAAATAGGTTGTGGCAAAGACTCAACCGGAGTTTGTCGAGCGGGAGATTTTTGTCCGCAAATGGCCTTTTTCTTGTCTGGCGTTGGGATGTTGTACCCCTCACGGTTCACCTCGCCTTATCACCACCCAATATCCCATTCGCTTCAGATTTTTTTTTTTTAAGTCTCAGTATAGAGTAAGGAGACATGACCAAAATAATAGATGGTCACGCGCCCTCCTTTTTATCCATCATCCCATCCATCTCGGGCGAATGCCGGAATGTTGTGCAATGTGCAATAGGCAATGTGTTGACGTCGGCAACATCGTACTACACTCCTTGTTGACGTGGATATAGCGTAGAGCCCCTGTCTACCCGTCTCCTCGAATTCCACATCCGCTCTTTCCTTCTATTTTCCCTTTACAGACAATCGATGGGTTGTTCACGATGTTCGTGGAATCCGTCCAATAGATGTAGACAACGTCATTGTTAGCCACTCGAGACTTGGACTTGGGTCGCTCGGCACACGGAGAGGAAACATAGCGCGCAGCGTAGTGTGGCGTGTTCGGGTCAGCAGACGGGCATCGACAGTGGACAAGCCTACCTTGGGGGAGAAAAGTAAGCTTCGCATTTCTGCTCCCCCCTCCTCTCCTAGGCGGTCGCGCGTAGTGAGCGTACCACGGTAGTGCACACTAATACCCAACACTAAGTAATTTCCTGTATCTCCGAGGAGTGCGTCGAATACCTACGAATACCTAGAGGTAGGTAATATGTGGTGGCAGGTTTCGGCGTTCTGGAACCGTTTCGTGAAAACCGTTTTCTCCACCTTGTCATCCGGTTTTCTATTTTTATTTTACCTCGCTCCCCCTCTCTCTCCTTAATTCCCTCTCGTCCCTGGTCCCATCCTTGGTCCTGCAGTTCTGGTTGGTGGTTACTTGCTCAATGGAGATGATCCGCATTCGGCGAGACGAAATGAGAACGGCCGGGCGAAAAGGAGAAAGTGGGTTGGATGTGGGATCCTTTCCACCTCGGTAGACCAGACACAGACCAGACTGAGGTATCTGGTCTGTAGGTAGGGAATAGGACAGACGGTATAAATACTGCAGATGGCCTGTCGTCCTGTCGAGGTTTGTTTAGAGGTTTGAGATGAGAGGTACCTATGCATCCATCGTATCATCAATGGTATAGCGATTTTTCGACTTGCGAGAAGATGCGGTGGGACAGCGTTAGAACTCGCGACGTCTTCCCGGCGCAAGTGTAAACCACACCAGTGAATCAGCCCAACAGGCGCGCTAATCGTGGTGGGCGATTAGGTACCGTACGTTGGGGGTGTGCGCTACGGGCAGACACCATAGTGGGTGGACTCGCTGTGTCGTTGACCAGTGCTGTAGGTATCCAGTACACTGCAGCAAGCGGTACCGGACCAGACTGCACATCTGCAGTGCTGTGTTGTAAGAAGCTTGGGAAAAGCTTGGAAGCTCGAGCAGTTGGTACGTAGGAGGTACCTGTTGCGTAGACCAACCTATCCTTGGCCCGCATTGTTGTCTGTTTAGCCCCCCATTTTCTTTTCTTTCTCACATGCCACACCTTGTCAACTCTCCCCATCACATGAGCAACCTTGGCGATAAGTGCCTAGTCGACACAGCGCTGTGTCAACTACGGCCTAGTGGATGGTAGGGAATCATATGCGTCGAATAATCGAGTCTTGTGACCTTCTCACTCGGGATTGGATAAGGCTTCGTCGCGGAACACCGTAGCACATAAGGTTAAATTGATTGACCGACTTGACTGACTGACTGACCGACTGACTGGCGACTGATCGATGGGAGAGGCAGGCAAAGCTCTAAATACGTACCCGAGCACTAGCCTCTGGCTGAGAAGAGGGAACAGTGGTAGAAAGTGAGAGGATACTCCTTCAGCCACCATGTACCATTTTAACGACCATATCCGTCACTCCTGAGAGGGGGAGGGCCGGAACTGCACAAAGGAGACTGAGAGAGATGGCAGACAGGCAGATAGGTAGGTACAGTTATCTCTGCATGGAACTACAAGAGAGAGGCGCCTGGCGAGTATTTGTACCTGGGAGTTCCGAGCTCCTTATCTCTGGTTCGGTGGTCCCCCGACATGTCAACATCACATATCATTCGGTCGTGAGAGATAAGCAATACTCATTATCAACAAAAATCAAATCGAAATCCCTCGCGCGCGAGCGAGACGTCACATCACCCCACCGGTTAGGTTTAGCTATTGATATGCAGTGCAATGTCTATCTATCCTCTGTCCCTTATTGCTGTTTTTGATACTACTTGCTACCTTCCAGTACTGTTCTTTTTCGCCTTGTTCTTTTTCTCTTCTAGCAGGGGTTATTACACCTGTTACTATAAGTACGCCGATATGCCATGTTATACATAGTACATGCGACATCATACATGTAGGTACCTAGTCAACGTCTATGTCTACACTACATAGGTACCTAGTATATCAAGGTACCTAACATAACCTTGGGTACGCTCGTGTCCGGAGACGGTGTAGGTACGTCACTGTTGCGATGTCTCCAGGCACTTAATGCAGATAGACGATATCTGTGATAGCCGAGCCGTGCAACCCCTGACCAGCGCAATCAGTCCATAATAATATGCAAGTCATCAATTGTTCCTGCATGTCAGTGCGCCTTGTGGTTATCCTATGAGTCGGATAAGATAACATGCTCTCACAGAGCGTTTGAATACCTACCTCTACTCACGGCCGATAATCTACCTCGGTAGTCCATATGGAAATACCCGGTTGACTATAAAATCGGAGTCGCATCGTGCGTCTTCTCGTCTTGTTGCTGGTTAGGTACCGGCCCCCAAGGACTAATAACGAGGAATACCTGCTTATCATGTCGTTATCGTACACTCAACAATTGTGGGGTGGAATGTAAAATGTATCTTTATGCAGCGTCTTATAAATAGGCCTTAGCATCTTAACATGGGATGGGTATAATAGAGATGACGTCCAGGGAATATCGGATGGATTTCGATGTATCATGTTATGGACTAAGTGGTCGGGTTGTCGGTTGCGCCTCCACGTGGTATTCTAACTTTCTGGAATAAGGAAGTAAACAAATACCTACCACATACCTAGGTAGTTTGCAGCTGCTTTCTTTCAGGTCCGTGGCAGAATGAGCTGGGGAAGCTTTATATCAACAATTGACACCTCGCTATCTGCCTCGACATGCTTGTTTACAACTACTAGGTAGGCTAACACGAGAGGTGAAATCGCCTCTAGGAGCTGCTGGGATACGGCTACCAAAAGGTGACAAGATTGAATGACGATTGCAGGATTTCCAAGGTGCAAGCCCTATCTGACGCTATCGCTGAACCTTATCAACTCATGCCCCACCAAGACTCAATGAGTCAGCAGCGCACTAATAAGTAATAACCACTGAAAAATGCAATAGACAAATCAAAACTCGAGGAAAGAGGTGCCTCGGGGAACAGAGCTATGTATGTAAGCTATACCTAGCCCCGCCCCACCCCACTGCCCGCTCGGCACTGCCAAAACATTTTCCGATTCCGCCTAAGCGACAAGAGACAGCAGTGGCTAGTGCACTGGATACAGGGCAGCAGGGCAGTGAAGCAAGCAGAAGAAGGTTCGTGCTCAAAACTGCTGCACAAAGCACAACACAAAGCACAAAGCACACAAAATAGGTGGGAAGCTAGTGCGCACCGAACTTCGACCCTCGCACGCACACACGAACCAACCCACCCGGTTGCCTCAATCACCACAACACCACGTCCCGTCCATCCCACCCGAGGCCCAGGACAGACTCCTCCACGACCTCTTTTCTTCGTTTTTTTGGGATATGACCTGCTAGGCCGTATCCTTTTCTCCTCTGACATCTGCATTGCTAAGTTCGGTTCGACTGAGGTCCGCAAAGCTCCGCCTTGCTGAAAGGCGACTAAATTGGCGACAGCATGTCGGTCGCCTCAAAGGTGTGTGCGTTTTTGTAGTTGTCTTTTCTATTTTTTATTCTCGCTTTCGTCCCATTTCCCCCCTCGCGCTCTTCTCTTCGTTGGATCTGCTTTAGCTTAGGAGCAGTTGGGGAGCTCCAGATGTCGCCACCCACATCCACCATCATCGCCACTCCGCCCTCTCGCTTGGCGATGGTCGGAGTGCATGTTCAATTGGCGATTGATTTCCATCTCGTCGGCTCGGGCTAACGTCGTCGTGTCATGACCAGAACCTCTTCGCCCTCCTCGGTACGTCTGTCGATGTCCCCCCTCCCAAACCGTTCCGGCCGGGTGAACAGTCTTCTGTACCCAACGCCGGCTTCACATCAACGCCCCCGCTAACCTCGCCACCCCGCTCTCTCCAGGCAATGACGAGGAGGATGACCAGCCGTCTGGCCCTGTGAAGACGGTCGAGAAGACCCTCGCGCGTACCACCAAGCGCAACGTCGAGCCTCAGGCCCCCACCCAGCCTGCTGGCACCACTAGCACCCGTCGTGGGGGCCCCGGCGGCAACGAGGGAGGTAAGTCGTGGCATGCCTGACAACGTTCCTTCTTATTGTCCGTGGCGTTGACTGACCACCATTGTTTGTTGTCTAGCTTTCCGCGATCGCAACGCCGGCTCCAGCGCCAACCATCGCAAACCCACTGACGAGGTTTCCCGAGGCAGCCAACGTGGTGGCCGTGGCGCTCGGGAGCGAGGAGGTGAGCGACTGTGTAATCATGCCATGTAACACTCGTGATCTGACAGCTTGGGCTAGGCCGCGGTGCTCGTTTTCCCCGCGACCGTGATGACAGACATACTAAGGGTTTCCCCACGTAAGATATGCCCCTGCCCCTGCCCCGCCCACCACCCACATTGCTCCAGTTCTAACTCAGGGCCAGTGGTGGATCGGAGAAACAGGCTGCTCAGTCCTGGGGCGCTACCGAAGGCGGTGCTGAGGCCAAGGACGAGCAGGCTGGAGAGGATATTGCCCAGACCGAGTTGAAGGAGGCTACCGCTGAGGATGCCGAAGACGTCGCTACCCCTGCTGAGCCCGAGGATAAGCATGTGTCCTACATCGACTACCTTGCTCAGCAGGCTGAGAAGAAGCTCGCGCTTGGCGACAGCCTCGAGATCCGCAAGCCCAACGAGGGCAGCAAGATCGATAAGAAGTGGGCCAACGCTAAGGCTCTGAATAAGGATGACGACGACGACTTCATCTCTGCTACCGGTGGCAAGACCAAGCGTGAGCGCGAGCGCAAGGCTAAGCAAGTCGTCGAGATTGACAACCGTTTTGTTGAGCCCGAGCGTCCCCGTGGCGGACGTGGTGGCGGACGTGGTGGCGCCAGCCGTGGCGGTGCTCGGGGTGATGGTCGTGGACGCGGTGAGGGTCGTGGCCGCGGCGGCCGAGGCGACCGAGGCGACCGTGGCGACCGTGGCGACCGTGGTGACCGTGGTGACCGTGGTGACCGAGGTGACCGAGGCGACCGAGGCGACCGAGGCGACTTCCGCGGTGACTTCCGCGGTAGCCGTCCTACCGGTCGTGAGAACGCCTCGATCAACACTAGCGACGTGAATGCGTTCCCTAGTTTGGGCGCTTAGACGCTGGTTCATGATCGACGAGAGGTTTTATCGGACTTGGACTATGTAGTACATGGCCATGGTTATGTTCATACGGCACAATGTTCCCAACCCTCATTTTATCGTCAAAACGGCCCACCAGTCTGGTTATTTGAACCGACAACCCAAGCCCTTCTGGGCATGAGCTCTTAGAAACTCATTCTTCCTCGGGCAACAGTTTTCCGAATCCCAAAAAAGTTACTTTCATATCCAAGCATAGGGGTGCAAAATGGTTGATTGCTTTGCTTGGACGTGAGGTAAATTACGGCAGCCATTTTCATTGACATTGTACTGGTAGAGATTTCGGCCTGCCTCGATTGCTAATTCTTGTTCCATCTCCCTATCTTCCCCATGGTAGTCGTGACATGCGTACCTTTGTGCTGATTGTTTGTTCGGCAAAGTTCCTCTGCTATTCGTACGGGTTTTGAGGCTCAGCCATTTTGGAAGAATTGTACACGAACAATGTACTTGTCTGTAGACAGCTAATCCGTTCCCTGTGCCAGGGAATTGCGATTACGCGGCTCTTTGTCATGATCTTTGTCTCCTACAAAAGGGTTGTTTTCTAACCTTCTAACCTCCCCTTTGACGAATTCCTCCCTTGCTGCTGATCGCGATTTGATGAGGTGCTTAAATAGAGCATGTGATCCACCACCCTTGGCCCTTCAACTGAAATACCAATATACTCGGTTCGAGCGATTTCATTGCGAGAACTCTAAATCAGACAGCCCTCGTGTGATATTGGTTAAACTCTTTACGTCTTTACTTCCTTTCTTTATCATTCCGGACACTCCCGTCCACCAGTTCAGTACAATGTCTTCATCGAACGAGCCCATGAAACCGCCCCTGAACGCAACCAATAGTTGGGTCATACGCCGTGCACGCGATCTCATCGGTTATGACAATTACGACATCGAACAGTGGCTCGATAATGTGACAGACGACGATATCAATGAGAATAACGCAAACGACACCGGTAAGTCCCCCGTCTACCCTGAGACATCTTCGGGCACCGATCTGGGCGAACCGGAAGACTACGACCTAGACCGCAGGGCTATCTCAGAGAAGACCATTGTCGAGACCCTCGAGGCTGTTGCTGCGGAGATGGAGGCAAGTCACCATGACGACGAGTCGTATAATTCGGCCTCGTTTGTTACGTCTGCAGAGCACTCGTGTGACATTGATGAGATAGCCTCTCACTCATCATCGTCGCTGTCGCATCGCTATCAATATCTGCCTTCCGACTCGCTTGAAAACCAATCCTTGATTGGTCATTGCCAAGGTACTAATTCGGGGTCGACGATAGGTTCGGGGACACGGAATGCTGATTCAGACGACTCAACTCCATCACGACTAGCATCAGACACGGATACGATCTCCGGGGTAGAACCGGAATCGGAACGTTCACGCCGTCTCGTGCGTCTCCGATCGAGCTCTAACACGCTAAGTTCCCCTATGAGCCCCTCCAGATCTAAACCCAGATCCCAGTTCCTCACAGTTCCTCGACCAGCACATCTCACAGCCAAACCACGGCACAGCAGACCAAGTCGACAAGGAAGTAGGGGATATATCCGTCCCCATACCTACGCCGACGCCTTCGCCCACCGACCCGAGATCGAGCGCTGCCCCTCGCCAATGCCCCATGTACGACTCCCCGCCCCTCCCAATCCTTCGTCCTCCACTTGCACACCTCTCTCCTCTCACCCCATCCCAGCTTCGATGTCGGGCCATATCTCCTCCCCTCAGTCTCTGACGCCGTCGCGGCCGAGACTACGCCTCTCGAGGAACAGAGAGGGAGAAACCCCGGCCCTGGAGACGGTCCGGCCCCTCCCGCAGCAGGCTGGAAGACTACTTGTGCCGCAGACTCCGCGGACGCACTTCGTCGCCTCGCCTTTTGCGGATCCGAACGGTTGTGTTGGGCACGAGATCCCGGCTTTGATTGTCGAGGAGGATGAAGAGGAAGAGGAAGGGGAGAGACGCCGGCGTTCGAATTGAGTTTTCGGCTGAGATATAATACATATAGTATGCACATGACATCGATAGAGAATGTAGACAGACAGATAGAAATGTGACTAGAGGAGGAGTAGTAGTAATACGACTAGCGACTCTTGTTGGTTAGACCATGGCAGCGTGCGCACGTGTGGATTGCTCGGAGTCATCGACATAGAAGCCAAGCTGCCTTTTTGCTTGTATGCTAGGATGAATACTTTCTGCTGTGTGCTTAGTATACTATCTGTCTCTCTTTATATTTATGTCTCTATCTATCTCTCTTGTGATCTAGACCTATAGAGAGAAAATAACAATGGCAACAAGTTCCACTTTGTTTCCGTCTTCCCGCTCGGTCAACGTCGTTCTGGAAGCAGCGGCATCGGCGGCACTCTTCAGACTACCTATTGGAAGCAGACGCCCTGGACACCCCTGCCGTCACCATCTGGGGAGCCACCTGGCTTTTCCCTGTAACCCCAGTCACAAAGGCTTGGGAAGCCGAGACACACACGCATGGCGGCGAGGGCTCTTTTGTCGTCGTGGAATGTCTGGCGGCTAGGAATCGGATCTTGTGGTGATGTGATTGGATTTTGGGAGCTGCCGAAGGTGATTTGTCTCTTCTCGCCGCAGCAGTTCTTGACAACGCATGAGATGCGACTCGAGGGAATGCCAAAGGGACTCAGGTTGGCTGGACTGCAGCCTGTAGATAATTATATATCAAAGACCCGTGAGAAGTCGCAGACACTCTATGAAGGCCGTTTGAGTCTTGTGCTTTAGCCGTATCTGTCACAGATACCTGGGGATTACGGCGAGACCAGTTAGCAGCGATGGCAGGTCGCTGCAGCAGGGTATCTTGAAGATGTCTCCCCGTGCCGAATTCCAAAGACAGTTTGCCTTTCCTCAAGGTTCCAGCTCTCAAGTCAGCACCTTGCAGTCTCCCTCAAGCTTCAAAAAGTCCCCTGCTACTTCCCATACACAGAGACTTGGTGTTTGAGACCGTAAGCACCGCCTCTAGAAGGTGTGCAGCGGACGAAGAATTGGTGTAGAGAAAAAAAAATAGTTTAACTATGCTAATGTGATTGTTTTAATGCTGACCTAACGCATGGGCTATGATCGCTCTTGTTGTGTATGAGATTCTAAACTGCCTCGATGGCCAACTCTCGGCTGTATACAGGCCCTGTCTTTGTTCTGCAAGTGTGACACCTGTTTTACCGCAAAGCGGATATTCTTCTCTCTTTTTTTTTTTTTTTTTTTTTAACCAACAGGGAGTGGTTGTGACTCGTACCAATTTCTTTTTTTTCTTCTTTTTCTTTGGCGTAATACTAAATAAAAATTTAATTATTACAGCATCTGTGTCTGTCATCCTGCCAGCTATTAAACCGGACAGTTGAATGGTTGCATACCGTCGCAGTCCCAGGTTGCTCAACGATATATAGAAAGGGTGATGTTAGTTCAGGTATTATTACAACAGGGAATCACACGAGGCAGAGAGGTTGATTCCCCGCGACCTTGGCAAATTTAAGTGCTTGAGCCACATTGGAGATGGCCTTAAGAAGTATCTCGGGTCACAAGGATTTCGTGTTAAAATTGGCGATCTAAGTGGCAGTTAATACATATACTATACCGATAACTAATGAACTGCTTTGCCTTCATAGCCCGTGATTTACACGTCTTCGGTAGGTCTCCATTCCCCTTAATTAGTACTGTCTAGATCTTGCATATCATCCGGCCTACTCATGCGTGTCTCTACCCCTACGTTATACAGCACTGCCCTGATGAAAAGGCTATCGATATATCTGCTCGAGATGCCGGAACGGCCCGTGTCGTAAACACGTTTTTGAAGCCACAGGAGTGCGTGCGTTCTTGGCTGTGGCGGCACCCGTTGAATGGCGCTTACGTAAGCCATTCGCGTGCGACTTTGAAACCGCACTGTGAACAGGCAACCGTTAATCCAACCCTAGACAGGAGGATGACTGTCAAAGCTCCAGATTCTACCAATCGCTTATTTGGGCTGCAACCTCAGCTGGTGTAGTATTTCAACGCCAGACTTGATAATGGAAGCGATCAGACGATGGTTCCGTTATCTGGCCAACCTAGAATGGACGGAACGAGTCCAGCATGCTTGTACGTTCTGCGATCGCTCAAATTTCATCAACATCGTCTACGAAGTAAGCCATCATAATCAGAAAGAGAAGAGGTGCTTACCAGACAGATGTGCTGATGGGAGACTCGAGGCTAATTGTGTGAGGTAATCCAAGGATGACGATACAATTGCCATCGAGAATTTGCGCCTTGCAGGCCAGTCACACTGGCTCATCATGCCAAAGACTCACATCATACGCGACATCGAAGCTCTCAACGGCAATCACCTTATTATTCGTCAGTTTTTTGTTTTTTTTTTCATTCTTAGATCCATGCTCTGTATACTCCTTGTAAATAGCTGCTCATGTCAAATTTCCAGTGCAAGCCATGGATCGCGTGAAGAAGCATTTGATCACTCAACACTGCGCCGGGATACCCCGCTCGGCCATCCTCTCGGGCTACCATCGGGGGCGCCGGCCGCTTATGGGAAAGATCTACTACCCCGACATTGTCTCTATCCACCATCTTCACCTTCACGTCATCGTCAGACCTAGATTGATATTGAGACTTTTCAAATACCCGGCCTGGCTACCTCTTATATGGAAGTCGGACGCCAGAGTGCTGCAGGAGGTTCAGCGATTGGTGTGAGATTTCCTTCGCTCAATAGTCGGATAAGGCAGGCGAGGAATTGCATCTGCTGTCATTGGCATAAGTGGAAGATGCTCAGACACCACATTTGGGTTTCCCGTCACCATGGATTTTCCAGCAGAGGCGTGTGTCAGATGCTGTGCGTCTCCAACTCTGCAGAGAGGCTAGAAATTTTTTTTTTTTCGGTGTAGATAAGAGCAGTATTTCAAATGCGTTAGCATATCCAAAGCGTGTATCAGCTCGCGTTTACAACTGAGCGCTTCATACCAATCTAGATCTCCCTCTTATAGTTTTGGGCATACTTCGATGGCACATCGGGCAGATTTGGGGGTGCTAATCAATCATAAGGCATTATTATTATATAAAGTGCTTACTGTTTGGAGATGGTGGTTGAGGCGGTACAGAAGGCTGGAAATCAGAGATGGTTTAGGGGACGAGCGCGCACAAGGCTCGGGGAACCTGGAGGTCATTGGTTCCTTTTCTCGAATCGCAGAATATCGTCGTCACAGTCGAAAGTCTAGACTGTTGTCCCGATACCATTCTGCCGGCTATTGTGACGTGGATGGACGCCATCGTCCTGCTGATGCCCTTGCTCACCGACGTGCAAGGCATCAAAGTTGGAATCTGACTGGATGGGCACGCTGGCGATGGGGCAACCGGCCGTATTCCTAACCTCTCGTTGTGCCCAATAGTGTTTCTTGAGTACATCTGTACCGCGACGCCGTCCCTGAACCCAATAACGCACGAAGTAAACAGCCCCTGGCATTGCTTCAGGATCAAGGAGAATCACCATAGGTGCGGGAGCCGACGTACGCTATGAGTGACATAACGCCAGGTCTCCGGTGTGTCCTCCATTTTAGAACTTCGAGCAAGAGTGAATATCATCAATGGGGAGTGTAATCTGCTGGTAAGAAGATTGGTAAGAAGACGGAGTAATGGGCGCGATGCTCAGAGTCGGTCGGGTCATCTCCTATCGCTAGGGCAAAAGCCGGCGTGCCTGGTTACCTAAAATGCACCAAGGTGTGAGTTTATTGTATGATATATAGGTCTTCTGGACCGGCCTTGGGAGAGTTGAAATATGGGTATTACACTAGGTGTACTGTATCGTCTATTGCATCAAGGAACAAGTCTAGGTACAATATAGTAAGGTGATACCACTACAAAATAGTGGACGTGTTTGAGGCGAGGTATCCAGCCGCCAAGCTTCACCTGCCTCCCTGATTCTCAACAGAGAGGAACTCGATTCTATCAACAACGAATTCCGTCTAGTTAGAAAGAAACTTAAAGGCCACGTGATATAGTAATGGACAATTACAACTACCGCTCCCTAGTTATTATTCATCGACCTTACGTTCCGAGATTCAATGGAGATCGGCACGTGAATGAGTTGACCTGAGGGATCTCAAAGGCCTCGATGAACCTAGCAAGCGTCAGGGTTGTGATTCATTTTTTTTTCTCCGATAGGATGGGAGGAGAGCTTTACCCTTCAATAGAGGCATACAAGCCTAGTCCAGACAATGAGAGGGAGGCGAGAAAATATAACACATGCCAAATGTTGATTGTAACCTGAAAGATACCTCCAGACCAGAATCCTCGAATGTAGCGATTGAAGCCAGTCAGACCCCGAGAAGTCCTACCCACCGCCGGATCGAATGTACCCATCGTGTGTTTCTTGATGTCGTATCCAAGTGCGATCCATGCTGGGATTGTGTAGGACAAATTGAGGAGGGCCGCAGCAGATATGATACTGACGAAATAGATGTAGGCCGGGATTGCGGCGGCGATGACAAACGCGATACTCCACCAGATCGGAACAATTGCGGCGTAAAAGATCTTCCCTCCTTTAGAAGTGATCAGTGGAGCATTGAAGATGTCGACCAGGACGTTGTTGTAGAAAACTTTGATGCCGATGTTTCCGTACAGCGCGGCGGCGATCAGACCGCTCAAGAGGGTAAGTGTGTTGCCTGCAGAAATTAGGTTTGCTAGCTGATAGGATAGGAAAGTGAGCACAAACCGGCCGTTTGCCACCCGTAATTAGAAACCCCGAGATAGGCCGGATTGAAGGTATATTGCCCTTGATAGTAGTACATGAAAGATCCGAATACAACATAAGCCGTATAGATGACGGCTTGGGCGACGAACATTCCTTTCAGGAAATCGCGCGGCCTCCTCATTTCTGCCATGAACTCGATGAACAATTGGAGACCGGCGAATGCTAATACTCCCGAGAGCAATCCATTTATAGCTCCGATGAGGTTCGTCGTAGGAAGACCTGCAAATTTAACTATAGGAGGATAATTGCCGTTGGCGTCGGGCGTAATCGACGTTGGGTCGATGGCACCTGGTTTTTCTTAGCTCGTTCGCCTCGATCGAGTGATTTGTAACTTACTCCCAACAGATCCCAAGGTGGCGATTGCGAAATTGGGGGGATTGTGAGCAGCAGCTCCCATGGAGATAAAGATGGCCAAGATGTTGAGCCAGAAGCCGAAGTTCGCAAGCCAGCCGAACGATCGCAAGGTGCGGATTTGCGTCAGAAAGAAGCCGACTACGACGAAGATCAGAGGACAAACGATGTAGCAGAGGCGGTATTTGGATATCTCGGAGATGTTCTGGCCAAACAAGATGGTCACCTGACCCAGCAGCAGCAGGAGGGCGACGGCTTGGAGGACATTGACGACATGGCGAGCGGTTGTCCCCCACGCTCGGAATGCCAGATCGCCGTAATTGCGGGCTGGAAATTCATGGGAGTCGACCCCCATGAAGATCCTCCAGAGGAGGTATCCGGTATACACACTGAGAATGCCGAAAGCCGTGAAGATGCCAATTCCCGGGCCATAGCCAAGCGTGCCGATGGCGAATGGAACAGCGAACGGACCGAGAATATCGGTGGTGATCTAGTCTCTCAGCTTCTGCTGTCATCTATTGCCTTGGAGACGTTGCTTACCAGGTAGAAGACTGCGCCCCACGAAGCTGTACGGAAGGCTCGGCTTGCATCTGCCCACTCCTCATCCGTCACGATCTGCCCACTGCTCGGCGCGGGCAGGTTGTCCTGCGCGGCATCTTCAGCCTTGTTGCGCGAAGCGAAGACGGTGCGCCATTGCCATTGCGGGGCGTCCAGAAGCAGCTGCTCCTCGCGTGTTCGCTGGGCGTAGTAGTGGTACTCCTCGAAGGTCACGCGGGAGTCGTGGACCTTGCGCTGTCTGGGGGGGTAGTATGAGGTGTGGGCCGGGGGTGGCGACGGCGTCGTCGACAGCTCGTTGTTGGTTTTCTCGGCCATGGTTGTCTGGCGTTGGAGATGGAGTCGTTGTGCCCACGGAAAAGACGGATGCGGGGGACAACGAGCCAAGACGGGCGGGACGCCTGCCCTTACATACGCGCCCACGGCAGTCCGAGGCTTATCTGCTTTTGGGACACAAAGAGCGATGGCAGCGGACTATGACAAATCTGGCAGGACGCCATGCTGAGCGGCACGGAAATAGTGCTCGTGCGAACCACCTATTGGTCATTGCTGTCTACAAGGTTTGGGTCAGCCATGGTGACAGTTTCGCTGTCGGCTGCGGACGAGATAGCAAGATACCTACCTATCTATCTCGCCGGACCCGCCGAAGCACTGTTTCGAGGCGAGATGCCCACTATGGTGGCGGGCCCGCCCGTCGCACCGGGTTCTTGGCGACGCCCTTGCATGTGCTCTTCCAGCGAGCCGGCTTGGCTTGCGCACCTCTTGAGCGCATTGGGGCTAGAGTAGACATTGCCCCAATTTATGTGACCGAGTCAAGCTTACTACGCTCGATGTTGATCATATTGCTAGGTAATTAATTACCTACCTAGTATATATCGACGCTGGATTCGCCATCCTCCAGAGTGAGTGAGCGTGTCGGTATGATCCAGTCCTAAGACGGTCTTTTTCATATCCATGACTTTTAGCGCTCGATCTTGGCCTGTTCGCCTCGGACGTGGTTTCTACATGTTAGTGCAACTCGTAGCTTGTATTAGTACATGTTTTTGAAGGCCTGGTCGTGGACTGGGAATACCTTTAACAGAGCCGAAGGAACAACCAATAGAGACAATATCAGAAGCTGAAGTCGGGGTTTGAATTGCATGCTGCTCTGGTGCTTCGTACTGATATGTTCCTGTGACAAGGGCATATAATATGGGCTTGGAACTTGGTCATATTCAGTTAATAATTCTCGAGGGGTCAAGGTTTATGATCTCTCCTTTCTCTGCCTTCGTTGGAGATCTATGGTTGCCTTTATACCCGACGTTGCCTGATTATTACTTGTGACTCTGTCGACGCGCTTATCACACAAGGGACTGTTAGGTCTCCTTGCATATGCGCTGGGTCTAGACGACCTCCTCTCCTTCCAATAAGGGCTTATCCGTATCCATCGAGGTATGCATTCTACCTAACTGCATAACTAGCGTCATTATGCCTTCCTCAGAAGAAACCCATCGTTTTGAAGGTTCTGGAAAACCTGAAAGGGGTCGTAGCGAGAGGCAACATCTCTCAGACGTTTCAGATTATCCGGGCCATAGCTAGCAAGAACATTTTGATTGAATCCAGCGTCGTTCATGATTTTTGACTCTAGATACAGCCCCTGCTTCTGTGCCAGTGCCTCTACCTTCGCCGTAATATTCTGGATAGCGGCCAGAGCAGCTTTATCGTTTGCGCTAAGAAACCCCCCTGGCTTACGGGCCACCTCATCGCAGGCCACTTAGCTAATTTACAGCCCTCTCGCTTATGAAGCCTTTTTTATGGCCAAAACACTACTAATTAACTACCGTAATGGATTTCTGCGAAGTTCTAACCTCAATAACGTCTTCTGTATCAGTTTCTTCACCTTCCAATACGTTTACGTCCCTTGCCTCGTCGGCGTATACAGTCCTCCGCCGCAGCCGTCGCTTGACCTTCCGAACGTCCGTCATACGTACAAGGCTATAGCCAGGCGCTGGCTTGACTTTTTTCCGCTTCTTTGACGTCTGTTGACCTAATTTAGCCTGTAAACCTTCCACCTGGGCCTCTAACAACGCAATTTTCTCTGCCTTAAGATCAAGGGCCTTGCCTACTTTCGAAGAGAACAGCCGTTGCCGCGCGTTATTGAAGACCGGGAAGCGTTTGGCAAGCTTCTTACTCGTACGTTCTAGTTCCTGGCTTGTAGAAGGTGTTAGGATAGCAATAGTAGCGACGATTGATAGGAAATCAGGCGTTACAGGTCGTTCTTCTGCCGTAGGTGCCCCGGGCCGCGTACGGGCTACACCCTCTTCTTCAAGGATAACGTATTTCGAAGATAACGGCTTCTGGCGGTCTCGAGGCCATATACCAGCTGTTTCCCACGCTCTTTTTATCAGTCTAGACTGCAATGTATTGTTGCGGGCCAAGCGGTACGCCTCCACCATGTCTTGTTTCGAAGGCTTCAGGCCTAGACCGCTATTTAGACTCTCATTGATCTCCTTTTTCAGTTTTTTTTTGAGAGAACTAAAAACTCCAACGTCCAGAACTTGTACAACGTGACTGCAATGAGGCTCATAAAACACAAGCCATATCTTGTTTGAGAGGCAAAGCCAGAGAAAGTCGTTATTAGTATGTGATTCGTAGCCGTCGCATACCAAAACCACCCATATGTTGCCAAAAGAGGTCCGGATGTGTGGGATAAAGACCTCTTTTATCCAATCCAAAGCGATCTCATTGCTAGTCCACCCCTTGGGTGAACACCTAAACCGCCAATCTTCGTAAAGACCGCGGTTTACGTCTGGATACCACTGAGCTTGAATATCAACGCCCTTAAAAATTATAAGCGGCGGCAAGGCTACTCCGGCGCCGCTTACACACTCAAGGCAAGTAATCCATTCGCCTTTTTCGACTGCTTTCTTTAAAGCTAGGTGTGTTGTAGCCTCGCAGATCACATAGTGATTACCCGTAACGCCTTGGCCGATCCCTATCTCGTCGGTGTTGAAGAAGCGTTCCGGTGGGATATTGGCTATCTCAGAGACTTCAAGACGGTCAAAAAATATGTTGATATTAGCCGCAGTCGCGCCGTTAACACGCGTATAGTTAATAGACTTCGATCTAGCAGACTTAACCTCGCTATTTCGTGCTAAAAACCGCGTATGCCACTCTTTCCCAAGGCGGCGAGGGCTGCCGGAAGCTGATAATAGCATCTTTTCAGCTATAAATTTAAACTTGACTATCGCCGGCGCGAAGCCTAGCCTGGCCTGCCCAATTGCCCAATTGGCTAATTGCTTTTCAAGGTGAGGTGATAAGGCTTGGAGATGTTGATAGGTCTGTTTTCGAGTCGGTATTCCTTGAAGGCGGCGTTGTATGGTTGATCTAGGCACGTCCCATCGGAGCGCTGCTTGCCTTTGGCCTACACCAAGCTTTACGTCGCGAACCGCAGCGGCTAAGCGCCTTTGATCGTCAGAAATTGCCATTTCAATAAATAAAAAGGCGTCAATTGCGGAGAGGATGAAGGTAAAAAGAGGTTCTGGAGATTAATCGCGGTCGCATTATTAAGTAATGAAATATTAGGGTGGTTGGGGTGATTAGCGCGTTCTAGGGTGGCCTGCGATGGGGTGGCCCGTAAGCCAGGGGGGTTTCTTATCTTCCCACTGGATAAAGTATTCCATGTCTAAAAGAACGGTAAGCGATTTCCATTTACTAATTTTTACCACGATAGGATTATTTATGCTTACGATTTTGCAAGTCTTGCCTTAATCCAACGGGGTTTCCCCCTGTAGAGGACGCGTGTCGTACAGCTGCACTTGTAAATAGTTGAACCGTCATGCCTGTCGCCGCGCCAATACTTTGGGCCTCGGAATCAAATTCAACGTACTCGGCGTAGATCTCTTTCAGTAATCCCGTATTGAACTTGTGCACGATTGATGTTATCAGTCTCCTGCAAAAACATTAACAACCGAGGTTTTCCAACTTCCGCAAAATCTCAGGGCACACCTCTCATGTCTTTCAGGAGTAATATCAGACATCGCGTCATTCAGGTCCAGGATGTTTCCAATTGTAGAGTTAATTGCCTGACTCTTGGATTGTATGTCATAGAACATTTTAAATGTGTCGGGACGTACGACAGGCTTCGCGTAGATGAACGCGACGAAACCCTGAGCAGGGGTAAGATTGAATGAGATGTCGGCATCAGGGTCTTTCTCAGCCGCGTTGGCGTACTTGACTATTGCCTCCAAGAGTACCTGGATCTGTTCAGGGGCGTAATATAGTCCCTCGAACCAGTAGGGGCTATTTTCTGTCGCTTTGACATCGAATCTCGTGACAACTCCTGCGCGAATATTCAGTTATGTCTTAAAATCCATATTGTTCCCCCAGGGGCTTGAGAAAGAAGTCTTACCGAAGTTTGTACCACTGCCCTTTAAAGCCCACCACAAATCCCGATTTCCATGAGCATCCGCATTGATGATGGATGAGTTTGCAAGAACAACCTGCCGGGAACGAAGTTAGATAATTGGCTGAAGGCAAGGTATAGACTGACATTTACCTCGTAATTCACTACGTTATCAGCACCGAGACCATAGATACTGTTAAAGTAGGTTAATCCACCGCCGAGAAAATAGCCACCAACGCCAACCTGGTTATTACGACCACCGTGGACAGCTCTGCCCGAGGAGTTGAGGGTCTTTTCAACCTCGCCGAAGCGGTTTCCAGGACCAAGCGAGGCGATAGAGCCGTCTTTACTGAGGGCGACCTCCGTCATGTGCGACATATCAATCAGAATTCCCTCCTCGCCAACCCCAGCAAATCCAGGATTGGGATTGTGGCCACCACTGCGGATCGCAAACTTGGTATCAAGAAAAGTGACGATAGTCATAGCTCTCGAAACATCTTGTGCCGATGTCGGTTGGATAATACATCGAGGCTCGAACCAGCAGGTATCAGACCTAGAATGAAGGCAGGGATTAGTCGCCCACCCCGTCGTTCTAATTTGGCAAACAACATAGTCTCACCAATTCACCTCTACTAAGTCTTGATAGTCAGACGCGGATTGACTGACGAACTTTGCACTAAAGACCGCACTAGCAACAAGACATGCGGTAGAGCTCCTATCTGGACGATCAAGACTATAAATATTGTCCAGATCGATACCACCAAGACTCTTGGGAAGATATGACTGTTCCGTCGATGTTAGGCCAAGCCGTTCGAAAAATTTGGAACTGTCAGCAATGTCGCTGTAGACAGATGCCGTCGAGCGAGCCGTCCAACCAAGAGAAAGTGGGTGAAACGGGCCAAAAGATGTTATATTGTCAATGGAGGGGTTGCAGCGTAAGCCTGCCAGCTAAATACAGTGGGAATCTGACTGTGCCTTCCCTATCCTTTACGCTACCAGCACCTTCCCACTACCAAGAAGGGACAAGAACGTAGATAATACAATTTTGGCATGCATAATAAGTAGTCTCTAAGTTGTCAATGTTAGGTTGGGTCACGGACGAAATGAAACTGGTGAGCCTACGGGACCAGTTTTATTTATCTTTCCTCGGCTCGGAAGGGGTTCGTTAGAGCATCTTGCTTTACCAGTTTGTGTCCAGCACAAATCCTCGGACATGAAGAATTGCTAGACAGATACGAACCTAAACTCATTCTAGCCCCGGCTGTACAAGGGCCATCAATCGGTCCTAATCTAAGTAGTGTAAATTAATACAGTGAAGTGGACACCTGTAAATAACTACTCACGGATGGTCTCAATATAGTAGTGCTTATATACTAGGAGATAGGCCGAACCTACACTTCCTAGCATAGTAGTCGCTATTATCTTTTGGGGAATCTGTTGATCAAGCGTACCAGATATTAGAAAATCAATTTTTATTGTTCTGCGTGTGCGATGCTGATGATTCCCCTAGCTAGTGTAGAGAGTACTCCCCATGGTGTTTTATCCTCCCATACTAGCCACCATGTGGCTTGATCAAGTGATTACCTACGTAATCCACTCACACTACTTCAACAGAAAGAGGGGCGTACCCTAACAGCCGTAAGCAGGAGTTAGAATGGGTGAAATCAAAGACTGAAGGTGACTACGGGGGGAATAGTACCAGCGGCGATAGTATAACATCCACGTAAACCAAACTAGGCCACTACAGCTACATAAAGAATTACTAGAAAACGGGTTGTCCTTAATACAAAACCTAGCTTTGGTTAAGAGCTATTGCAGAGCATATACCGACCGCATTGGTTTATGGGTATCTAGATAGTGCTTCTCCATTTCCGAGGATTCGGACCGTTTAAGTCCCACCCCCTCGCCCCCGGAAACCCACATTTGCGTACGCGGGGAAGTTGGTGAGCCAATACAACACCGAAAGTGCAGGTATGCCTTGTATCGGCCCCTCCAGAACGTCGCCACTTGAAATTGGAGTCCGATAATCGCGTGGAGGAAACTCCTAGCGCAATATTGAACACTTGGTACGGAGTCACCCTTCAGGCTTCAGGGCTTCGAACCGCTATTCAGGAAGATTCCAGGCGAAGGCTGCGTAAGCCACAAATGTAGATTTAGAGTTGTGGGTGAGTTGCTTGGCATACATAAGCCAAACAGAGAGCCAAGATTTTCGGTTAAGCCAATCAGAGGGCTAGGATTTTTGGTTTGACCAATCAAAGGCTTGCGGACAAATATAGAGTTTTTGAACGATCTGATATTAAACATCAAGCTTTGCAAGAGCGACTGGGCTTGCAAAGCTTTCCAATTAAAAGAATTTTCTGATCGCTCTATGGCTGGTTGTATTCTGATGACGTAATTCAAAAGTATTAGACCCACCCCTCCATACCCGAGCTAGGTACGCTAGTAATGACCCTAATTCAGGTCCCACGTGCATCGAGCCTCAATTCAATAGCTCCAACTTACCTTGACTATCGTAAAAGATACTCTTCCCAAAATCTCTATCTCCCAACCTATAATAAAGGGCCCGCGATATTTGCTATTCGAAACTCAATATTCTTTACTCCTATTGCTAAGTGCACTTGAGGCAATTTTTATTACGAGACTAATTGTCCTAAACCATTGCTGGGCACTCCTTATCCCGGTTTTCCAGCAGTTCAACAGATCATTGAGAAGGACTTCACGGTTTCTGCCTATGTACGAGGTCGTCCATTGGCCAGACGTTTGCCAGGTGTTCGGAGATGAACGGGAGCAGATACCGGTTCTTAACTGTAAAGCAAGTGAATCGGGCAACATATGGCGTTTTTCCCCAGCTTTCTCGAACTCACCAATAAAACGGTGGACCAAAGAGCTAGTCAAGGTCGTAGATAATATCGATGGTATATTATCAAATGACAAGTTAATCGATACGGTTCCAACTGTAGTGTCTTGAAACCGAAAAAAAGGGTCGTATTCTCCAGTAGATCCCAAAGGAGCCGTATTACTTGCAACATCACAATTAAAGGAGCCGCCATAAAGCTTCTCCATCCCGCCTTTAAGTGATGGAAAGAGAGCTCATCTCCAATACGCCGGTTTCATAGCATTCCTAGTTTAACCAAGAGCAAGCTAACGTATGCAAACTTCCAATAATGCTCCAGAGTAGACTTGGTTACTAGGTATCTTTGTATATTGATCCTATAATAGTAGCGCATCGCATAACAATCTGCAAGTTGTAAAACCAGTAACAAGCCACGGAATATCCTAGACGTCAATGTCTGCCAAGAAATCAGTCCACCGGGATCTCTCCCCCGTCCGTTGGGTCGCGAATGGATTTGTCGCCCATTTCGCGGAGAAAGTCCTGCACCTTATCCTTGTAGTAGTCCCACTCGCTTTCAATCAGCGAGACTTCAGTCTGGAAGTACGTTAACTCCATCCGGACTGTTTCCATGGAGGACTTTCCGGTAACGACATTGACTATGTCGGCAGTTACTTTAAAGGTAACAAATCGAAGGGCTGTTAAAAATTGTTAGTTGCATCACAACACGGTATTCAGGGACTGGGCCGCTCATACAAGCTTTGACATCTTTTGCCTGTGGATCCCACTGGCACACGTTGAAAAAAGACCAGAGGGTGTGGTTCTCCGAGTAGTGCCCGGTTTGGATGACCATATCAGTGATAGACTTAAGGACTTTCTCGAGTGCGGCCGTCATGCTATTGATGCCAACTATGCCTTCCAGGATAGCTTTCATCAGCGTGAGGTGGAACTCGGTTCTCTTGACGTCAAACTTCTTGTACACACTCTCCCCTGATGAAGTCGTGAACCTGGGAGTACATAGGCTTAGTGTTTCGGTTCTTGATCGAATATCAGCAGTGCAAGTATTGGCAACTTACCATCCCATAGCCGAAGTTCCCAAGATGGTTTGATAAACCTTGATCCTGTAGTCACTACGCTTCATCTGAGAATCGTTCGACATGTCATCCTTTAAATTTCCTTTGTCGATCTGCTCCCTTGCGTTGATGCCCCCCCAGAGGTCCAGATATTTCTGCGATAGAAGCATGACGTTCTGGAGGTACTTGACTCGATCTTCGTGGCCTGGTGGAATGGCGTCCGTCTCCGCATTAACATATTCGCTCCCGGCGAGGTCGTCCTCTCCCATGTCCCACAAGGAGGGAGGCACCGGGTCTACTCTCCCCTCCCCTGGTGGCAGAGGGACAAGGACAGGGATGCCCTTCACGAACTCGGAGAAGGGATCGAGCGTGTTGTTGACAAGAGCCATAGCGATATGTGTCGTTAAGACAAACTGATAATAGGGGATTGCTGGGAGAGGGTTTGTTCAGAGGCAAGTGACAATCTGGGAGACTGGAGAGTGTTGACTCGAGGCGGTTAAGAATGTGGTATATACGCACCAGAGGGCTGCTTTTATAATTTGGAGTTGTTTAGAGACAACCGCTCGCTGAGACGAAATATCATGAACAACCAATGCTTCTCTACTAGAAAAATAATAGTCCGGAGAAATAATAGGTCATAATCATCATGATGAAAATGCATTGTAAATTCCTATTTAGACTTAGTCTATGCATTAAGTCTGTCTATCTAGTGCTTTATTAAGAAAATACGTACGCGTTTACGTTCGTTGTTAGCAAGGTGTTGCTAGCCGTAGGCTGTAATGTATTAGAAGGGCTGCATTAAAAGGTCTCGAAGCTTTATATTAGATGGCGGCATGAGCTGAAGGTCTGCATGAGTTGAGTTGGCGGTCTGTATTAGCAGGTCTGTCTTAGAATGTCTGTCTCAAAGGGTCTGCGCAAGTTGGCGGTTTGTCTTAGAAGGTCTGTATAAGTTGGCGGTCTATACTAGAAAGTCTGTTTTAGAAGGTCTATATTAAAAGGTCTGTCTTAAAAGATCTGCATAAATTAGCAGTTTGTCTTAGAAAGTCTGCATGAGTTAGCGGTTTATATTAAAAAGTCTACATAAATTGGCGGTCTATATTCGAAGATCTGCATAAGTTAGTAGTCTATATAAGTTGGCGGTCTATATTAGAACGTCTGTCTTAAAAGGTCTGTTTCAAAAGGTCTGCATGAGTTAGCGGTTTGTCTTAGAAGGTCTGTATAAGTTGGCGGTCTATATTAGAAGGTCTGTCTTAGAAGGTCTGTCTGTTTTAAAAGGTCTGTCTTAAAAGGTCTGCATAAGTTAGCGGTTTGTCTTAGAAGGTCTGTATAATTTGGCGGTCTGTATTAAAAGGTCTGTATTAAAAGGTCTGTCTTAGAAGGTCTGCACGAGAAGGGCCGCATGAGAAGGTCTGTATCAGAAGGTCTAGAAAGTCAATATTAAAATGGCTGCATGAGCTAAAGGTCTGCATGAGTTTGGCGGTCTGTATTCGAAGGTCTGCATAAGAAGGACGGCATGAGAAGGTCTGTATCAGAAGGTCCAGAAGGTCTATATGAGAACTTCAAAGGTCTGCATGAGCTGAAGGTCTGTATTAAGGTCTATATTAGAGGGACTGCATGAGAAGGTCTGGATGAGAAGGGCATCCGAGGCGCTTGGCTAATATGTGATATGTTATGAGATGATTAAGCGATCTACTTGTACGTAATGTCTAGCCAAATGAGGTTAGTTTTGAGGGTCCACCCAACGCCGCAGCAAATTTGTATGAGAACAAGTGGGACATGGCAACATACACAACAACATAGACAACGAAGTTACGGACTCGCCTATTTCTGACAACCTCTACCGCTAAGTGTGTGGCGGAAGTGGAGTCCTCACGGGGAGTTCGGGTAGTCAGAATACCTGACCAGGCACACTTTATACCCCTGCAGGCCAGTATTATCTTTTTACGCATCATGTCATGAAAAGAGAGCTTCGTCTCTAGATCATTTTAATGGGAGCGATTCACACATCCAAACCATAATAGCGAGATATGTAGAGGGTTGAGTGGAGTATGGAACGGTATAATACATGGTTGTCATTAGGTCACGTAGGGATCTAATGAATGGTATATTAAGCTCTGACTTCCCTTCCTTGACATGTTGGGAGTTTTGAGTTTAGAACGCGCCTTTAACACTGCACTGCCTCACTTGATCCAGGATCGTAAACGAGTCCACACGACTTTTAACCCTCCTAAAGACTTCAATTTTCTCTCTCGTTTCACTCATATTCTTCACTCCCCACCCACAATGTCTTTATACTCCCTCCCAGAGGTTGAAACACCTATCATCCCAAAGGAACGGGTGATTACCCGTTCCGTTGATCTAAGCAATGATTACGGAACACCAAACCTGGCATTCTTTTATCATGTGCTCTGTGCCGCCGGGGACTTAGACCCGCTCTGGAAGGCCGTTGATTCCTGGAATGCGTGGGAGCTCGCAATTGCCGAAGAGCATGTTGTCTCACAACTGAATAAAGGTAACCTTCCGGGCGATGACTCCATACCGTCGAGAATGAAAAGAAGCGCCTATCGGGGCAAGGTCATTGCCACTTTGCGGGAACAAGGCGAGTCGCCATGGTATGTCATTAGTATTATTTGCCGCGTTTCAAAGTCTCTCACGGCATTTAGCTAACATCAATGTCATTCCAGGTTGATAAAGAATTCAAGCCCCATCCCAAAGAAGTTCGAAGGGGATATTGAAAAAGACAAGGTCAACGCCAAGATCCGTGAGCTTCTTCGAGAGTACTATTCGACGTCTGGCGTCTTGAGAAACAACTTGGTTATTAGCGTCATTGCCGGTGTTATTGCGTCAACCCGGGATGTATCTCCCCGCTATGTTTTGTCCGATGTTCAAGTTCCACTCGACAACACAGTGCGAGATGCTTATCCAGGTTTGTTTTCAGAGTGCCTTTGTTCAGTTCGGGCGTGTTGCTAACTAGATAAAAGGTACTAGACAGTGCAATTTCGTAGTCACTCAACACGAATTAGAGGCAAGCGATGATGTACATCTTACTGTTGAGTGGATAGACTCTGGGTTCAAATTAGACACGGGGGCATGGCGGGAGTATAGTGGAGGTGAGGAAACGCAGGAACGTATCAAGGCAGGTCAAGAAATCCTTCAGGAAATGAGGCTGAATATAAATGATCAAGTTGTGCCGTAGGGCAAGATTTGAGCTTGAGCCTGAGCTTTATGCCCTTGAATTAAGGCTAGATTTATGAATGTTGAAGCAAGTCTGCCATAACAAATTTGTTAAATTTCAAAGCAACCGCACTGGCGTATTAAAGCTGTTCGGAAACGAGGTGTGGTGGCTTTTTTTTTTTTTCTGTTTTTCTTTTTCTACCACACCCCCCCCCCCCCCCCCGGCCCCCCCTTTTCTTTCTCCATTTGTGTATGGGGTGTTGAATCTTACTTTAGTGGGTGACTTGACATTCGGCCAGATCGTCCCCGTCACCTTGCTCACAGCTCCAGTATTGGTGTCGGAATCGTAGTAAATATAGACTCCGTCCATTATCTATCCTCTGTGAGTTGTTAGGGACTGATATAATGACAGTATGTCGCTAATTTGTGAATGAGCGTAATTTTTTCACAATACAACATGTTTGGCATGATGGCCTTCAGCTTATACTTGGTTGAGTGAGGGCGTATGTAAAGAAAAGGGGGCAGAAACGGTGTACGCCGTCTATTCGAGATACGAATTGGGAAAGGTAGATTTCTCAGCAAGACATTACCAAGCAAGGTGAATAGACCAAGACCTACATACACCACACGGCAATCTTACTTACACATCTAAGACCTTTTATAATAATAATACACAAGTTGTTCAGGTTTGGTTTGGTTTGGTGAATTTAACGCCGGGGGAAGACCTATAGTCTTCATGCCTCCCTAGGGGCTTGCGGCGTGCGAGGCTACCTAAACTATCTATCCTACAACCTCTCGGGAGGACACTCTAGTATACAAGATATCTCGCAGATCTAACCCGTAGGCATGCGTGATAGTTTAAACCGCTTCCGTTGGCCCCGCCTTCTGGGCTCGTGCTCGGCGCTGTGTAGTTATAGTTGATCCCCTACAAGGGAGCAAGCCAGGATCCATATATAACAAAAATTGTTGCGTGGAGGCAGCAAATCTAGTGACGGTGTTACCCGTGATCGTTCTAGCCCTTTGTAGGGCGTCTGTTCTATGGCTTGCGCCATGGTTCTTGAAGCATTAAGTATTACGTATTAGGGGTTGTGAGATTGGACTCCTTTACCATGCCGAATGCGTTACATCTGCGGTCACAGTAGTAAATATGACATTAACCCTCCTCCCAAATACCCCAACACACACTCCAGCTATTACACACAAAACATACTTCAAGCATATTCTTTACCTATGTTCACCAGGTTCTCATCAGGTTTCACCGTACCACCCCTAGTCCCAACGACCAGCTCCAGATGATCAGGGTCCGACTTTGCCTCGCGAATGCGCAGCGGCGTCACCCAGGTCGCAGATCTATGGATGCCGGCGCCGGCATTCTTCAACTCGCCAGCCGGAGGCGAGAGAACGGCCAAGGCCAGAAGTTCGCCGATGGTTCCCCAGGCATTGCTGCTCCAGCCCTTCGCGCGACACCAGAACACGAAAGAGTAGGCGACGTACGCGATGACGAGCCCGACGTGTGTCAAGAGGATGACGATAGAGAACCAGATCGTCTCCGTCCGCAAGCCGTAGCCCCAGCCGTATCGCTGGATGGTGAAGACGACGGCGGTCTGGCCCTCGAATGCCGCGACCGGCGCAGTGCCGAATGTGTGCGCCGTCCTCTGCGAGAGCAAGTCGATGGTGGACACGTTTCCCTCCTTCGCGACCGACAGCACGGTCGTGAGATTCGTGCCCTCAAACGTAGACCGCGAGATCCAGTCCGCCACCACCGTGCCGAGGACCACGGCGATATCGTTGGCCGCGTCTTTCAAGGGCCACTGGCCATTGCTGGCCGTCGGGGCAAAGCTCAGGATCTCGTCGCCCGTTCCACTCGATTTCGAGTAAACGAACTCCTGTAGAATTTCCTCCACGAAAAATTGGCCTTGGCTGGTACTGCTGCTGCTGTCATCCTCTGTTTCGGGGCCCGGCGAGTTGAGCTCGTCCGCCCAGTCTCGCGATATCGAAATCGGACTGCTGATGTTCCACTGGGACAGCTCGGCCTTCGCGTCGATGTCGCCGCTGAGGAGATTGGCGGAATTCAGCCAGTCCGTGAGACTCGTCCTGACGACGTTTTCCGCCGTGTCGAACGTCACGTCCGTCGTAGCCCATCTCGCGTCGATTATGCAAGGGGACGTGATGCTGCCCTGCTGGTCGGATTTCGTCCCGTTAGCCATGCTAATCGTGTAGCGCACCGGCACGGTCACGACTGCGGCTAATGACGAATCCAGCGGTTCACCTTGAGTCCCTTTAATCTGGGAGGTGTCGATCCACTCGATGCTGGTCGTGTTCCAGGGCTGGGGGCGAGTGAAGTTCCAAGCCGCATCCGGAACGATCCACTTCGTCCATGAATATGTGTTCGAGCCTGATTTCGAGAAATCATCTATCATCGCGCCGGTTTCGAACATGAGAGGTGAATCCCCAGTGGAGGCATCGCCGAAGTCATAAGACACGCACTGGACTTGCACGAGAGGAATGGATACTGGGCTATCCCGAGAGATCGTAAATTTCGGGCGTTCGGCCTTGTTGATCTTGCCCACGGTATTGCTGTTGACGTAATGCCAAAAGGCATCAGTTAACGCCAACAGAGTGGAATGCAGCGTCGCGCTTATGGCCGCCGCCGTCGTGGAGTTTTTCGAGGCGAGTAATTCAACAACGATCTCCCTCTGCGCCTGCCCAGAGAATGAGCTCAGCATAGTCGGATTGTAGTGCTGACCCTCTGACACGTTGTACCAGTATCCCTCCTGTACTCGCTCCCACGCCCAAGCATCGAGGACACCAAACCCTTCTGCGGGGCAGCCCACGTAGTCCCGGCGTTCCCCTAGACAATATTGGTTGATTTCGGATCCTTGTAGCGTCATAGGATATAGCTCGGAGGAGTCTCGACTGATATAGCTTGTCAAAGGGAGACTGTTGTTGAAGGGCTTATGCATATCCCACCAGGCGAGGTCAGGAATAAGGGCTCCGGCAGAAGCAGGGCCAACCAGGAAGCTGTATAAAATCGCTGCCCCAAGAGCCAAAGCAACCAAAAACGTCTTGATTTGTTTATGCGCTAGACTATGTCTGAACGGCTTGACGTAGCTTTTGCTGATCAGGTATTCGGCCGACCCCATCTGGAACGCCCCCACCATAAGACCTAGAGGTATGCCATTTGAGCCAACTAACATGCGACGAAAAATGCTGTAGTATAATTAATAGGTCAGAGATCGGTTGTAATAAGAAGAACTTCGTTACGAGAGTCTGGTTGTGGGGTAGGACGAAAGGGAAGAGGGATAGAACTCACTGTAATACCATGGCAGAGAGCGAGCCCACAATGAGGATCTCGTGAAGTTTCGCCGGGAACTGCAGGACAGTCTGCCATCTCGTATCGTAACGGGAGTCGTCAGCCCAATATACGCCTCGGAAACTGAGCTGCACGACACTAAGTGTTGCCAGCACAGGTAAGAGATGGACGAGCGGATGCAACCAGCTGAATCGCCTTCTCAACGCGACCTTGGGCTGTTCACTTGAGCGCTCTGGATCTTCAGCACTTTCCGCGCCTATGAGAGTTTTCTTGTCATCATCTTCCCCGTACAGAGAGTGGTATGTCATGTCGGTAGCCCATGTATCGGTTCGTTTGGGATGAGATGGAATTAGTGGTGTCTCCATTGATAGTCCTCAAGGGAATGAAAAGCGATGAAAGCGACTAAATAGGAACGCGAGGAAACGTGCGATATGGGCAAAAGAGGGAAAAGAAGAAAAACGACACGACTTCAGTGTAAAAGAAGAAGAAACGAGAGTGGCAGACGGCGTTTGAGAAGGAGTGTTCGATGCGAACAGCTGATATTGTCACCGTGCAGTCAAGTGTTTTGGGGACGTTTGGGGTGTTAGCGAAACAGTCAACTAACAATCGTATATGTATATATATGCTCTATTATTGTCTAAATATAATATACCATGTATACTACGTCTGTGGAAAATTACGGAGGATTCGTTAGCAAAAGTCCTGCATGATATCTATACTAGGAAGTGGTTTACGGCCCCCAAGCTGGGAAGGGGACGAGCTTCTTGCATTGCAAATTAACGATGCTGTATGTACCCCAGTCCTTAGGCAGCAGTAAGAATGCCTAGATCAGTCCTTGTTATAGTCTTAGTATAGTAGTCGATTATCGGGCAAGAAAGATATCTGATTTTATTCAAGCCTTCAAGACTGTCTTGAGCTCGCGAGGCTGTAGAACAATATGAAACGGGAAGGGTAAGAACCTCTGGGTCTGCCCTGGGGTAGGTATGCAGGCCCCTTTGCAGGATTTGAATCCCAGATGCCTGCTAGGGAAGGAGATAGGGTGCAGCTCGTGTTTACTGTATACATGATCGGAGATGTTGAGTGGTGGAGTGTTCAATAGGTATATAAAATAGCCAGAGAGAGGGGATATGGTGCAAAATCCCCACCTCCATCATCAGAGACGATACCTGATCTGGACCGCCCCCAATGCGGCTGAATATAACAAAAATACTAGGTAAATCTTATGTAGGGGGCTCCGTCAACGTTGAGGCTTGTGCCAGCGGCAGAAGACCACATCACACCGATCAGGTAAATTGGAAAAAAAGCCGAGTTAGCCCCGAAATCTAAAGCGCGAACCCTATAGTAAATACTGAATATTTACATCGTCACCTGAGACGACAACACGTACAATCATTCCGTCAGTCTAGTTCTCATGGTCTCGTATCGTTCGTTCCAAAGCAAAGGGTATCATGAACTTTTAGCATAGTTACATAGCTCGTAACGGCAATCACCCCAGTGACGGGTCAATCAAGCCATTGAGCTCATCTGGTCCAATTAATCTTCTCATCTCGGCTTCGTCTCGAAGCCATTCCTCATCGACTCCTGTGCTGTCCACGTTGAGCGCCTGCATATCTGCCCCGACCCAGAACGCTTCCCCGCCGTAATCCGCTTCCCATTCTGTCATCCCTTGGGCAACATCTTGGAAGGCAGTCGATGGCTCTGAAGTGGTGGTGCTAGGTTCCTCAACACTAGCCAGAAGCGCTTGCTCTATTTGGTGTTCTTTTTGAACGTGAGCCTCCAGCTCACCGCTGTAGGTGAACTTCAGATAGCAGCCTGAAAATGTACAAGGCAGTGTTCTTCGTGATTTCTCGCCAACGCCCGTCAGCTGTTCCAACATAGTTGGGTTGGCCTGGTGTTGCTGCGAGGACAGCGGAACCGCTGAGTGGTTTGGTTGCGGCCTCTTATGCATTAGATGTACATAGCGGACGTGGTTCTCTAGTGCAAATTTGAGGCAGAAGGCTTGCCCGCAACCTTGAGAATTTGACCACGTCGCCAAGTCTTCTGTTTTGGTCAAGTCGAATTCGCCACACACAAAACGAACGCCTTCATGAGTGCTGCGAATGTGCGCGTTCAGATTTGACGTCCTCGTGAAGGTTTTGGCGCATCCTGGCCATGGGCAGGCAACGGTCTTGCGCTCTTCGATAGACTTAAGCTCTTCGACAGTCGTGCGGTTTGCATGGTCAGACTCGAGATGCCTCTCCAGGTCGTCCCTCCCATTACATGTTTCCCCGCAGAACATGCAGTTGACATGAGAATTCTTCATATGAGCCTGTAGAAGGGAGAGGGTGGGGAATCCCACTTTCCTGGGATTGCCGGTGTCGTCGTGCTGGGTGGCGCATTCGTCACACCAGAAGCGGTTCTCTCCATGGTCCCGTTCCTGATGTCGCCTCAAAGCACCAGCCGTGTCGAACTCCTGCCCGCACGTGGATGCCGACTCGTCTACCTTATGGCTGCACTGAAATGCCGGCCGGTGCTGATGTTCGGTGCGGATGTGGCGCTGGAGGGTCTGGTGCTTGCGGAAGCTCTGGTTGCAAGGAGGGAAGTCTCGGCATCTGAATCGCTCCTGGCCCTCGTGGACGAGCTGATGTCTGCGGAGACGGGTGGCCGTCAAGAACGTCTTCCCGCAGCCGTCGTGGGCGCAGACATGGTCTCTCTCGGCCCTGTGAGAGCCCTTGATATGTTGCTTGAGATGCTTCTCCTCGATGTAGTCCTTGTCGCAGCCGGGATGTGGGCAAATGAACGGGCGCTCGTTGTTGTGGGACCTGAGGTGGGCGGCGAGACGGGCTGGGCGGTTGAAGGTCTTGTTGCAGCCGGGATATGTGCATCTGATCGTCTTGAGGTCGGAAGGCCACCTGCGGGCAGGACTGAAGGGGGTGAGAGGCGTGTCTGCATGGAATGCGGACGTGGCTTCGGTGCATTGAGACTCGGCATCAGAGAGATCGCCGTTCGTCTCGAGGGCAAAGCCATGGGTCTCTGGTGCCGAACGAGGATTAGATGATGGAAATTGCACGCGCAGTGGAAATGGAGACCAGGGAAATAAATGGCGTACCAGTGAGGACGGCGGGCGCATCGGTTCGGGCCTTCTTGGGCAGAGGAGGGCCCTCCGGCGCTTCAATTGCCGCTCTTTTCATTTCGGGAAATGCTGGTAATACATCATCTGCACACCCAATTGCCTGGTGACGAGTGTGCAATGTTGGTGTTGAGCATCGAAGGTGAGCACAGGTCAAAAATTCTCACCAATTTTCGAAAAGTTTAGTGGGGCCCGTCAAGCTTAAGTGCCTACGCGAGCTACAGATAGGTCCTAAGTAGGTAGGTACCTAGGTTAGATACATACTAAGTGGGTAGCCGCCCCAGCCGACTCCACTCAGCCACACGTAGAGACCTACAGGGATGGTCAACCAATCACATGATTTCAATTGGGACTAACTAGACCAGCCCAGAATCTCGAATTTCTTTCAGCCTCTTCGGGCTTGAAATTTTCCATCGCATTCATCCAAGTTCGACTCTTGCGCCCGCGCTTTGCTCGACCACCAGTTTGCTAACATCACAACCGCGCCCATCATTCACTACACAGTCAACAAACAACGGCCTACCATCTACACTCGCTCATTGATATTCGCTATACGATACGATGTCTGATTACGGGGACGACAACGATCTCGGAGGTGGCGATGGCGGCATGTGAGTCTGCCTTGCCTGACGCGCTCTGGGCACTCGTCGTCGTGGCGCTGCTAACCCGCTCTTCTACCAGCGATGAGCCCGTGTACGAAGAGGAGGAGGATGTTTTTGAGGATGAACTAGATCCCGAAGTGCAAGAAGATGGCGACGATGACTTCAACCGACGCGGCAACGAGGAGGAGGAAAACGTCGTCATCGCAGGCGATCCCTCCGCTACTGCCACCAATGCCCAGAAGGGCCCGTCTGCCAACAAGTCGATCAAAGACAAGAGGATCCCAAACGAGGAACGGACAACCACGCCCTACATGACCAAATACGAGAAGGCGCGCATTCTCGGCACCAGGGCCCTCCAGATCAGGCAAGCGGATACAAGCTTAGTTGACTAGATGGGCATTGCACGGCTAACCTGAGGGATGAACAGCATGAACGCGCCCGTTCTTGTCGACTTGGAGGGTGAATCCGACCCTTTGCAGATCGCTATCAAAGAGATGAACGAGAAGAAGATTCCTCTCATCGTTCGCCGATATATGCCCGATGGCTAGTGCGTGCAACCTTCCCAAGTCTCCTCATGTGCTGCCAACGTGCTAACGGGGATCTAGCTATGAGGACTGGACCTGCGAAGAACTTCTGCAGTAGTCACCAAGCATCGGTAGTATCGCTATCGTCGTCGATATTTTAGTATTGACGTTACCCGTCGAGGAAAATCATCCACCTCTCATTTCTTCATCTAATGGAAGGTGTGCCTCATTAAGCAACCGAGGAGACAAGGAAAAATGTATAAGCGAGGCGTTGGGGATTTGTTTCTACGGCAGACGCTAAGTTTTAGCTCTTAGCTTCCAATGCTAATGATCTCTTGGTAAGCATATTTATAGCCCACAGCGCTGTCTTTTTGGTTCTGCAACTGTGAATATGTACAAGCACGAAGGGACATATTACACCTGAGGCCATTTATCCAACTCAAACCTAGCAGCTATATATGGAGTGGGATGTATGTTACTAGAGGTCAGGAACAACACCTCTTGTTGCGAACACTTCTGGCTGCGCGAGGCGACAAGGGTGTATGCATGCTCTTACCATTGTAATATAAAACCGCCCATAATTAGGTGCTGAGGGAATTCGAGAAATGGCGTGGTTTGTATTACGAATGGTACATCCACAACGGCTCTTGGGTATGACCGCCCAATAGGATGAAGCTCGGTGCAGCCAGACTTGAGGAAGATTGGTAGACAAATTTAGCTTGCGCTGGAACGGCCGCGTGGCATTCGATGCTACACGATGCGCATACCAACTTACCTGCTCTATGATTTGTTAGTTGTTTAAGCTGATGCCTGACAGGCAACTCCCTAACGCAACACGGGTAATACCAAGTACGCGATACTCCTCCAAAGCCAGGTGTTTGTGATGTGCAACAATTTGAAGCTGGACCGAATCTGTATTTCATCAACTGATCAACTCGGATTAGCCTAGGCTGTATTGTTACACAATCGCGCGTGTTATTCTTCCTATGAAAACACCCATTCCTATGAATGGGTAGATGAAATGTTACGAAAGCCCGGCCACATCATCCGACGTCTCATACAAAATACTTTTGCTGGATAATATAGGATGATCTTCTGTCTATTTACTCTGTAGTTATTCTAGGTAACAACAAGACTGCATGGGTAGGGAAGTATGACGTAGGGCGGCGACAGGGAAGCAACGGGGAGTACGACCAATCAGAGGCCGTAATGTCTCGAAGGGTACCCTGATTCGTTCATTCCTGGGGGCTAGCTGAGCTTATACAAGGAGTTACATGGCAGCTCATTCCGCTGCATGCCGATCCCGTGTTCAATGTTTCTCCCTTGTGATGCGCTCTTGAAATTCGTGTACCTAACTAGATCCTATTAAATTCTTATGCAGTAGAGAGTATTCAGTACAGATAGGATATTGATCAAAAAGATGAGCCCGTACTAGGTAGAGACAAGCACTCTGGCTGACAGCAGTCAATATTGAACTTGAAGTTTGCACCACCAAAGACAAAGGCCGTTCTTCGGTATCCCTGGGCACCATATGACACATGTAGTGCTCGGGTACACACTACGCGGCCGGGATTACCCAAGATTTACTACCGAGTCTGCACTGGGCAGCAAACAGTTGCTGCCCTGGCGACGATCTTCTCTTGGTGTCACCCGATTCACGATCGGATGCCTAGAACATCTATCTATCTAGATAGATAGATACCATGTCTTCGGTATATTTAGTCACCAATGGGCTGAATAATACGGGCAGTGTATGGGTACCTCGGCATGTACAGTCATATCTTCGATGCACAGGTACGAGCGGACAGCATGGCGGGTTGCATGCATGTGCGGCACGATGCTTCCCATCCTCCATCGTCGTTGCTTAGCCTGGATCGGCTGCTGTGTATCGTCAGAGGAGGCAGGCAGGTAAACATCTCTGTATCTCGATATAGATGGGAGTATATATAGAATAACATGCGCATGCCCAGCTCCCACCACAATCCTCATCCCTACGATCAATTGACTCGGCCATCATCACACTCTCTCCCTAGACTTCCTCTATCATACTCACAAGACCATTCGCAAGTTCGCCTTCATGTCCTAGAGCTATTTGCAACAAAAGAAAAAAAGTTAGCCGTGACGTATCACCAAACAAAGAAATACATCAACCTCACCGACCTTTGTTTACATCTGCATCGACAACAACAACTACATACAGCTTTGCCCAGGCCACCGTCACTGATCATAACAGAGAATCCTTCCCTATCGTATCTTGCAATTGCATCTATATATTCAACCTGTCGCTAAGATGCAGTTGTCTGGCCTCATCACTACAATCATTGCGGCTGCGACCTGCGTGTCTGCTCTACCCAAGCCAATAACAGCTAAGCGGGCTGTCGGCGGTGTAAGTCCTGTCCCTTGAGTGTTGTTATCTCTCATGAACCGAGGCGACATCCCCAGTCGCAACTCAGCCTCCCATTCAACATGGCAGCTAATCCAATTCGTTTCCGCGACAAATAGGTCCTTCTCTGCCAAGGAGTCAATGCGACAGGCATCTGCCACTACGAGGCATACACTCTCAACGAATGCCACAACGTGCCCGAAGCATTCTTCCAAAACACGCGAACATTTGCGCCGGACGGCGATGATTTCTACTGCTGGCCTCGAGTGTAAGCACTTTCCTTCCCTCCGCTCTCGCTTCCCTCTAGCCGAAAGCACGAGGACTAATATGGCGCGCGCGACAACAGCGGTAACTGCTCGAATATCTGCACGTCGCCGACCGGCTGCACGTTCGGCGGTGCTCTCTACTTCGACAACCCGCACAAGTACGACTTGACCAAGATATCGTGGGACACAAGTCTCGCCTCCTTTGACTGTCACAAGAACATAACAGACACTGCGGCGTAGACTGTGCTCTCCGATTCGACCAATCACAATACGGCTTTGCTTCTTGAGTGTCCGTGATTTTCACGGATGGATGCTCTCTATCTGTCCAGCGACATGGATCATCCAATGAGCATCCATCCACAGCCGCATGGATATTCATTCCTCCGGCACTTTATTTGAAGCAACGCTCGTCGTAACCAAGATGGGATTGCCCTGTAATGTAATACATAAAATAATACGAGGGGATGGCGGGTTAAAGAAGAAAAAGAAAAACGTTGTATTAGTGGGCATAATTGTGATGTGCTCCTCCGTCCAGCCACCTACCCACCGAGGTAAATGGCTTGGGGATGGCATAGCGATACAACGGCACCAGGCGTTTTCGGGTTTGAAGAAATAGATACCTTTAACACGAGCAATTTTCCAAAATAAAAGATACCATTTTGCTACTTAGTTGATTATCTATTTGTACCTTTCTCTCTCCAAAAAAAGACACAACGCTTGTTTTGCATCACACCGCCCCGACTTCACCTTATGAACTCGGCATTCGGAGTTTCTTTGGGGTTTAAACCCTGCCACATTGCCGGGCTATGACGCGCCCGATCGTCTTGGCCGTCGCTCAAGGTGGGGTAGTTTGGAGGGGTAAAGAGAGAGAGATAGGTAGAGGAGAGGAGGTCTGTCGACATTTTCACCCTCTCGCTATTGTTATCAAGGCTAGACCAAACTGCCGAAGCCAGAGGCTAGATACCTATTACACATAACATGTACAATGGGGGAGAGAGCCCGGTGGAGAGAAGAACATAAACGGGCAGAGAGCTGAATGGCACCACATCCCGACCTTATGCCGTAGTGTGCACTCGATGCTGTGAGAGGAGGCGAGTTGGACATGTAGATCAACCGGCCGGGACGACGTCTGCCATATAATCAGCGTTGAAGCCGCATTCCATCTAGAACACTGATTAATTAATAAGTCGCAGCCATCCGCCCTCATCGCCGTGTGTGTAGTCCATTTATTATCTAAGTAAGTACCTACCTACCTCCCATCCCTCTCCCATTGCCATGTCGCATAAAATCAGAAGCTATCCAACTGCTGCTATAGCTCAGCCACCTTTCCGACTATCTCCAACCCCAACTAAACCCAGCCCGTCCTCACAAAAAAAAAACCCCTAAGAAAAGCATTATTGACCATCTACTGACCACCTCCACGAAAGCAGCAGAGCCGCATCTAACCCACCCATCCCAGCCCCAACCCCAACCCCGCGCACAGACCTGCACGATGGGCTTCGAGACGAAAGCGACCATCGCCACCTTCGGCGGGCAGCTGCTGAAGCTGACGCACGAATCCAGCAGCACCAAGACGGCGATGAACGTATCCGTGTTCCTGCCGCCGGCCGCGCTCTCGGACAGCGCCGCCCCGGTGCCCGTGCTACTGTACCTGTCCGGCCTAACCTGCACGCCAGACAACTGCGCCGAGAAAGGCCACCTGCACGCGTCGGCGGCGCGGCACGGGCTAGCCGTCGTGTACCCGGACACGTCGCCGCGGGGCGCGGGGATCGCGGGCGAGGACGCGACGTGGGACTTCGGCAGCGGGGCCGGGTTCTACGTGGACGCGACGGAGGCGCCGTGGCGCGCGCACTACAACATGTACAGCTACGTGGCCGCGGAGCTGCCGGCGGCGCTGTTCGCCGACGCCGCGCTGGGGGCGAGGCTCGACCCGTCCCGCGTCAGCATCACGGGACACAGCATGGGCGGCCACGGCGCGCTGGCGCTGTACCTCCGGAACCCCGGCAAGTACCGCTCCGTCAGCGCCTTCGCGCCCATCAGCAACCCGAGCCGGTGTCCGTGGGGCGAGAAGGCGTTCGCCGGGTACCTGGGCGGGGACCGGGCCGCCTGGGCGGCGTACGACGCTACCCATCTCGTCACGGCTGAGGCCTGGCGCGGCAAGGACCTCAGGGCCCTCATCGATGTCGGCACCGCCGACCAGTTCTACAAGGACGGGCAGCTGCTGCCGGAGAACTTCGAGAAGGCGGCCAAGGAGGCCGGCGTCACGGGGCTTACGGTGCGGTATCAGGAGGTGAGCTTTCTATTTCTATCTTTTTCTATTTATTTTAATTTTTTTTTTATCTTCTCTTTCATATCGCTCTGTCGTTTTCTGGTGCCGTTGCGTATAATGATGACGAACTTTACTGACGGGAGGGAATCAATGGCAGAACTACGATCACTCCTACTACTTCATCTCGAGTTTTGCCCAAGATCACGTAGAGCATGCCGCCAAGTATCTGCTGTAAACAAATGTCGGGACGGGTTCTGGTAGTTAATTATGTTCGAGTAGCACTTGAAATAAATGAATCGCCCAGACAGACGTCCTCGCCGATTTAGGAACTATCGATAAATCCACAATCGTGATCTTCTTATTACCAAACAATATGGCCCCCTGCCGGAAATAACATCTGTCCACCAACGCCAGCGTTTGCATGTCGGGAAACCTAAATATATATGTATATATGTATAGATATATACATCAAGATATAAACACCAGAACTATGTACTAACTGTGTGGGATATCATCATTGCCAACCGCAAGACGAGATAAAAGAACAAAAGAATCACATCATTATCGTCGTCGTCATCGTCGTCGTCGTCAGCTTATCCTCTTTCCCACTTCGGGACTAATTCCCTCCTTCTTCAACCTCATCCTCATCTCCGTCTCGGCTTCTCGCCGTATGCGGTGAAAAGCGAGCTTCTGATATCGACTGAGACCCTTCCACCAGTGTTGTCCGGCCTCATGCTCGGCGATGCGCTCCAGGAGCTCCGAGGTCTTGATTCGGACATCTCGATCTTTGTGGAAAAGCCCGAGCGCAAGGTAAAACAGGCCGGCATGTGATTCGGGCGCGACCGTCAACAGTAGACATATTTCATCGTACGACCAAACCGACTTGGCGAAAGACAGGTATATCTCCCGACTCTGCGCAGAGCTGAGCCGCTGTGTGCGCAAGCGATCATGCATATGGTGCAGATCGAGTCCCTTTAGGGGTCGGACGGTATATAGCTGACCAAGATCCTATATCAGGGTTAATCGCAAGCGAGGATGGCAGAAAGTTAAACTAGAGCTTACCTGAATATAGCTGTAGTAGCTCCTCGTGTTTCTCCAGCCCTCAATCCTGTATACATTACTAGCAAGCTCTTTCTGCTTGGCAGAATCGTCTGCCCAGACAAAACCATGCCCACCCGTGATTTTCTCATGTTCATCCCCGCCGATAAACAGCGCGCTAGCGCCATACACGCTCTCCTCGAAAGCTGCAGCTATGCGAGTAAACCTGACAACCCAATCCCGCCACTTAGCTCGGATCACTCGTTCGCCAAGCCTCGCCGCTAGGCTCTTGAGGATGTCATTCATGAACACTATGTCCCCGTTCAGATCGGTAGAACCATTAGAACCGCTCAGCTGAGTAGCAAGAGACGGATTCTGTTGCTGGAAATACCTCAAGCCTTCTGTCACAAGCGGTTGCTCGATCTTGCTGCTAATCTTCATTCGCCCACTGGGAAGGTCGCACAACAGATCCCACCACTCAGGATGCATCTCAAATGTAGGATTCGTCACACCAGCAATAAAGCCGGGAACTTTTAGTAGATCGTCGATCTTGGTAAGGTCGGTATAGGGAAATGCGAAGCGAGTAAAGCCTCTCAGCACGCCACCAGAGGCGAGAGCACAAGCTGCAAGTACAGCTTCCGCCACCTCGCCAGAGGGCATATTATGACCGAGAAAGATAATTCTCTTCTGCGTCAGCAGGGCATTAGCTAGAACCATGATGGGATGTGTACTGGGCCCATTCGTCGTCAGATGGGGATGCAGTGTAAAGGGTTGCATAGACTTGGCATGGGGCTCGGAAAAATTCTGTATCAGCTTGACGAGAGAGAAATCTCCGACCGTCTCTGGCATGGTAGCCGTTGGAACTTTGACGGGGATGGGGATGCCTTTGTACATAACCTTGCTCTCGAATTCGTGTGTATCTCGGGGTACAGAGTAGGCAGTATGGCCTTCAAGGAACGCTTTAGTCCCGGCCCGGGATATACTTTGGGGCTTAGGTGGGCTTCTACTGGCGTCGAAAGGCTCGCCAACATGATCAATCCCATCCTCAGCAATCCGCTTTTGAACCATGTGCTCAAACTTTTCGACAAAAAGATCCTTGTTCTCGCTGGACTGCAGGAGATACTTCTCTAGCAAGCTTAGCCTCGGCATTAGGGAGAGATCCATCTCATTGACTGCATCGTACAGCATAGACAAGGTTTCTGGGACCGGGGACTTGAAGTACTCCTCAAGCGCTAGTAAAAGCAGAGGCTGAAGAAGGTTAGTGTCGACCGACCGGTAAAGAGGCGCTGCTGACGAACCTTGTAGATATGCAGAAACGGGTGCCGAGTACATATGGCCATGGCCTTGACCACGGCGCCTCTTTTCACCGTCTTGTCATGTTTTGTGTAGACCAAATTCAAGACATAAATTAAAGGTGGCCCTTCCCCTCCCTCTGGCTCTGAATCCTCGTCATCGTCTTCCCGATCGTCGTCGTCATCGTCATCATTCTTGTCGCCGTCTTCGCGACTCTCGTCCTCCTCGTCGGTGGCATCATCCCCCTCGGCGACGATTCCAGCTTGCCTATCTCTTCTCCGCTTCCTTCTGCGACGTCGGGCCGCTTTCTGTTTCTGCTCCCGCTCCTCTTCTTCCTGATTCGAGTCCTTGTGTAAGAAGAAGATGGTCCAGTCCTGATTGCGCGCGTGAGCCTGGTCGGGCAACATTAACTCGGCCAACATGTGCTCGTCACCGGTAATCGCGACGGGGAACTGATGCTCCATGACCGGGCCGCGGTCGATGTCGAAGGACGCCACCAGAATATACTCGACATGGTTCTCGGAGGACTCTCGAGGGTATTGGGACCGCAGCCTTCGTGGTGATTTGGACATGGGATGACCTCTCGCGAAAATGGACAGCGACGAATCTTCAGAGGCTAGGGTTTGGCTCGCAAGGGACGACGTCTTTGAATTGGAGCTCGGGTGGGATGTGCGGTCCGGCTCTGTCATGGGCGGCTGGGGAGAGCGTGGAGGTCGCGAGGGGGGCGAGATGCCGGAAGCGGAGTTGGAACGCGAAGAAGGGAAAGATGAAAGGGATGTGCGCTGGTTCCCGCCAGCGCCAGATCCAGACCCAGACCCAGACCCGGATCCGGATCCGACTCCGACTCCAACTCCGGACCCAGAGCTATTGGAGAAGGACTGGTTGGTGGTCGTTCGCGTCAAATACGGCAGAGCGGACTGCATCGAGGCCATGGTGGCGAAGTCGAGATTGTTGACGTGGTGGGAGATCTCGAGGCGCCCTCGGTCCAGTGGAATGCTCGTGGTCCTCCCGCTGGTCGAGCCGCACGAACTCGGCACCAAATCCGGCCACTAGCCTCTTTACGTCGACGGTTGTCATCCAATGCCGTGCAATGGGCTCGTGGGTTTGTGGTATTTGCGCTCGGGTGTTGAACCAGTTGGGCTGAGACAACCCGACCACTTTCGACGGCGACAACAACAACGACGGTGGCGGCGAGGGACACGGACAAGGAACCACGAAGTCACAAAGCATACGGGGGCGAAGGGAGAAGAGAGGCTTGTGGGAAGAATCGAGACATGGCTTTGTACGCTTTCTATACGGCGGCCATGGTGGTGACAGTGACAGATCCTCCCTTTACGGCGTCGCAGTGTTTCAAGGTATGGTGTAGTGGTCAGGGGGAGTAGTCTTCGGTTCAGTAGAAAGCCGCAGATAGCAGACAAGCTCGACCAGGGGTCGATTGGGGGTGAATTGCCAACTGCGCCAGGATTGCAGGGCTGGCCGGATAGGGATAAGTACCTAGGTACCGTACAACACCAGAGAGATAGGAATAAGTGCTGTGCATCCACCCAGCCGCGCGCAACCATCGTTTTTTTATTGTTACCTACCCCTCAAGCCCCTCTGTTTAGGCCTGTTTGGGCCTGCTCAGGCCCCTGTTTTCAACAGTGCCATGCCCTGTTATTCCTAACAGCCAATTGACTTTCTCCCACGTTTTACAAAAGCTACTTCGAGAGGTACATAGTGCTTAACGTTGCTGTAGCTTTGTGTAGATAGATAAGTAGCCTAGGTACCTATCTAGGTACTTACACAAACTAGGCACATATTCAGGCTTAGATAGGTACATTGAGGTACCTTAGCTGAGTATCTACTCCACTGATTAAGAGATTTTGGAAACGGTAGGTAAGTCCTGTCTCTTCTGATCACAACATACACCGCTAGTACATAAGTAAGAATATATCCTTTAAGCTCACTGCCTGAATTAGAAAATAAGAAAATTTTGAAAAGAAATATAGATAGATAGATAGATAGAATACAGGTATATATACATATTAATCCTCCTTAAGGGGAAAGCCCCGACATTGCTGAAACCAAGGTCAGCCAACAACAGCCTTCATATTCAATCCGCTACGGTAGTCTTAGTCACAAGCGCCCTCTTGCGCCAGCCAAGACTGCCAAGAATCATTCCATCCTTTCCCAGATAATTCCTTTCCGAATTGGGAAATTTCCCAACTGTCACTCTCTTACACACTTTCTTCCACAACATGTACCGTATTTTCTTTTCGTAGAAAAACAAATACAGTGGGCAGGTATCTTCCTGTCATGCAGAAGTAGAAGGATATCATGTTAAATAGATAGTACTGTTGGCCACAAAAAGTGTTCCAGGGCGGCGTTAAAACATCAATACAACCATTCATTAATACCCCTACTTGTTACTTAACCTACCTAGGCAGTTGACGACACAACCAATATACCCACCCAGCTAGCTTCATTAAGTTTCTTAGACCCCTCCTCCGTAACGGCGATTAGTAGCGGTGATTCGGCTGAACTATGATAGCCCGTAAGGAGGGGGGGGAGGGGGGGGTGGTGGTGAGGGAGCACGTAGACGTTTTTCAAGAGTGAGAGAAGGGGGCGATCTAGAGCGGCCCTGTCCAAGTGTTGCTTCATTATAATCTGTAGTCTATAATTACTCTCATGTCAAATCCTCTCGTTGAAGATGTATGTACTGCGATTGCTTCAACTTGGGCATTGACTACGTGCCATGGTTACCCTCCTCTATCGTCACGGTTGGCTTTGATCTCCGAAAACTAGAGTCCCTCGCGAAGAATCAAAGGCGAGCGATTACCAGCTAGCGTACGGCATCATTCATTACATTAAGATGCTTCACGACATACCTAGGTAGCAGAGGGCCCTAATCGCGCCGTTGTCACCTTCACCCTCACATAATAGGCATTAATTAAGCGAGGCACTGTCCAAGGTTATCGGTAGTACCCAGTTGAATTCTTTCCTGGAACTCAACTTGAGTACCTTGACGCCTGCCTCCCGCAAGAGTGAGCATTCAATTCTGCATCATGTAACGGCCGTATGAGACTATGAGTCGAGGCGGGAGAAAAAGACAGAGCACCAGCAGCACGGAATGGGAAACGGAGGTTACGAGACGAACTGGGTTCGGTATCTAGGGCAGGACTAGAAACAGCAGAGATGACGTGTCTATGTACCTAAATATTGTCTTAACTTTCTCACGCCTGGGTAGTCAGTCGCGTTAGAGTCTATGATCTCGCGGGTGTTAGGGTGTCATCGAGAGCAAAACTGAGCACTATTCAACTGTAATATATCCTGGCTAGCGGGTGCTGAGCTTCAAACTAGCTTTATAATTGAATATGATGTACCGTATGTCTAGAATGAGGAGTGAATATATGCAAAGTAACAAAGTCGTACACACGATGAGACACGTTGTCTAAGGATACATAATACACTCAAATCTCCTCACCATCCAACACACGAGTAGGTAGTCTCCATCTCCCTGAGATAATCTGCCCAGATTTCGAAGACATAACGATATTCTGCCATAAGAGTCGCCTGTCTCCACCAAGTAGGCGTTGATAACAGCGACATTGCTCCTCGACTCTGTGCCCAGGGGCGTGGTCTGCAGCGTGTAGATGCAAAGCGGCAAATTAAGCTGCGACGAGGCGCCCTCGGGGGCCGGTTAGCTGTACAATGGGTCATTATTTCGGGTGTTTCGGCGAGTATTTGAACTGGTCGTGCGTAAGCCCTAAGTTATTCCCCCGAGATCGTATATGAGAACCTAGATCTTGTCATACTTCTGCATGTTTGCCTCGCTGCGGACGAGATAGGTGACTTTGCTAATGCTTGGATTATAGACGAGACGTGGTAGTAAGTTACGCCCGCTATCGATTTCGCCAAGCTTGACAAAAATGCCACGAACCTTGATCTGGGTGTCGCCGGCCATCGTTCCTTCATACTAGAGACCGCAATCCTTGCCGAGATAAACCCAGTCTCCGGCGTGTTGGAGCCTGCTACAAAACACTACATGAAAGAGACTCCTGTATATAGTTGAGACTGGTTTAGAGACCCTTAACCATATGCTTCGATCTAGCAGTTCGCATTCCCTGGTGACCTAACAGTGGCCCAGCTTCACTCTGAGAAAAAAATTTAATGAGAAGAATAAAAGAAATAAAAATAAAAAGGCTATCTGACACACATGACATTCATATTAAGAGATAATATGAAATTCATGAACAATGTAAATTATCCATGACGGCTTCTGGCTTCGTCTATCCATATCTTCTATACAGCCACGGCGACAATTAGGCACCCATCCGAGTTGCAGCCCATCGAGACCACTGCCAGGGGTGCTCATAACCACGCGGGCTCAGCGCCATAATAGTCAAAGCCACCAACACCACCAAAGTCTGCATATTTCTCTGCCAACGTGTCAATGGTCGGCCCAGTCTCGTTAAGTCCGACCCAACTCGACCGCGGTAGTGGATATGCGAAGTCCGAGCTCGTAGTGATAGTCGTCACGATACGCTCCGGCCTCCAGCCCCCTTCGTTGATGCATCGCTCGTAGTAATTCGGCGCCTTGACGCCTTTCTACGAGCCCCCGTAGAACTGTGCGTTGTACCAGCTGATGTCAGACGCGGTGCTTTTTTCTAGCGCCTTGTAGCACTGAGCCCTCGCCTAGAAGCGCATTGGAAACAGGCGCCAGTGTGATGATAAAGTCGGGCCCGAAGTCGGCGCGCAGCAGGCGAATGAGGTGAACGGTGTCGTCGAGATTCATGGAATCATCGCCACAGCTACTCTGGCCGCCCTCAATATCTAAATCTATGCTGTCATAACTGTGGTCTGTGATCGTCTTGTTCACCAAGGCGTAGTAGGTATCGAAGGTACCGTTGTTGTCTTTTAGAATCTCGTAGACTTGGCGCAGCCACATGGACTGCTTGACCCCTGCATCTTGGACTGTCTTGATCTCGCTCCAAAACCACTCATTGGACGCTGCGTCAGGATTGCCACCATTTAGGCGCATGGTTTTATCGTCAATACTGAACTCGCCCATTAAGACATTCGTGGCGTAAGTATTCTTGTTTGTATTGACGAGCAGGTCTATGTGGAATTTTGCACCTTGGTCGTTAGTCCGGCTGCCGCAGTATTGAATAACCTTCTTGGTCTCAAGTTAGGAGGCAGACACTCGAAAACCAAGCCCTAGGAGAAAAGGAGGAGTTTTAGTGAATAGGCCCTTCATCTTGAATAAACCGATCTGAATGGGGGTGTAAGATGTCTCTGGTCAAGACACAGATCATCCCACACTCCAATAGGTCATCTTTATCGTCTTCTATTCCCTCTATAGTTCCTGATCTTGAATTCGTCATCTTATAAGTTTCCTATTCTCTCTATGATTCATAGCTCGAAATAATGTCGTGCTAACGCATCCGTCTCGTGTAATCGCGGCTGCCAAGACAAGTTCGCCAACGGCATCGGTGGCGGTAGGCCTGGATGGAATGGTACCCCGGAATCTTTTGACGGCTAGAAAGTAAGCGCCTATCCTCCGCGCAGTGCCCCAGAAGAAATTCGCGGGGTGTAACATCCATGATTTCACGGTGCGCCCCAACGCCAAAGCCCAGGCATTAACTAGGTTTCTAATTCGGGCTTCTGACTAAACCATATCAAGTCCCGGTCGTGAAATGTTCCAGCAACGGCCGACCATCAAAAACGGCCCCACCCTGCCGATCCGAGGCGCAGCGGCTTCCGACATGTAAGGATTACAGACCGATTACTGTGGTGGTTGTCCGAGGAGATAATTAATGATTATTTACTATCAGATGTTTTGAGAGCCTACCCGCATCATGCGATGCTCTTGGACCATAATACTTTTTCGTGATAATCGCCGCACCGATTGTCTCTCAGTAAGATGAGTGACGTAGAATAGCCTTATCTCATCCCTGATGTAGTTGCAAATCACTTGCTGTCACCCGGTGTTCAAAATCGCCAATATTGATATATACGTTTTCAACTTTGGGTCTATTATAAGCCACAGGTGGCAGTGATGGGCGTTTTGCGACAACGGTGTCCGCACATGTGACATACCGCTAGAATACCCCCGACCTTCAATAAGGGACAAGGGCAAATTGGTTGATACCACAAAGACTTTGAAACCTGTACTGGTCAGCAGGATTGGTAGCTTGTATTGACCTGATAGGGGATTTGGTATGATGTTCTGCCGCTGAAAAAAAAAAAAAGGGTTGCGACCAGGGGTAGGTATTGGGTGGCAAATGCAGAAGAACCCGATCTCGATCATAACCCGATCAGCGATAAATCTGCTTTACAAGTTATAATTACCTATAGTATCACTACTGATCTACGATCTACCGTACAATTCGCTATAATACCGGAATTTAGTTCCACGCTAGCATTTACGACCACCCAGCTGACCTGTAAGCTCTCAGCACATGAGCCAATGTCGGTCTCGGATTTAACCCAACTCGCGAGGTAGCTCACTTAGTAGCATGGGTAGAAGCACGGGGTTAATGCGTATCTCGGCCCTTTTTTGCGATACCGTGCCGCCCTTGACGCGTTGTAAAACTACACCACTTCGCAGCCTGCATCGTGTTGGTACTCTCTCATTGCATTCTATGATCTGGCTACCACTATTTGGAAATGCCTTCCACTGGACCTGACTGAAGCTTGATAATTCACGTCAGACTGCCACTTAAGGCTGTATTCTGTTGCATGCCTACTAAGTTGCGTCTGAGCTGAGAAGTATCTAGAAGTCCTCTCAATTACTATTTCTGGGTACCCGCCAGCTTGTCGGATTCGATCTCGAACGTAGTCCTTGAGGGGTTTATACAAACTATTGATTCTTTGCATGTAAAATGCGGTCACATTACTGGTTTTTGCAAGACTTATTGCAACCTGGAGGTGGGGTTAGACCACCTCCGAAAGTATTTCGGAGCCGGCGTGGAGATGCAGTGTGACAACCGCCTCTCCCCCACGCCTGTCACATCGAATCGGCGTATTATGTTTTAAGTTCGTTGTGTATGTCGTTAGCTTCAGGTCAAGTGCGGGGAAAAAGAGGCAGATGACCTGGGGTATACATATCAGTGAACGACTGCCCTTTTCTTTTTGAATGATCACTGATACTCACTCTACAGACAGTCCACTCGTTTTGGAGAGATTGAGATTCTCTCCCTTATTATCAATATTCGGTTTAGACTAGACTGGACACACTCACCGAGGTCTTTTCATGGCTTCCAAAACTCCACGCGTGATCCCGGCACCTGGCGCGGTTCCCGACGTGCAACGGGATGCACGCGAAGCCTTTGAAGTCCTCAAGGCCGGTGGAGTCATCATCGCACCTATAGATACCGGGTACGGCATCATGTCGTGTAGCGCGGAGGGAATCGAGCGGGCGTTTACAGCCAAGCAGCGCAAGTCTGGTCATACTATCGGTGTTATCGGCACCTATAAAACCCACGAGCAGCTACATATCCTACCACCTGAGAAATTCGAAATAACTCGTGTAATTACACAGGGCATGAACTCTATGCTTGCTGTTGTCGCGCGCTTCAGGAAAGACCACCCGCGCATTGCGGCTTTGACTCCCGCAACGCTGGACCGCGCTACGAAAGGGGATACTCTCGGCATAGGAATTGCCGAATGTCCCTTCCTGCGAGAGCTTGGAAGGCTAAACGATGAGGACGGGCAGTTGATGGTTGGCAGTAGCGCCAATCTGACTGGCCGAGGGCAGAAGTACCTTGTTGAAGATATTGAGCCCGAGGTCTTTGAATCAGCCGATCTTATTGTGGATTATGGGCTGCAGAGATACCACAGGTACCAACGCTCGGGTACCATCATCGACATGGACAACATGCGTGTGATACGCATCGGAGCGAATTACGAGGTCTTCAGAGAGCGACTCAGAAAGTGGTGGGGAGTAGAACTGCCAGAGGATCCCGACAACAAAATTGATAAAGTTAATGGAGTGGGTGTGGGTATCTCTATTAACGTCAATTAAGGCATTGGGAATATGCCATGTTGAGAAGTAGCGCTGGTGGGATATACGAACCGTGGCTAGAGGGGATAGAATTGCCGGGGCAGATCTATCCAGCCGTTTGTGGTTGTAGAAGTCTGGCCTAAGGTACTGCCACCGGACTCTATACTAGCTATCACCTTTGCTATTTCTACACACATAGCCATCAGCTAGTCAGATGTTTTATTGAGAAGAATTGCAGTTTCCCCGATCAGCTTGGTTTCCTCTTCGAATTATTGCATACAAATGTTGAAGAGTTGGTATGGAAGCCTCCAGGACTGGAGGTTCTGGCATCTTATATTCCACCTGGCGGCTTCGCACATGATCCGACATCAACTAACTCGCCAAAGTCCTACCTAGCACGCCGTACACGTTGTATTGAACAGGTCGATCAGAGGGACGCAGGTATACGGAACAAACGTGTAATTTCCACTCGCCAGCGGCCAATTCTGGCTCAGAGACACCGAGAACAGGGTTCTTTTTTTTTCGAACAAGCGCGTCAGCATGCTTGATTCGAAAGTGGGTAGTGTAATGTTTGTTTCTAGGGTGGACGGATGGACGGATGGACGGGGGTGGAATGCACAAGAAAAAAAATAAAAATAAAAAAACTCACGGGGCATTGATAGCTGCGAAGAGATTAGCTCCCGCTTCGCCGCCAAAGCAGACTTCCGGATTGGAGTCGCTCCCGCCTCCGGCGTTGCCGTACAATGTGGCGTAGGCGTCCAGTTCGAGGAGAACCTAGGTAATTAATTGTAGTTGTTAGTTAGTTGCCCAGATATCTCGCGCGTTCTACTAGCCATAGTAACTCTTTTTCTGTTTGACTAGGTACTCACAGATTGTTACGTCATACGACTAGGTCAGTGTTACATAACTTAGCCCCACTTATCTTGTACTATAGCTTGACCTTTGCCTATAGAAGTCAGAACAGAAATCTTTTTTTTTAGCAAGTTATATTTAGGTTCTATTTAGATTGTTTTTTTTTGTGTAATATATAGCTAGCACGTACTATACGTTATAATATATTAATTACAACTTATTATATAATAGCTAGCAATTATTTTAACGTTTTTACTTATTAAAATAGTTAAAAAACAACTTATATAGCTTAATTAACTTTTTAGATCTTGTTCCTAAATCTTACTACTACTTTAGTTATTGCTAATTAAATAATTTCTAAAATACTAAAACGTTAGGATTAGTAAAATTTATATTTAGAATTAAAAGATTAACTAAATTAATAATTAATAGGTTGAATCGCTGCTTTGTTACTAAGTTATAAGCAACTAAAATTATTTATTTTGATTATAAAAGCAGTTTAAATACGTTTATTAAATTATATTAAGAACTTTTAAGTAATATTATTTAAGATTTTAATATATATTTTACTATATTTTTTTATTTATATTTTTAAAAAAAAAACTTAGCAAAAAATAACTTTGTAATACTTATAGTTAATTTGTTAAAACTTTATTAAATATAGCAAAAGTATTAAAAATTATTAAACCTATAAATAAATTATATTTTTAAAAAAAACAAAAATATTTTATTTAAATTTTATTTTTTGTTTTATATTTTTTAATTTTAAACTTTATTATTTATTTATTTCTAATAAACAAAATTTTTAGAAGTTTTATTAAACATATTACTACTTTTTAGATTATTTTTCTAATTTAAACTTTTGCTTGTTTTATTTTAATATATTTTGTTCTGCCTAAAATAGTAAATATTTTAATGTTTATTATACTAGTATATTTAAGCACGTTTTATATAAATTAAAACAATTTTATAAATCTATTTACTAGTTTTATATATAGTTTGGGTTAACTAGGTTTGCTATAAATATTTTATTAAATATAGATAGAACTATAAATATTAGTAGTACTATTAAAACTAGTATTTTTATAGCTAGAATTAATAATTATATTTTTTTTTTTATATAAACTATTTAAAGCTATATTTATTAAACTTTAGTATAGTTTTTTTGCTAATATACTTTCTAGCTTATAATATATAAAATAAAAAAAAGTTATAGTTTTAAATTTTTTTTTTTTAGACTTTTTTTTTATTAATAATATAAAAATAAATAATAATAAAAATAGTTCTAAACTATTAGCTATAGTATTAAAAAAAACTTAAGCAAACTTTATTATAAATTTTAGTAGTAATATTTGCTATTTAAGTATTAATTTATAATAAAAGTTTATTATTTTTATATTATAGCTAGTAATTTATAGTATTATGTATGCTAATAAATATAGCCCTGCTAATTAGTATAACTATATAAATAAAATCTAAAATATAGTACTAATATATAAATTAATTAATAATATATTTATTAGAAAATATCTAGAACTATAGTAATATATTATAAATAAAGTTTAGCTGTAAGCCTATATAGTACTAGTAAGAATTTTTAATAAAAAATAAAAAACTTGTTTATTATAAAATTAGTAGTGTTTATTTTTAATTATAAAATTTGCTGCTTAACTAATCGTTTTTATTTAATAATTCGGCTTTTTTATTACTATCTAGTTTTTTTTACTTTATTTAATAAGCATAGTTCGGATACTAAGCTCTGTTCTATAGCTTATTTCTATAATAACTAGCGCCTTATAAGCTTTTAATAAATTTTAAATATTTACTGCACTTATAATAACAAGCGTTCTTTAAGCTTTTGTTCTTTTTTTATTTATATAGATACTACCAGGTACCCCTTTGCATACGCTTTATATATCTTTAATATAACAAGCATTAATAGAATTCTTATAGTATTAAACTTCTGCTTAGCTATAAAAATAGCTATATTTATTATAAACTTAGTTATATTTGCTATAGATTTAGTTATATTTATTGCAAACTTAGCTATATCTACTATAAACTTAGCTATATTTGCTATAGACTTAGCTATATTTGCTACAAACTTAGCTATATTTGCTGCAGACTTAGCTATATTTGCTATAAACTTAGCTATATTTACTATAGACTTAGCTATATTTACTATAAATTTAGCTATATTTATTATAAACTTAGCTATATCTGCCCTAGGTTTAAGTTACTCTAATATAACTACAAGCTTACCTAAATATAATTACTACTTTTAATAGATTTCCTTTTTAGGATGTTTGTTTTAATACTAATATAAACAACTAATTTAAAACGTTGCTTTTAGCTAGAATTCTTAATTAACTTTTATTATAATAAAATCTAGCGCTTAATAAAATTAGTAATAGTAGTATAAATAGTACTGTTTTTTTAATTGTTCTAACTATATTATAGCAAAATTTGCAAATAAATTAGTATTTTAGCTAAAACTTTAATAATTAATACTATAGCTTTTAGTAGCTATATAATATAATAAAGCTTTTTTTATTTAAGTATTATAATTCTATTTTAATTACTTAGTATATTAATAAGCTTAAGCATTTTAAATAAAAATAAAGCAAAACTGCAGTCCTCCGGGATTTTAGCATTAATATTATACTTAACTTTAATTTATCTAAAGTACGCTAATTTAAAGGCCTTATATAAAACATTAAGCAATAAGTTACTTAAAGTCTTATTTAGGCAAAGCACTACCTAAAATAATATTTTTAAAAAAACTAGCTTAAAATTATATAGCAAGCAAACAAAAAATAATATAATTTTACTAACAAAAAAAAAAAACTTATTAAAATTTATATTAACTTTAAAATAAAGTATTATTATAAAATAAACTATATAAATAAAGATTATATTACTAAACAAGTATTTAAATACTTTAATAGCAATTTTAAACTATTTGTTAAGCTATAAATTAGCAATAATATTATTTAAAATATTTAAAATTAAATTAGTAGTTAGAAATATATAGCATTAAAAAACTAGTATAAATCTACTAAGGCTTACTAAGCCTAAAAAAAACGTATTAGCAACTTAGAAGCTTTAATTAAAAAAAATACTAATTTTAACTATAATACTATAAAATTTAATATAACTAATCTATATACTAACCTTTTTTTATTATTATTTAAAACTATTTTTATTAAAGCTAGTTTTTTTAAAGATATAATAAACTTTTTTTATTTTTAAACTAATAAATTTCTAGCTTTTTTTTTATAAAATAAAACTAAAACTAAAAAAACAAACATAAAGCTAGCAAAACAATAGCCCAAAACTTTTTTTAGAAATAATTATTTTTATAATTAATAATAAAATAATAATCAATTTTATAATAATTAATAAAGCAAAAACAATATATCTAATAATATTTTTTAAATAAAAATTGTTTAAATTTATATAATTAAAAGTTAGATAATCTATTATAATATAAACAAAAAAAACTTTTATACTTTACTGCATATTATAAATTAAATTAATACATTTTAGCTAAATTATAACCCCAATTCTAACAAAAACAAACTTAATAGCGCTAGTAACGCTATTAAACTAAAAAATAATTAAAACAAGCGTTTCAAAAGAACATTTTGCTAGCTTTAAAAAAGCTTCTATAATCCTTTTTTTTAGCCGATATTACGTTAGATCTATATAATATAGCTCTATTGCTATTTTTATTACTACTTAAAACTATAAATATAATATATAATATTATTAAAATCTTTACTTAACTATTATTTAATAAATCTAGCAAATCTAAAAATTTATTATTTCTAACTTTAAATAATTAAACAATTATTATTAATAATAATTAAAACTAGCCTTTTTTATATAATATTACTAAATTATTTGACCTAGCTGCTATTATTATATTAAACAAAACAATCGAACGTATTAAAATATAAAAAATACCACTTAATTATAATATACTTAAACATATTAAAAAGGCTAAAATAACCTTTTCCTATGCTATAAACAGCAAGTCTTACAAATAAAAAAGCTTTGCTTATTTTAAAATTATTATTTATAATTAAGGTTATAAAGCAAAAACATATATAAATACTGCCTTACTTCTATCTTTTATATTTAAAGAGTTTTTAGTATAGATATACTTAAATATACTTATTTAAATACTTACATAAAGCTTTAATATTAAAAGTATTAATAAAAGGCCCTATATTATAAATTATGCTAATATTAATATTATATTTCTTAATATTAAAAAGTTAATATAGTTCTAAATATAATAAATTTATATTATTAATAAACTTTTATATAATATAATTTTTAATATAAGCTTTTTTAAAACATATTTATTATATATTAAATAAAGTAGCAAATTATAAAATAACAAACTTTATATTATAGACACTAGACGCTATATATATATATCTATAGCGCCTAATGCTTAACCAAAACTTTATTATAAATAAATACTAATTTAAGCAACAATTAATTTTAAAATTAAAATAGGCAAAAGTATTGCTATACTTATTAACTATTTAGATATACTTATTATAGCTATAAGTTACTTTGTTTACTTTTAAGCTATTACAGATTTTTTATTTAATATATATAACTTTATTATAGCATTAATTTAAAATAATTAAAATATAACTTAATATTTTGCAAATTTTAGCAAATTTTTTATTTTTATTTATAAAAACGATTTATTTAGCTTTTACAAAAATATTTATATTTTTAATTTTATTTAGACCTATTTTATATTTTTAGAGTTTAAGACTAAAAATACTTATATAATACTTCTTTTTAAAATCTTTAATATAAGTAAGCAAAAAAATAAAAATAATAAAAATAACAATAAGTATAAATATAGCTATTTTTTTAACTTGCCTGATCCGCTTAAGCTTTAAACGCTACTTAATAAATTAAAAATAAGCATACTATTAGACTAAAAACCCAAAGTTATATTTTAGATCAAATTTATTTTTTATAAGTATTTTTATTTATTTTGTTCTAAACTTAGCTGTTTTAATAATAAGATTAAAATACTTATTAAATTTAAAAAAGGCGTTTTTACTAATAATTTTTATTAATACTTCTATTTTTAATTTTATAAAAATTGCAACGTAATAAACGCTATTTTTAAACTATTTGCTAATACTAAAGTTATTAAACTTATATTTTTAGAATAACTTTATTTTATTGTATTGCTTACGTTTATTATTTAGTATAAAAGCAAACCTTACGTAGTAGTTAATTTATAGAAAGTTAATACTAAGGTTATTAGTAACGCTTATCTGCTACCCTAGCAAAATAAAATATTTAGTGCTTTATATAGATCTATAGTTTTTATTATTATTAATATTATAAAAAGCTTTTTCTAATAAAAAATCAAAAATTATAATAAATATAAAACAACTTTTGTTATATTATACTATAACTATAAATAATTTATAGTTGCAATAATAAAACTTAAAACTTTTCTTAGTTTTTTTTAATATTATATAAAAAAACTCTTATGCTTATATTTATAAATATTTATACTTATTTATATTAATAATATTATTATTTTTTTCTAAACTATAAAAAAATATATTAAACATTTTAATACTATTTTTAATGTTTTAGCTATATTAAGTTATACTATAGTTTTAAAAAAATATTATTTTATTTAATATAGTTTTAAAGTTTTCGGCTAGTATATTTTCTGTTTAAAGCTTTCTATAAACAAAAAAAAATATAAAATAATTAAACAGCTTAATATATTATATAATTTATAAGACTTAAAGCAAAAAATTAGCTTTATAAAGTATTAGTACTATTATATTTATTAATTTGCTAGTATTATAGCATTTTTAAACTAGATTAAAACGTTTAGTTTTAAAAATTATTTTAAAATAGCTAATTTTAAGCAGGTATAATAAGCTAGGACTTATAAGCTATTTTTAGAAATATTGCCCCTTTAACTAAATAAAAAAACTAGTATTATATTAAAAAAAGCTTAAAAGCAATATAAAACAATACTTAAATATAAAAATAAAATATAAAAACAAGCTATTTAAACATAAAAAACTTTTAAAACTTATATTTATAATATAGTTATATTTGCCTTTTTTAATTATAAAAAATTATTTGCTTTCTAAGTTAACTTTAATTAATTAAATAGTATTAGTTTAGCTTTTTATTAAATATAAAAAAATAACAAACTGCGCTTTATTTTTTTTTTTTTTTATATTTTTACAAATATAAAAAAAAAGTATAGTTTATATAAAATAAAAACGTATAAATTAGTATAAATATTAAAAAAACTTACCTAATATTTTAATTATAATAATATTTATATTTATACTAACTATAATACTATTATTTAAGTTTTTTAAACTATTACTAAATAATTTAAAAATATAAATCGATTAGTTTTATAATGCTTATTTTTATTATAATACATTAACTAGATTAAAATATTTTATATACTAGAAAAAATATTAATTAATATAAATATTTTATTTTATTTTTTAAAAAAAACTAAACTTAATATTAAAGCTTTTATTAATATTATAATTTAGACTTTTATAGTTATAAAAAGTTATACGCATGCTAATACTAACGTTTAAAATCCCGCTTAATAAGCTTAGCTTTAGTTTTAAAGTTTAGACCTAGCTTAAAATCTAGCCTAGCTATAAGCTTAAAATCTAATATTAACGCCAGCTCCCGCACTAGTTCTAAACTTAGTCCATCTTCTAATAGTACAACATGTTTGATTTCTAAATAGCGCTACGCCAGTTAAAACATAGCCTGCAACATCGGACTTGCCTGCTTTAGCATCACAAACAATTATTGCATAGCTTGCAACATTGGACTTGCCTGCCTTAGCATTACAGACAATCATTCTATTAGCAAGCCTTTCTATTGTGCCAAATATAGAGCTAAAATTATAGTTATACAAAAATATAATTATTACATCTATTTATATATTAAAGAACCTATAACAAAAAATAATCAGAACACTATAAATAGATCATATTTTTAAAATAATATATAAACAGCTATAAAAATAATATAATATAATAAAAAATAATATTAAAAGCTCTAATATTACTTTATATATATTTTGTTATAATTTAATTATATAACTATTATATTACTTAGATCTTTTTAGCAACCGGCTTATTATTTTAGCTATTATATAAACAAAGGTTATATAACTAGCTTATAATTATAAAGCTTATATAAAAATAATATAAACTATAAATTTTATTTATGTTTTTATTTATTTCCTTAAAATCAAAAGATATATTATTAAGTATATAAATATATATCTAATTTATTAGTTATTAAACAAAAAAAAAAAGCCACCTTATAATAATATATAACCTATCTATACGCTTATAATTCTAATCTATATTTTATGTTTTGATTTTATTCTTAGTCTTCTTATATTTTTAAATAAAAATAATATAATACTTATAATTATATATAAGACTATAAAATTTACAAAGTATATTATTAATAAATTAATATATAATATAAAAAACTAAGCTTAATTATATATCTAATAAGTTTATTTAGACTAAAGGCTACCTAATTTATTTATATTTAATATAGACTCCAAATTCTTTAATAAACTATAAATAATATTATATAAAATAAGCAGTATTATTATATAGTTATTTATACTATATTACTAATAAACTAATAGTTAAATTAAAAAAATAATCTAAGTTTTTTAAACTTTATTAATATCTATACTTAAGGCCTAACTAGATATAAACGTTTAAAAAAACTATATTAGTTATATAATATATATTTTAAATATATTTATATTAGTTATTATAACTAAAACGTTTTATAAGCTATTATATAATTAAAAGCTTAAAACCTTTTTGTTTATAAATTCTTTTTTAAGTAATAATTATATATAAACTTAGCAAATATTCTAATAGAAAGTTTTTAATATTATAATATTAATACAAACAAAAATAAAAATCTATTATAATTAGTAGCACATTAAACCTCTTTTTATTTCTAAAAATAATTTTATATATATTAAGTTTATAAAGCTAAGCAAATCAAGATATTATTTAAATAACTAAACTAAACTCAGCTTTTGTAAAGTTGGTCTATTCTTTATAAAGAAATGCTTTAGTAATCTTAAATATTATATTAAATTACCTAGCTAGCTATACTAATAGTAAGATATTTCTATTAAATATTTTAAGCTAATAAAAAAGAATACATTTAGTAAGCTATAGCTAAAGCTTAATAATATTAAAAGTAGCAGTATTAAAAAATAAATAATTAAAAAGATTTTAGCTTATATATATATATATTTAACTAATTCTCTTATTATAGCTATCTAGCTATACTACAAAATTAAATAAATAAAATATAATATATATATATAAGAACTAGCTAGCATACTTTAGTCTAATATTTTTAAACTATTAAAATTATATTATAATAAAATAAAAATAGTAATATTTATAGTTAAATTATATTTTTATAATATTAATATTTTATTAGTTTTACTTATTTAATTGTTTTAAATAGGACGTTAAAAAATTTAAAACTAGTTAAAAAGCCAAAATAAAAAAATACTAATATATATAATATTTGTCCGTATAAATAAAAAGGCTTATTTATAAAAAGTTTTAATTAAATATATTTTATAATTATATAAGTATTTTAATACTTTAATTGCTCTTTTGAACGCTTACCCAGGCATTTTCCTTAAGTTTGCCATATTTAACATATTTATTATAGTGCTTTCTACTACTTTATACATATATTAATAAAATAAAAATATATAAGTAACTAAATCTCTAAATATTTTATACTTATCTATACCAACTATTTCCTTACTTTTTTACTACTTCTATACTTACTTAACTTTATAATTATAGCTATATCTTTTATATATAGCTTCCTAAGTTTTTATACTTTTTATCTACTATATATCTATAGCTTTTATAATATTATAAATTATATATTTATAATACTTTTTTTTAAATTTGCCCCAAATACTATTAAAATAGACAGTTTTAGTACTACTTTTTTAATACATAATTATATTATATATAATCTAACTACCTAGCTTATTCTATTAGATATATCTACTTATTAATAGTTATAAATTACTATATTTTTTACTAATAATATATATATAATCTATTTTATTAAACCTAGCTATTACTTTTTTAGTAATAAAACAATATATTAAACTACTTTAGCTATTTATTTTAATATTAGACCTAATAATAAGTTCTATATATACCAAATTACGCTTAAAGCAAATATAAATATACTAATTACCCTGCCAAATAGCCTATATTTCTTTTTTTTATAAAAAAACAAAACTTGCCAGCTTTTCTTTAACTTTAGTAAGATTAATACTATTACTTTTAATACTATTATAGCTAAAATCTTTATTTTAGACAACTAAAAAACTATTTCTAAATTACTTAAGTATTAAAAAACCTAATATAATAAATATAAGCTAATCAAACATATCCTTATTTGTATTAATATTAATAAAACATATTATACTTAATTTATATATAATAATATATTTGTTTAATTAGCCTTTAATAATAATATTTTTAAATAAGTTTATATTAATCTAGTATATTAGAATTTTTTATGTAATAAATATAGCAATATAAAACATAATTATATAATTTGCTCTAATTGCTATAACAATAGTTCTTGCTTTTATTATAATCATTTTAGCTATTATAAATCCTAATATAGATTTATAAAAAATATTATTTATACTATTTACTATATAAAAAATAATTATTTTTGCCCTAAATATTCTTATTTTTTTATTTTGCTTACAAGTACTCTAAACAATCTAGAACTTTTGTAATAATCTATTCTATATAACAATATACTATTTATTAAAACTATTAACCCTATTTTAGATATTATACCTATACCAAATAATAATACAAACTTTATAAAGCAATTTTAATAAATACTTTATATTAATAAGCATAGCAAATATAAAAGCAAATATATTTTAGCTATTATAATATATTTTATAACCTATAATATTTTAAAAAGTAAAATAAGCCAAAAAAAACTCAAATAAACAAACCTTTAGTTTGTGCTTCTTTATTATTCTAATTATATATTATTTTTTAAATTAAATTGTATGCTAGCTTATTATAATATAATTAAAGTTAATAATATTTAATTTAAAATATAAAATATTTATATTTATTATAAATATTAAATAGAGTTTATAAAAATATATAAAATATTTATAAATATTTATTTTTTTTATATAGCCTTTATTTAAAAGCTTACTATTACTAAAGTAAGCAAAAACTTAATATATAATTAGTTAGTAAAACAAAGCTATAAAAATTTATTAAAAGCTTTAAAATATAATATACTATTTATTAAGTTTATAATAAATATTTTAGCTACTATAAATAATATTTATTATATATTATATTTAGACTATATAACTTAGCTTACTAATACGTTTTTTAACAATTTTATTTAATAACTCAATTTCTTTAGCAAACTTATAGCAAACTTAGATTTACTACACAAATTTAAAATTAGTATTCTATACTATAATAAAAAAAGCAAAAAAATAATTAGTATTTTTACAAAAAGCTATAAAAAATAAAATATGTTTTTATATAAACTGTTTATATAAAATACTAAAAATAGCAAGTTTAGTATATTTAATAAACTTATTCTTTATAAAAATGCTGCTTTTAAATATTAAAAATATTTTTAAATATTTATAACTCTACAAAAAAAATTAATCTTTTTGTTTTATACTATTGCTTATAAATATTATTATTAGAACAGCTTTTTAGAGCTCACTTTATAATAGTTTATGCTTGCCCTAGCAATACTTTTTTATAATATAATAGATTATAACTATCTTACTGCCTAGCTTTTTTTTTTGTTATATTTTTACTATTTAGCTAATACTTTTTAGTTTAATAGTCTTTACAAAATTAAATTTATAAATATGTTTTATAAGCTCTACGATTTGCTTAAAACTAAAGTTAGCAAAACTAAAGCTATTAATATAATTATTAAAAAAATTTTAAAAGTTTATACTATAGCTTGTAATATTAGTAAAAGTAGATAATCTTATATGTTTAATTATATAAAGCAATACTTTAAATCTATTTTAGCAACTATTTTAAAAAGCTTTAAAAAAGCTTGCAATAAATAGCTTAAGAACTTAACGCTATAGTTCTTTTTTTAATACTAAAAAGTATAGAACAAACATAAGCAACATATTAAAAATATAGTTACGCAATAGTAGTATTTTAAATTATTTGTTATTTTTACTAAAATAGTTAAATATATATTTTAATATATAGCTATCTATTATTAACTAGGCAAAAAATAGGATAATATTGCATTAGTTGCTTTTATTATTTTTATTTTTTTATATTTTTTTTAAAAAGCTATTTAAAGTTTAAGAAAGCTTGTTCTATTTAAAGTCCCTAATTCTAATATTTCCGAACAGCTTAATAGCAAAAAATATTTTGCTTAAGTTATAAAAGCTATATTATACCCTAACGTTTTAATTATTTTTAATACTACAATTTATAAAAATACTGCAAAAGTAGAAATAAAAGCTATTACTAATATAACTATTAATAAAAATAGTAATAACTATTTTTTGCTTTTTTATTTTTGGGCTATAGATTTTAATTAGAAATATATTTGTTACTATAACTTTAAAGTCTTTTTTATTATAGTTTATTTTATAGATTATATTTTAAGTTTGCTAGCAAACAAATATTGCTATTTTATAGCCCTACCCTATAAAACAGCTATAGTTGCTTTTTTTTTTATAGATTTTATAACTTTTATACTTTAAAAAAATTAATAAAAGATTAATAAAAACAAAGCTTAATAATTAAACTTATTATTGCTCCGAACTATTATTTAATATAAAATAATTATTTATTATTAACCCTATAGTATTACTAAAAAGCAATCTAATTGCTTTTTTGCTGCTTATACCAAACTTAATAATAAATAACGCAAAATTATTATATATAATATTAAAAAATACTTTTTTAGTATTAAATTTATATATAAATATTTTAGAAGTAGTAAGACTTTTATTATAGTTTTTTTTAAAAAGCTTTTTGTTTAGGACTTAGTATTAAATATAATATTAAATATTATAAAAGTACTAATATAGCTTTTTAATAATAGTAGCTAGAGCAATAGTTTTATAAGTAATAATAATACTAATAATAATACTACTTAAGCTACTACTTAGAACATAGGAGCACTAATACGGTTATTTAATAATAGTAGCTAAGGCAATAGTTTTATAAGCAATAATAATGCTATTTAAGCTGCTACTTGGGATATAAGTGCTACCTAAGTTTCTGGTTGGAATAATACTGCTATATATGCTAATATATAGGCCGGTTAGGACAACACTAATATAAAAGTTATATATTTTAATATTACTATTAAGCGAGCTACTATTAACTTTTATACTAAATAGATAATATCTATAATATAACTTATAAATACTTTACTTATATATAGTTAATCTATTTCTTAATATATTTAAATTGTTATTATTAATAATAATAATTACTAGTTAAATAATATAATATATATTATTTACTAGAACTAAATAAAATATAATCTAAATATTAAACTTAAAATTATTTAAGCTATAATTATTACTACTATAATAGGGCATATATTTTATAAAGCAAATAAAGAATATATACCTAGAAATTTTATAAACTTGCTTAAGCTTAAACGCTTTTTTATATAGCTTATATAAAATATTATTAATATAAAAAATAAAAAAACTGCTATTTAAAAAAGCTTTAAATTAATCGAATTAGTTATAAATAAGTATATAATATAACAAAAAATAAACTTTTTTGTTTAGTGTATTTTTTTTAATCTTAAGATCCGTAAGCTTAATTCTAACTTTTTAAAAAAAAAAAGCAAAAAAACATATAAATAGCTTTATAAATAACTTATTAAACATATATATAAAAAAGCTAATATTATTATTTATATTTTTTTTGTTCTATTTATTATTAGTTCTATTCTTAATATATAAGTTTTGATTATTAATAAAAAATAAAGAATAACTAAAGCTAATATATTTATTGCCTTTATATAAATTAACGCAGCAGTCTGTATTTTTGCTAGAAATAGCAAGCAAATTTGCCTGCTTTTTTTTTTAGTAAGCAGCTATTGCAGTAAGCCAGATTAGCCTACCTATTTTTTTAACCTATTTGTACTATAGTTTAAACTTTTAATAAGTACTTATATAAAACAATTAAGCACTATTTACTCCTATTGTTTTAAAATTAACTATTATATTAAAAATAGCGTTTTATAGTTCATATTTATAAAATTTTATAATAGTTTTATGCTTAAAAATCTTTATAACTATAATAATCTAATAATTATTTAATTTTAAATATTTGCTAAAAATATTACTTATAAAGCTGCTAGTAGATTAGCTTTTTTTTTAAATATTAAAAAAAATAACAATAAACTTGCTAATAGAAATAGCTTTATTAATTGGGCTAATACTAAATATATTTATAATTTTATTATTTTAATTTTTAAAGCCAATTTATACCGGCCAAACAAACAACGCTTAAATATTAGTATTATTACTTTTTATAATACTTAAATTAATAAAATTAATAAAAAGCTGTCTATATTTATAACTATTAAAATTATTCCTAAAATAGTTATTATATATATTGCTTAGAATATATAAAACAATAAATATAATATTATTATTATTAATTTAGTATATATTAAGCAGCCTAGATTTGTTAAATAATAAAATTTTAGCTTAGTTATAATATTATAGGCTTATTATAGCTAGTTTACTATTAGTAACACTATTGCATGGGCTAGATCTAGCTGCGCTAACCCTAGTAATAAATGGTTAGTATATTGCAAAAATTACTATTTGGACCATACTACTATTATATTTTTTTCTAAAAATATATAAGAATTAAAATATAAACTTTATTACTAAACTTACTATAAGTCCTAGCCTAACTATAATAAATTAATTTATATTAACTATAATAATAAATATTATGTTTAATGCTGCTCGCGTTCTATTGCTTACTTTTTTAAAACTATAGTTAACGTTACTATAGCTGCTAAACTTACTAGCTAGCCTAAGTATATTAAAAAAAAAAAAAACGTATTTATGTCCTATTCCTGCTAGACTAAAAAACGTAAAATTATTAATAAGTTTAAAAGCTAGCCTAATAATACTGCTTTATATAAAAAAATACTTACGGACGTTATTAATTAAGCTAAGCTTAATAAAAATACTATATATTTTAAAACAGTACTTCTTAAAAAAAAAGCAAAAATTTGCAAAGATAAGCAGTAAACTAAAGAAAATAAGTCCAAATATATTAAAACTTTAATTATAAAGCTCTAGCCTAGTTATATTAATTAAAATCTTATACTAACGCTTAATATAGCTAAACATAAAACTTATATATTTAAGATTATTATAGCAAACCTTTTATAGGAAAAATTCCTATTTATAGCTTAAAAAATCGCTACTTATATTATTTAATAATAAATAAATATAAAAAAATAGCTTATTATTTTTTTATTTAATAGTTAGCGTATATTTTTATATAAAGTATAGCAATATATTATTTTTATTAACCTTATTTAAAACATAGTATATTAGTTTAATATAAATATTAATAAATAGAAATTAGTTATTAAATATATTAAAATTATTAAATATATTTTTTATATAATATATTATAAAATAACCTATATAGTATAAAACAAAGTTCTAATGTTTAATATTTAGACTTTTATTATTTAATTTGGACTTATAATTATTAATAAAAATATAGTTCAATATAACGTAGCTCTTATTAATAAAAATATAGCAATTATAATTAATAACTACTTTAATATAATAAATAATATTATTAGCTATAATTTAGATAATAAAATAAAAGACCCTAAAAATAATATATTTAACGCGGACAGATTTAATAAATAAAACGGAAAATATTTAATAAATAAAACAAAAAATACTTAATAAATAAAACAAAAAATAATTATATATTACAAAAATATAATTTTAATTTAAAAAAAAAAATTATTATGTTATATAACTAGGTTAGTGTTATATAACTTAGCTCTACTTATTCTATATTATAGCTTGACTTTTGCCTATAGAAGTTAGGACAAAGATCTTTTCCTTTAGCAAGTTATATCTAGGTTCTGTTTAGATTGTTTTTTTTTTGTGTGATACGTGGCCAGCACGTACTACATGCTACAATACACTGATTGCAGCCCATTACACAGATGCGCTCGGGATGCCTAGGGTGCTGTTGAAAACGACGCCGAACTCGACAAGAGGTGATCTGGTTTAGTGGTTTTTCAAGTCAGCATCAACATAGTCGTACGTACTCCAAGATGAACGAAAGGGGTAGAGGGTGGACGGGGCTAACATACATAGTCGCCTTGACATCGCCAGCAACAGAGACATCGGCGTGCCACTCGAATTTGTTCTCACTCATGGATGTCTGCATGGTCGCGGATGTATCGGTCGATGCGCCGCCGCGATCGTTTTTTTCGTTGGGATACCGCTGGGTGTAGTCCCAATGGGCGAGATTGTACGTCGCTTGAGCTGTCCTGTTGTTCCCATGTTGCTCAGCAATTGGCTAGTTACCTACTGTATGATGAGTTGTAATTAAAAGAACTACTACTTACGTGTGTAGAGTCAATTGTCCGGCAAGTTGCTACACAATGTATTAATTAGCGAAAGGCAGTCAGTCGTAGACACAGAATAATTAGACACCTCGATAAGGGACGACCCCAAGGACGACGTGACGCCGTTTACTTACCCCGTATACCTTGAAATTGGGACCGACTGTGACAAGGCCCGGAATCCTGAATGTGGCGCCAAAATTCTGCGCGCCGAAAATTTCCAGTCTTCCCGTCGAGAAGCTAACCTTACCAAAGGCGTCAAACACCAACATGGCATCAATGTTGCCTTTACTCCTGGCGAGCAGATGTGACTCTTGGAAGCTCTGTAGGTTGTTCAATTTCCCCTATTATTGTGCAGAAATTGGTTGGTATCAGCGGGAGATTTCTAGATCTTTAGATGTTTTCACGAAGCGACGATTGAACTCACAATCAATGTCAGCTGGGCCGATGTCTGCACGTTTACATTGAGATCAGCGTAGGCCGCGAAGTATCCCTGCACGGGCAGACCTCCGAAGCTGCAGTCGATTCTGTCGTCGGAGAAATAGACGCGGAAATCATCCTGCACCATATGAGTCGCAGCTGTCCATTGTTCGTTGACATCGAGCTGTTTGTCGAACCACATTTTCAAGTCGGCGGAGAACCATCTCTTGCGCAAGAGATGGAGCTCCTCCTCGGGCGTGTTGTGTCTATCTTCGTGAAAGACGTCGTGGGCGTAACGCTTCCAGTTTCCGCCATACTCGTGCCGCACTCGGAGTTCCACGTCGCGCTTCTTCATCGCGGGCGCATCGACCACGCTGGACCAGTAGTACGGATCGGTCGAGAAGTCGATGCGGATATCGACGTCGCTGTCGTCGCGCCCTTGCAGCACAGAGAAGTCGTAGTCGAATGTCAGATCGTAGACTCGCGGCTTCACGAGGCCGCGCTTCACGAGCCGATGCGCCATCTCTCCCGGCAGGGTATGGTCGACGCTCTCGCTCATGCTGACTGCCATTGCGTAGCGTCCGGGGCCACACTCGGGAGGCACCTCGATGACGGTCCGTGGTACGCCGTCCTTGAAGATGACGTTACAATTGCTAGTCTCCGATTCGTCAGTGCAGACCGCCTTCACGGTGCGTGTGCCGGAATGCGAATTATCTCCGCAGTCGTAAAGCTCCCAGTGCGAACCGTCCCGCTTCCGCATACTCGTGAGCTGAGAGCTGGGGCCTACCATGATGACCCAGCCAAAGCCGTTCTCGTTGGGATCTTCTGAACTATTAGCGTTGTTACCCTGATCAGTCGTGTCGATGGACAGTTGGACCGTCGCCGTCTCTGTAGATGCCGGCGGGTCCGGGAACAGATAACTACCGATATGTCAGTCCATGTGTGCGAAAGTGATCAAGCTGAGTTGAAGTGAGGCTGACTCGTAGGGCACAGGGGTCTTTTCGAAATACTGCACAGTCATCTATCAGTATAATGCTGCTGATCACCCTTCCAGTTAGTTAATAGTGCGGTGGTGGTCACTCACTCCGCCCAAATCCCACCCCGGACAACACAAGGCGCGTTTTTTAGCGGATGGCGAATATCCAATGAATGGGTAGAACGCGTCCCATATACAGTTGCTTCCGCCCCCTTTCTCAGACACGCCGAGATTGACATAGTTTGCGGGACACTGATCAGAGTCATCGCACGAGTCATCCGAAATAGAGCCTTCTGGCGACCCTTGCCATGAAGATCCGCTGGTGTCAACATTGGTATCACAGCACCACGGCAACCACTTGCCACTGGGACATGAACCTGGAAGATGTTAACAAGGCAAGATAATCGCAATAGGTTGCCGTGGCGGCTACCTTGAGAATACGTGAAGAAATTTCGCCCAGGTGGGCATGCGCGTTCATTATCTTCTTGTGTCGCAGGTTGACCATTGTTTATGTGGATACAGACACCTGTATTGGCACCACAGGATTGCTGAGCATATTCAGACTGAGCGAGCGCAGTTTAGCTACTATATCCTCAATGTATGTTCAGGTAATGGTGATACGTACGGCCTTACAGCAATACCGCGCATTGCCCTTAAAACAGTAGGCGTCGTCGTTGTTGACCACGTACCAGTCGTTCTCAGCGATTAGGATGTAGCCGGGCTCGCACGTCCCATCGCAGATTGGAAAGTGTGGACTAGCAGCTGTTAATGGCATTAAAATAAACTGTACTTGGTAACATGGAGTCTTTCTCATCGCTAAAGCGGACTTACAACCTGACCACTCGCAAGTAGCCCCCGAAGGTGCGTCTACATATGGACAGCAAACCCTTCGGCGGAGTTTGGTTCCGTCGGACTGTGCATCGCACAACACCGCCGGCCCAACAGCTGTGGCGGCGACTGGACAGCCGGGGTTCGTGCCGCAGGCGCCCACTGAGAAATAATTAGTCGTATTGCTCCAGGAGGGGAGAGCACATGGGAAAAAGGGGGGGAAGGGGGTGAGGCATGACTGACTGTAACAAGTTCCGGTGGCTGGTCTCCATTCCGTAGTGTTGAATACACCAGGTCCATAGAGACCGACGCCGTTCTGCTTATTAAAGTAGCCAAGCCCACCGACAGAGTCGAGCACTGCGTCGAGGGCTGAGTGTCTGTCGTCGTCGAGATCAACAGCCCAGATAAAAATGCCCTGGAGGCCGTTTTTATTGGCGTAGTCTATCTTGGCCTTCAGGGTGTTGACGTCGTCGTACGAGACCCATTGGTTCTGGTCGTACGTGAAGTAGTTCACTTCGGCGACGGTGTCGTCCTGCGTACCAACATTCAATTCAACTTGTCCCAAGATCAGATTAGAAAGAAACGTACCACCGTTACGAGATTGTATTGACTCCGTATGTCTGTTATTTCCTTGTAGGATAGAATCCCGGGCTGTTGGGTGCAGGGGCCTTGATTGCCCGCGGCTGAAAAGGGGCATCCTAATAACCAATCAATTAACCATGCTAATACTTGTTTACGTGTGGTGGTGGTCAAGCATTCACTTACCTGGAGAGGTACAGCTCTTGTCGGCCAGGGTAAACGTGCGCCCGTAGAAACCAATACCCATGTTCACCTTGTTGGCCGGTACATTGTTGCGCCACAAGAGATCGAAGGCGTCGATAATCTCGGTGAGGTTAGTGTGGGCGTAGGCAAAAGAGCCGATCTGGTCCTCGGGCGAGTCCCAGCTTCCATGGAGGTCGTAGGTCAGCAGGTTCACCCAATCGGCGGCCGCCGTCAGGTTGCCTATGTCGAACCACCGCATATACCAGTATGACGATGGCGCAGTGAAGGATAGGCCCCATCCATTCGCCATACCATCCCACCTGGTGCGAATGTCCTGTAAAAGGGACACGTAATTGGGGATATCCCTTTCCATACCACCGCGGTCGGGTGCCCCGGGGTATCTGGAGTGATTATCAATGTTAGCTCTCGATGTCATCCTCTAGCTGTCCGTTTCGTAATAATGTAACCTACTCCCAGTCGAGATCAACGCCGTCAAAGCCCCAGGTCCTCATGAACTTGGCCAATTGGTCGATGAACATGTTGCGTTTCTCCGCCGTGCTGGACAGATCTCCCCAGACGGCCTGAGTCGCCGTCCCGTCATCGCTGTATGACCAGCCGCCGAGGGACAGGTAGATCCTGAGTCCCGGGGCGTTCTGCTTGAGGCCCATGATCTGGCTGATGGTCGATATCGCTATACCGTTCATTGGCGTGATCTCATACGTGTCCGGTGCCATGGATCCGAACGCCACGTAGAGATGACTCAGAGATCCCACAATCTCTTGGATGTAGCTGATGTCCCGCTTGCTACCTCTACGCGTGGAATCCGGCCGTGGGTGTCAACACCTGCAAAGATCTAGATGTGGGTGACTATATCTGTGTCGGAGTCATTGGCTTCACTACCACGACGACTGCTCACACGACGACCACCCCCCTGGGCAATGGTATTACGACGCCTACGCCGTACCAGACCGGCATGGCCAGCGACTGCAACGACTTTTACTTCGTCAAGAGCGGAGATACCTGTGGCAACATCGCCGCCGACGAGGGGATCTCCGTGGCCGACTTCTACGATTAGAACCCCGCCGTAGGGGCCAACACCTGCAAGACTCTGGAAGTAGAAACCTACGCTTGTGTCAGGGTCGAATCGTGCACTACGAACGCGTTCGGCCTGGTAGTTCCACAGCCCTCGGGAGCCGTCTGTGGCATACCCGCTGTCAGTAATAGTGGCACCACCCTTGTCTCCTATAGCTCGGGAACACCCGTTTCCAGCTTTGTGAACTGCAAGAACGCCTGGTACATATTATCTATCATTTACCCCGAAAATCTCTTCCCGTAGCTACCCCATTTCCGACTTACTTCTCGTCATATTCAGCTTAGACACTGTCGGCTGCACTAACCTATACTTTACAGAAGGAAAGGCTTGCAATCTTCACGCCGGCGCCGAGACCCACGTTGCCTCGTCCACTTCCGCGTTTACCTTCTACGACTCAACCTGTTTCGTCTGCCCTTCGAAGTGCCTCTTCGCCGCCGGCAAAAGCGGTATGCAACGTAAAAGCGGTCAGCAACAGGGGCACAAGCATCATATCCTACAGTTCCAGGGCGCCAATACAAAGCATCAATAACTGCGCATCAACCTGGTCAGTGTTTTTGAACCAAGTATATCTCTTTTGGACGCCATAAAGAATAAAGAAGCTAATAATTCCTTTTCTGCTCCATCTAGCCTGGCCACAACTGGGTGTACCAACCTTTATTTTGATCCTGGCACATACTGTAACTTGCATGCGGGCACCAAGACACATAAGCTTAGCTCGACCTCTCCGTACGCCTTCTATAATACTTCTTGTTTCGAGTGCGCTTCGCCGTCATGCTAGACAAACTCTCAGGGATTGGCCGTCCCGCAACCTTCGGGCGCCGTCTGCAACGTGGTAGCCTATAGCAATAGCGGGACCACGGTTGTGTCATACTCCTCGGGAGAGCCGATAACGAGTCTTAAGGCCTGTAGTACAGAATGGTACGTTTTTTTTCTTTTCTTGTAGAGAGTACTTACATACACTTGGTCGTGAAAAAACTAACAAGGAGTTAATAACAGTCTGGCAACCTCGGCGTGTACGAATCTGTATTATCAGGCTAGGAAGTACTACAATTTGCACTCCGGCGCCGACACGCACAATCCGGACACCACATCCCCTTATGTCTTCTACGATGCTAGCTGCTTTGAGTGCTGAAATAGAATAGGAGTGTCATAGTGAGTATTAGACATAGCGGCAAAGGTCGCAATAGATAGTAATAATTATGGCACAATAGGGAATATAGCCGTGATGTTATTAGCTGCATGGTCTGGCTGCCTTACTTAATCAAGCAATCATATTATAATTAGTCATTCTTAAATCATGAGCGGTGAGAGCGTGACAAGGCCGATAGCCGACCCACGCGTTTCAGAAAGAAACACGTCTCCTACGATAGCCTTAGACTCCTGAGTCAAACCAGCTCCCGTTTTTCTCGGTACATTACCATAGGTATTTGAGATATACGCCGAAAGTAAAACGGAGCCCAAGCGGCTATTGAAAAGAAGTTGACCGAGCCTGTGTGGTCACAACTTTCGCACAGAGTCTTCAATACAAATATTCAAAAATTGTTCGAAAGTCGTCAGGACGGGAGGTCTTGGTAACCGAAACTGCTAGACGTCAAGACAGGATGAAGCATACATCGAGGAAAATGGCAGGGGAAAGGGAAAAGACGGACTTCTACTTGTCGGGGGAGCAGTGGGATGGAGTCATCATCGCCGGTTCGTACGGCGGCGCCGCCAAGGGACTCGACAAGAGCAGGCGGGCGGGACATGGTCAGACAAACGCTGTCCTCGGGCCAATACACTCGTATTATAAAAATACAGGCTTCTTTGCAGCATCCCACATGCAGATTAATTCCGATCGACGAGTTAGCTTGGCTACCAATCTCGCCATGAAGCACAATCTAACAACAATATTAAGGCGACCATCGCACAAAATCACAACCATAATTCTTCTGGTCAATTGAATGTCAACATAATTAGCGGCTTCATTTTGGATTGTTTTAAGTCAAAATTTATCTATAGATCCATTAGGAAGCGTTAACCAAGCCGCGCCCGCCTATTGGAGCGGCCAGGGGTTCCACTGCCTAATAGAATCTGCACTCTGTTTCGCCTCCCATGGATACGACAGAGGGCTCCATTGTTTAATAATGTCCTACAGAACGATCTACACGGCGGAAGTTTTTTATAAGACAAATTTCGATGCTTCCAGAGCTTAACATTGTACGAAGCTAAAGATGGTAGCTGGGGCTAGATCACTACCTACGTAGGGGGAGCCTTACGTCGGGCTTTCATGTTGCCTACATCAGATCATTGTCATAGGTCAGGAAAGAATAGCTTCCAAATAATCTATCTTCCATCAGGCTAGGTGCAGTGGGGTAATATATTGTTGAAATAGGGGAGGGTTTTCACTCCACTCCCATACCAATACGTATTACCAAATCCCCCATATCCCTTGGGGCTGTCTTTTATTCTCATTAATTATCCTAAAATTCATTTGCTACACTTGTGTATTTCTCTCCTCCTGCTGACATAGACTGTACGCGGCTGTGCGTTGTTCCGGGCCGAGAGCACGGCGCTACGTATTGGCAATCTCTGCCACGATATACAAAATACACCCTCTATTCTCTTGTCATACAGCAGTTCGTATTGTATAGACAAGATGAGATTAACACTTGATAAGATATGGCACGCCTGTTTGGATTTCACGCTCTCAGAATACATCAACATAATTAGGCCTAATTGTTAATTCACAAACGGTAGATATATAGGTGCTCGACGGAACATAGAGATCAAACTCTGAGCAGAGCCGCGGGTATAAGCACATAATGGACAAAGTTATTATATGCTATCACTACTCTGTCTTCAGGTGGTTATATTGATGTAATGCCACGATTGCCGTGGACGGGGCGTCATCTGGAAGCCGCGCTATGTATCGAGATCACAATCCTCGGCTCTGGACATACCACTTTTCATCACTTGGTTCACCGGCGGTTACAATAGCTGTGTAAAGTGATAAATGGCCCAGGGGACCATGAGACACGCATTACTGGTCGTGTTTTATTGGTTGTCTGAATATTTAGTGAAACATGACACTGCGATTCTGGATCGGATCTACATTACACTATCTCCTCGGGCACACCGACAAGCATCAAGCTATAGAAAGCCCTGTGCAACGTAGGGTTAGTTTTTCGTATCTGACATCAGCTGAGGGCCAAGTAGGGCAGGCTGTTGAGTTCTTCTGGGTGCCTTTCTGGGCTCTGCAATGAGGAAAAAACATATGTAGATAGCGTTTGGTCTCAAAAGCGGCCCTTCCATACAACTAGGACACTAAAATTGTTGCCAAGCGGGCTCGGATCATCAAGCTTAGACTGGGCTACCTAGTATTAAGGCGCAATACGAAGAATGATCATGACGGTGTTTCGGTGAGGTACAACTCCACCCGGAAGAATCTTCTCGCGTCAACACGAGAAGAATAAAAGTCGGTGACTTTCACCTCATAATCCACTAAATACCTAGCAGAATGTATGGATCTTACCCTCGGACGTCTGTGGGTCTTGTCATGCGATATAGGGCAACTTCAATACTACACTAGGCATGAGAGGTATCGGGAAGTGTACGGTAAAGAACACGGGCGAAGCGAAATAATTACCACATAACCTCTACACAATTGCTATAAACCTTACAGCAGCACTTACACTTGGCCACTACGTTGTGCTGGTAAGAATGGCATTGAGTCCTCTTACATAATAGATCGTTTGATCCCGATGCTAGTGAGCCACATGGAAGGGTACGGATAAGCGGCAGCTAATGCCGGATCAATACCCCGGAGCGTCAGATCGCCCTGCCCACTTCACTAACCTAGTTAGACGAGTAGTGTCGATGCAAAAAATTGCACGTGTTTTAACAGGAAATAATGAGCCTTGATAAACATATAAAATCAGCGTAATTGGTAGAAAGTTGTATAATGTGCTAATTAACATCGAACTTGCTCTCAAGCGTCTAAAATTAAAAATTTCAAGTCTAGAGTGCGCCAAACTCGCTGTCAACGGCGGTCAACTAATAACTTCGATAATGGTCGGGATATACAGAACCTACTGGGTATTCAGCTGGGGCAAATACGAGGCGGGATAAAGTCCCCTTTTCGGCATGCATAGTGGAGAATCCCTACTGCCGAGGAGGGTCTTCCGGCTTCTAGAGCCTCAATGCGCTTAGTTTCCTCGTATTTCTTTTGTATGATGTCAACTCCATGTATTTTGGTGTCTGCTCTCCACATTGGTACTTGGCGAGAAACTTATAACCATAACCGGCTCTATTACAATCAGCAGGCTGTATTATTAAAGTCGAGGAATTCCCTTCCATTCAGATCATCATCAACAGCAATCTACAGAATTCTACAGCTTCCTATCCCACAAAGAGACTTTAATTTAACCTCACAACAGTCAACTTGACACTTTCAAAGCACTTTTACGCCAACGCCAACGCCAAAATGTTCGCCAACACTCTATCACTTGCTGTTCTTGCCGGTGCCGCCATGGTTTGCGAGGCTGCGACCACTACTCCGTCGTCCACCGCCATTGCCGCCGGCAAACCCTTTGGCTTGCTCGCTCTGCGCTCCGCCAGTCCCATTCACTTCGCCCAGTTCGACGCTGCGCTAAGCTCTATCTTTCTCAGCCTGCCCTCTCAGAATGCTACCTGCGATGACGGCACCCAACCCACCACCGCAGACTCTGCGACCTTTTCTCTCTCCGAGGATGGCGGTCTATACCTTTATGCTGCTAGTGCCACTCCCCAGCAGCTCTTCGTTGACCGCTCCGGCATGGGTCAAGGCAAGCTCGGCTACACTACTGGTGCCCAGCCTGCCCCTCTCAACGGCGAGCGCGCTGCCTTCGCCATTGATGAGAGTGGTGACTTGACATTCAACGGAGCTGGATTTATTGCATGCCCTAACAGCATTGATGGTGCCTGGAGCGTCTGGGTCAGTGCTGGTGTCTCGAACCCTGGCGGCAATTCGGACTGCCTGGGACTTAGCGCTCGTACCGTGGAAGTTGCGGATGCACCCAACAGCTGTATCTACACCTCGTAAACGGTCGGTGTCAGCAACGGCAGGGTGGAAACTTGGAAGCGCATAATGACATGGAAACTCATGAATCCATATGCTGGTTGGATCTGTATAGGGAACACACGCCGTTATAATCATATAGGAAAAGTTATCTTCTATAAAAAGAACACTTCTGGCACGCTCGGATAATTTCACTCGCAGTTATTTCGCTACTTGTCAGAAATCAATATTCATTTCACATATCGTACAACCCCCCTTAACCTGGGCAAGATGTGTTTCAATTCTACTCTTTTCTCCTTGCTGTGACATTAAAAAATACGGTGACCATAGTGACTTGGATACCGGACCTGCGGTTTCCCAGCATTGCCTCTTTTCATTATCCAAGACCTTGGCCACAACTGGGCATCAGGATCGGAAATCGGTTAAAATAGTGCGACTCTAAAGTCACTCATATATCAAAAGTTGGGGAGTGAAACTACAGTCGTTCGCAATCACAGCCTAGCTCATTTCACGCCTCCTACTTATCCCTCATCGACGTTCTATCCCATTTGATGGTAACCCTAACCCCGAGTACTTAGAGTAGTGTGTAACCAGCAGTCTCCGCCAATGTGTAGAAATCGGCGTCTAAAAGGCTAAATACATACCCAGAGGGATGTCGCAAGCCAAAACGGTTGCTATTGGATCTGGACTGGTCGACAAGTCCCCTGGTATAAGTTCCTGAATACATCGACAGTGATCTCTATAAAGGGGTAGCCTAGTTACTATTCACCTGCTCTCCTCTTCGCTACTCTGCAACTCTCTTCCTTACATCTTCCTGAATCAACATACTGCCCCCTGCAATCTTGGCAGTGAGCTGCGACATTGGGCCAGCCCGCAAATATCAAACGTGTCGAGGTCAATTTTTAGAAGTCCGGATCTCCAATGAGATCAATGAGTCCACCCCGATGGCCGATACAGACGAGTTAGATAAAAATAGATCCCACCCATCTGAGTGGATTGTCCGGAGCAGATGCAGTTGGGGACAAGTAGGTATATAGCTTAAACTGTCAATATAACTAACTACCTATAACTTATGTATAGTTAAGAGCCGGTAGTTCATAGCACAATCGAGCAAGACAAAAGTCGGTCAGGAATGGGAGGTTTTTGTCACCACGTAATAATCGTTAGACAAGGGGCTCCCTGATCCAACACTCTTTCAATAGATCCTCTGTGTAGGTCTGAGTATAATTGTAAGCTTCTCAAGGACGAGTAGGTGCCTAAGGCATACGTACTTAGATAAGAGTGACATTTGCAATTAAATGAATATTCATTTCATAGCCTGATAACCTGCTAACTCTCTTTTCGAGAAGTGCTTCAATCAGGAAGACTGTTGTTGTACCCATCGTCGCACATACAGAGGCACACCCCAACGTCGACATCAGGGGGTAGATCCAGGGTTACATACTTACCATAGGCAGGTAGTTAGGAAATAACCACAAGTACGGTTAGATACGAGGTCCGGGTATGAACCGCCCTTGAACCCAACCCTGTTTAGATACCGTTGACGTCCTAACCAGCGCGTGTATATGCGTACGGCAGACTTGCATATGTTCTGTTCCCCAACGACAGACATCCAATCACACATACTGAACTACAACATCGCATCCCATTCTAAAACCCAAAATAATATTTTCATGCCTTTGTCACCCGCCGAACCGCAAGTCTTCTGGTCTGGTCGTGCAGAAACAAAGCAACGGTGATATATGAATATTTTCTGAGACTGTCTACCCGCCTCTTCTTTTGTCTCAATATACCCATCGCTTCGTCGGTAGGGTGCTTACTAGGTAATTGGTTAAATGGAGCATATATTTTTAGGTCCTACCTTCGACGCGCAATCCGCAGTGAGCCCCTAGCTATCTCGTGAAGCCATCTCCATGCATTGTTATCACAAGTCCATACATGTATGATATGTAAGTTAGCCACGTCTGACCATAGGCCTAGCTCTACGAGCGTGCCATCAAAGTCCTTGCGCATTCACGTCATAGTGGCCAAGGCCGTGTAATAATGTGCTTACTGTTCTATTCCTAACTTATGGCTACCATGGCTCAATCCTCTCTACCAAGGAGGTCCGTCGTCAGCCATGCATGCGATCGTGAAGCTGCCATGGATTTGGTAACTGGCTTCTCAATCCAGAGGATTACCATTAGGAAATGAAAACAAACTATTTCTTACAACCAAATCAAAACAACATCTGTCTTCCTGATCATCTAAGCGCAAAGCAACAGAGTAGAGCAAATGTACGGAGAACGCCAGGCGCCAGTGCTGCCATGTTGATTCCGCTTGAACCTGATACACCCAGTCGTCCCGTGGCAAATATGAGCCAAAAACCGAACACCAATTTGCCCTTTATCCATGTCATCAAGGAGTCAGAAACCGTCTTGGAGCCTACCGGCGAAGTTGCTACATGCTGGTATCTACATGCTGGTGTCTATGAGTTCTTGATCGACCTGCATGTTACTGAGACCCGCGAGACTGTCGGAAGATCCGACGGATTGCTCCCAGTCTTGGAATCGTCAGTCATATCCCGTGCCACTGCTGACAGAGTCAGTCCACATACCAGAACCATCATCTTCGATCTCATCGACGGTCAAGTTATGCATAGCTTCCAGCACAGCTGTGACTTGGGTTAGTAAGGGATTGCTGGCGCCTCAAGTGGATCGATTAGGGTATTAACATACGAAGACAGAGTTCATTGTACTTCTGGCCCAACTCGTCGTCCAGATCCTCATGCCCTCGGAAATAGGAGCCGCACTGGTGGAGGATTCGATGAAAGGGTTGCATTGTATCTCTCGAGACCTGAGCTCCGCGCGCCACGTATGTATCACGCAGGTAATACAGAACGTTAACAGCAAGCTCCCTCGCTGCAGTGATCATCACTTGCGACCTGTTGAGCCCACCGCTAGTCTCCTCGAAAACGGGAGTTACGCTGTACTTGAAAATCTTTTCACGCGCAAAGGCCTCGACTGCGCTACTAACGTTGCGGTCAAGGTATCCCAACAGCCCAGGCATCCAAATGGGCAAATTCCGCAAACAACGCAGCTGGATTTCCTCCTTGCTTTCATTAGTATTGCGCTCTCGGTCAAAGAGGTCTCTCTGAAATTCGAAGAATGATCGGGCTTCGGCATTTTGCACACACTTGCATTGGTCATTGATGTGTCGGATAAGTCGGTGTACATTCGCTTTGTTAGGGCTGGATGCACAGTAGACCAAACTTGCGCGCAAGTATGGACTAACGGGCTGGGTTGTGATCTGGCCAGTAATCCCAGACAAGAGAGACTTGAGGACAGTCACCTCCATATGCGCATTGAAGGCAACAAGTCTGCCGATTATACTGTCAGTCGCTACAGGGTTCTGGTTAAGTTGAATTAATTTATCCGTGAAGAGGCCAGCATCAGCCCTCCCCCATGGTTTATGGAGGATGCTGATTTCCTGTGCAGTAAACGGAATTAGGTCGTCCTGTTGTACCATGGTAAGGCGCCCAGCATAGTCCTCTACATAGTTGCTCATCTCGGTATCCATGCAATCCATGAGAACGTCAGTTAACGCAATGATCCCCTCGTAATTTGGAGGTCTTGTTGCCATCCTTCTCGACACAACTGCGAGGAGTCTACTATACTGAGCGGGAAGATCGAATGCTTGATCCGCCGCGATAGTCATCAAGACTCTAGCCAGGAAATCCCTGTCGAGTAGCACGGCAGATTCGAGCCTTCCGAGTTTGGCAAAGTCGACAATGGTACCAAAATACTCAGGCCAGGCTATCGGACGCGTGTGAAACGACTCCCAGATGTAGACAAAAAGATCGGCGGTTGCCTCCAATACTGTGGGCCTCGAATTGCTTGACGTGGAAGCTTCATCACCCTCGTCACTCACACAACCGTATTCATCCGGGTAGTGGCTTTTTATCTTCTTTAACACGTACATGAAAGTTTCTCCAATATCATGTCGCACAGTTGGGTCGGAGTTCTTGAACAACAGCATCCTGAAAGCTTCCTTGAACTGTTGAAAGTACTGAAAGAAAGCAAAGCAACACAGAGAACATCGTTGGCATGCTGTAATTATTATGTTGCTGAGAGGGTCGAACTCAGGAAGGTCTTTGGCTCGCGATGCAACTTGGTCTAGATGCCCTAAAGCAACGTGCATAGCAAGATTCTCCCGTTTGTGTTCTTTAGAGCATTTACCAGCCCAGGAAAACTCGAGGATCTTGAGGATAAACGGGATATGAGACAAGTCGTAGAGATTATGGCGCTGAATGATCGACCAGTTATCTAATTTGATCTGAAGTTCGATTTCGGGAGGAACGTCAATTCGAAGTTGCCTTGGATTTCCGCTTGCTTTTAGCACCTCTTGCTCCTGGTGGAGGGAGGAAGATCGCTGGTAGAATAGCATATACGCACTATACACCTTTTCATAGATGTTTGCGGCATCATACGGACGATGATCTGCTCCGCCAAAGCATGCGCTCTCCATCTGAGAAGGGTCCCATGATGTAACTATGTCATCGTTGAACTCGACCCAAGAAGGGGTGCTGCAACTAGTCGGCCGCTCACGAATAAACGAATAATAATGGCCAGTCTCTGCTGTTCCGGAATGTACGAGCACGCCCACAAGTTCAAATATATCCGGTTCTGCGTTGCTAGAAGGATCGCTCAGATGCTCGACGGTGTATGGCTGCATGTCGATCTTGTCTGGGAAGGGGAAATAATCGTTGATTTTGCTGCGCTGTAACAAGCGCAGGTTGAAGTCAAATCGCTTGAGGTGAAAAATGAGATTGTTCGGAAGATCTTTCAAGCATGCTCTTTTGACTGCATCGACGTGCCGATCACAGGTCGAGCATTTGTACTTGTTGTCTCCTTCCATGATTTCCCCATCTACGTATGCTTGCAGGCTTTCTTCAAGGCTTGATTTACCCTTGATATCGCACTGTATAGCAGAAAATGGTTCGATGCGTTCTGAAATGTGCTCGCATTCCTTAGATTTCACTTGCTGAACTAGCTGGCCTCCGTAAACGGATCTCAGCGCCTTTTTATCCGAGTCGAGCGTGAATTGGGCTTCCCATCGGTCAAAGAGGAGGTTGAAAAATTCATCGACGTCCATTTGATTATGTATATCGATAGGAAGGTCCTCATAAGTTGTGATTTGGTCCACGCAGGCCTGTGGGTCGATGAATCGACGTCTGCTATCTTGAAGATTCGCAAATAAATTTTGTGTTTCGCTCAGAAGCTGTTGAGCGTGAGGCTTGTCAATCCTGGCATTGAGCATGAACTGACGGAACCCAATGTTCATAAATAACTGTGTGAAAAGGGAGTTCAAATAGCAGGTATTAGACAAATTTCTCAGCCCCGAGTATCCACAAGCGGATCGTGCGGCATTCGTTCTATCGAAGGCCTGGGGAAGTTCATACTTGTAGCAGTCCATGCCTCCTTCGTCCTCCTGGTGCGATGTCAAGTGGTTCAAGTTTTGCAAGACCGTGATCATCTGGGATTGACTATCATTAGATAGCATATAGATGATATCGTAAAGCATCTGGCGTGATGGTGAGTGCAGGATGACATGCGGCACTAGTGGCCCCGCCTCGTTTTCTGGAGGAAATAAATGCTTCAAGAACAACCTCTTAGGAAAGGTGGCTGGCAGTTCGCTGTTCTTCATGGAAGCAGGCATTTGCTCAATGCCTTGACGCAAAAGGGATATGAGCCCATAGGCTACTTTATCGATCGTCTCCGGGCGAGCGATATCTTCCGTACTCGTATGCGACAGTAAAAGATCGCCACATATTTTAACACAAGACGATAGATTGAGAGTTCTGGAATCATTATCGATGAGCTTCTTTGTTAAGTGCAAGGCGAGGCTGAAAAGTTCTTCGCACTTCTCAGGCTTCGATGCAGCTTTAGGCAAGAGTTCTAGGATGATAGGCCAGAAAAGCTCCGCAAAATCGATTGCAAGCACACTCGATCGGCTACTATCATATAAGCTTCTGGAGCTAATAAGTTTCGCAATATTCTTTCTGACGAAGGGACGCTCATCATCAAGCAAGAAGGTCTGCACCACTTCCCCAGTTACTGTTTGACCCCGGAACATCGTCCAGAACTCGTCGCTCTTTGCGCAGCATTCGAGTAACGCTTCGAAACTTCGGTGCACAAGGTCGACGCTGGCTGTACTACCCTCAGATTTAGATATAGCAATACGTGTCAGCATTGTCATCAACCGCTCATGGAGGCCTGGAGTGAGAAATTGGCTAAGTCGATGAGGCTCGATAGTCTCTGTGGCTTAGTTAGCATAGCCATGAGAGGAATTATATGAGGGCAACGACCGAGAACGACAAACCTTTCAATAATTGGACAAAAGTATCTACCAACTCAAGACCGAGCTGCAATCTCATGTCTTCATTAGAGCACTGGTCAATAATAGGCGAATCGCATATTGCAGCGACGATTAAGGATATAGCTTTTGCTATAGCATCTTGCTGGTCGTTCGTGAATTGCTGTTGCATTGTCACTTCGTGGGAAGACTCGTGCATCATGGTGTTCTTAAGTCTCCGGGTATGCAAATACTCGCGAAGGGCGTGTATTGCGTAGAGAGACTTAAATGGTTGGCCAAGAGGGAAAACATCGCGGGGAGAAGCACTAGAGCTCTCAATTGCTGCTAGAACTGAACCATCTGCTGGTAAAGATATGAGAAATTTATATATCTTGAATTCTCGTCAGTAAATATACGGAACATGATTAGTGGATTGAATTTGTTTACCTCTCGAGCTAGATTCTCTTCTATGCTCAAATATTCCCATAGGTCATTAAAGTGACTAAGTATCTCAATTTCCAAAGGTGATGCGCCAGGTTTGATGCGCACAGGAGAGGAAGCCAGGTCAAGCTCTCTTTTCACGAGTATCAATCCATTCTTGATGTTAAGTTCTTCCAAGGATTTGCAGATATCGGAATCTGAAGGGGCGAGTGTGGTTCCCCGATAATACAGTCGATAGTTCTCGAACCCGGTAGCTTCACGTATACTAGCTAGTAATGATGCAGCGCTGTTCTTGAGACCGATTCTCAAGGGTTTTATTTCAGTTTGTTCATCTCCATCAAATGATTGATATTTCAGGCCCGCTAATTCGCCATTGACAGCGTTTGATGAAGACAACATAAGAGAACGCAGATCAGGGGCGGCGAAGTTTGACTTCGTTCGCAGTGTGCTGGACAAGGTAGTGAGAACTTTGAGGGTTCGAGCGAACCGAAGTTCCTGTTCAATATGCTGATCATTAGTGGCTACAATAACCATTGGTTCATCGTCGTTACTTGTGGTTCCATCGTTAAAGGCCATCAGTTTCTGAGCAGCAGTCTTCAACTGTGACAGACATCGATGCACGAGCGAAAAATGAACTTTCCTAGCACGCTGAAGGGGATATGATAGAATAACTGAACTGTCGACATAAATCTCGTTGACAAGTGTTGAAATAGCGCCGTCCGCAATTGCCTGTTTCGGTGCCGTCAGAATGATCTGCCAGAGCAACTCGAGACCAGACGCTTTGAGGCTTTCTTCGTCATCAAGAATAATGCCATTGATGTCGTTAGCAGCGGGAACAACCACGTCCCTAACAAATGCGAGAGATCCATAGCAATAGCACGAGGGTGGGAGATTTGGTAGAAATAGTCGCACACAATCAATAAGAAACTGATTATTGTCAGTGCGCCTCCGCTTGAGTGCCGAGTGCAAATCTTCCCAGGCGCTTTTCCGGTCATCCTGGCTAGCGGCTTTGTCGCCAACGAGGTAGTCCCAAAGCCTCTGGCCGAGGTGCACGTCGATGGCCGACCCAAACTGCGTCACTATGATCGAGATGAATTTCCGCCGTGCCTGGCAGAACGGATGGGCGTAGACCCTTGAAACACCCACGGACTTCGCAGACTGGACCGCAGCCTCAAGATCATCCACGAGGAGCTGAATAAAATTGTGCTCTTCAATTAATGTTTGAAGAGCGGCAGAACTTGCGGCTAGTATAGTCAGCACTTGCAGACTACCAGAAGATGTCTCGGACCGTGAGGCTACATCATTCAAGCAGCTCAATGCAATATTGCGTCGTCCTTCCTCGCTAGGCCCGGCTATTAACAGTCTCTTTAACTTGATCTGTGCAAACTGGTAGATGTCGGGGTAGGCTATGGAGCCTTGCGCCGTGAAGACCGACGACTCGCGAAGCAACCGAACGCAGACCTCATACGAAGCGGTAGGTGCTGGTTGGGACACCAGAGGCTTGATCAAGAGCTCGGTAATGTTATCAAAAAAATCTCGCATGATTGGCGTGAACGAATCTATTGGGACATCCTGAAATTTCTCAAGGAAGAAGACCAAATCTACTGGCTGGAGTAACAACGTAACCTTGACCATCATCTTAACTAGAGCCTCTGCGATGCGAGGGTCTTGGGTCGAAGTCAAAGTCTGCCACATGAGATTAGTCTGCGCAACGGTGTACGTCTTGGTAACACCGAGGAACCCAATGATGTTACCACTTGTAGTCGTAATTTCGGGATGGCAAGTTGGTCCAAGTATGTAGTCTACTATGCCTGTGCGTGTGATATAGTCTGATAGGTACCGTAAATAGTCTAGATATGGCTGGGTGTCCTCGGGGGGTTCTTGTTGGCGATCTTGATACCTCTTCCATTGCGCAACTAAATCTTCACACATCGATGCCGCAGCGGAGACTCTGAGTTGCATCTGGCGCGACCGTATTAGCTTGCAGTAGATATGGAAACGCCATTCGAGCGCAATTGCCTCGCACGTGTATTGTGGCGGCACCTGGGGATGTTCCTCGTGGTATTGCTGGACACGTTGTAAGGCTTCGGGGTGATTGCCTTGCAAACTATGCCTTAGCATCTCTGACGAGTAGAAAGTAAAGGCTGTAGCGTTTTCTTGTGACAAAATATTGATCGATTTCTCCATTACCGTATCGATGGCGTTTGATAACAGGGTGAAGCACTTGTACCCTAGGACCAGACTATTCCGCGAACGCTCCAGTATACTCTGTGGAACACCTATTGAATAGGTTTGCTTCTGCACACTTTCTCTCACAATAGCCTGTGCAATGTAGCAACAGGAAGTAAGATTGTCCATGATCATTCGCGGGAATTGGGGTAATGCAGTCATATGATGTTCCATGAGGGAGACAATCATAGCTAGTGAAGCGCCGTGGCTAGACTGGAACATCTCGAGGGGGTCTAATGGGTTTGGATTGCGTTCCACACCATTGGCAAGGTACGGGTCTTCTGGGTGCGGGAGAGCAGACAATACCCGGAGGTAGTGCGGACTCATCAATCCCGCGATGCTCTCCTCGGTGGTAATTCCTTGCGACAGATTACGGATGTCTAAAGTCAAGAGGAAAGCGGTCAGTTTCGCGAATTGAGCCAACAACTGTGTGATGAGATCCCGTATCTCTTTTGTTTTCGTATAATTTAGTCTATTAAACTCGTCAGCTGGAAATAAAGATTCACAAGCCCCAAGCTGTTAGCCGGCTTACCTGTGACCAAATTGGAAAAACATGTCAGGAAGACCAATCCAGAATGCCCGATTCTCTCGGTATACCTCAACAATTGTGGCTCGGTGCTCGAAGCGGGCGCATAATAAACATTGATTTAACCAGTTGTGAATAGATAGTAAGCCTTCATCCACATTACCAGGCTCTAGAGTTAGAGGATCAGATGACAAGTTCCCAAAAGTCTTCGCTTTATGTGACTCACGCTGTCTGAAATAATTTAAAAGACGAGTAACCGTGTCTTGAGGCAGCTCACCCTCACAACGATATGGAAAATCAGACACGATAGAACTCAAGTCGGCTGTTCTTCGGAAAGAGGATTGCTGCTCAATCGGGGAGGACTGGACATCATCTTCCAGATCCTCAACACTGATACCGGCCGTTCCAGGGCTATCCAGCGTAGAAGACGAGGACGAGGCATCGTCCACAAGGTGAACGGGAGCCATGTCAACTTCGGGTGCTTCTACACTAGCCCGGACACGACTCGCTCGTCGACGCGAGGGCGTAGGTGATGGGGGGGAGGTGGGTGTGGCTTCCAGGCTGTCGGCGTTGCGCAGGTTGATAGTCACTCTACTGGAGACAGGTTCGGCCGGGTGGTCGGAGCGGGCTGGGGTGCTTGGAAGGGTGGGCTCTGGTGTGTCGATCTTCATATCGTTGGTATCTGAAGCAGCTATGGCGTTGTCGTGAGAGAGAGCGGTCTCAACAGAAGCACTACGAGAGCCAGAGTGAGAGCCGGAGTGAGAGGTCCGACGGCGTTTGCGAGCGGAGACGCTACTATCGTCGTCAAAGGGATTAGGGCGAGTTGAGCTAAGCTCAGAGGAGAGGGCACGTTCTCGCGACTCGTCGGTCCTTGAGTCCTGGTCCATCTGGCTGGCACAAACAGATGTTGGGAGGAGAGTCGTGGAGCTCTGGACAACAAAGCGTGCAGCAGCGCCGTCTCGACGAGGCTCGGCGGCTGGCAGACGGCAGGGTTAGCATGTGGGTTGAAATGTGCGGGGTAAGATGCTGGGTGCCTGGGAGATGGAATGAGCGGAAATGGTCAAAGAAAGATGCGAAAGGGATCAGTCCATGGGAGGAAAAAAGCCGAGATACTGGATTGTTAGGACCCGGCTACGCTGCCTCGTTGGAAGAGGCGCGGGAGGGAGTCTCAGGAAGCTGGGGAGCTATGAATTTAGTGGTGCAGGTGTAAAATGTGTGTGACGACAGACAGGTTGGAGAAGCTCCAATAAACATGTGAGGTACCTCTTATAGGTATGTAGGGTAAGCCATGGCTAGAAGTAGTTGCCTGACAATTGGGCGTACCTTTGCGTGCTCTCTCTCGGTAGGTAGGCAAAATACCCAGGTAGCTGGTTTGTCAGTTAGAGGGTGTGTTCTCGGCGTAGCAGGTACGCGTTACTGCTCGGTGCTAGGTACCTGTCGATATAGGTACCTAAGTACCTACCAAATCCTTTCTCGGCCTTGAGTGGGTACCTACCCACATGGATGTGGGAAAAGACGTAGGTGGGCTACCCTGCACTTTTTGGCAAGGGAGGTATCTGGATATGTCTCGGTAACGGGTGAATCAACTCAAGCAGATGGATGCTTGTGGGTGTATACAGCCTGCCTGCGGAAGGTGACTTGGCAGCGGAGACCCGATGCGGTAACTGGGGAGCTGTTAGCAGGAGCTTGAAAATAGTAAGTGGGAATAGAATGGTGTTTGGTTGTATTGCTACCTAATTCTGAGGAGCTAGTGGTGGGGGAGGGGCGCGGTACCCATTGGGGAAGTGCCAGGAAACTGCACGTGTAGCAGGGGGTATTGTGTAAAACACGGGCTTCCCAGGTTACCCAGCAATTAGTCTACAGGTACCTACTTTAGGTAGGTAGGGTAGGTAGATACCAAAAGTACCCACCAGTGAGTGTCCAGGATTGTCTCAGGCATCTGTCAATGTATGCTATTTCAACATACCTATATCTGCCTAGTAATGCCTATCTTAGGAGAGCCCTTTGTTGCTTTCACCAAGGTCGTAGACAGAGAATGTGGCGAAAAGTCCGTCCAACTTGTAATCAAAGGCAGGGGTTAGGAAATATAGCCATCATGTTCCATGGAAGGGTTCTCTGGACAGGATGCTTGACTACTGAGAGTGGGATCAGCATGTAGTTATATCGAGAGGCTACCTTTATGAGGCCCTCTTGTGGGAGTAGAGTGAATTCAAGGTAGTAGATTGATGTAGCAGCATTCAGTGCCGCCCAATAAGATCGAACAATATCAGCTAATTACCTGCCTACCTGGTAGGTAGATGCTACCTAAATTGGTAGGAAGTCAAATTCATATAAATACCTCGCAGAGACACGACACATTACATTGCATACTCGAGTATATAATGATGTTATTCAAGGCTAGATCTTGACGCCAGCCACTTAATAGGATAGGCAGATAATTAGATAATGCTAGTATCTCTTGCCACCTATAGGCGACGGTTTGAAGTTGCCGAAGTTGTATTACAGGGCTGTAGTGGGCTGTTGAACCTTTGCCAGGACAAAACGGGCCATTGGTAGGGCACGTACCCAGTTAAAAATGAGACGTACGAATAGCAGTCCTCTTTTCTTTGACCTCGACTCACGGTAGATGCTACTCGGTACCTAAGTAGGTAGGTATACTATTGGTGGTCAAAAATGGTGGTGACGTGCTCCAGTCAACCCCACATTTCATCCACGCTATTCCGATTGGACAAAATAATTTAGCTACGTGCCTCGACCCGCTATCAGTCGCAGTCTCGAGCCACCGTATACTGCAGTGGTATATAATTGATACCTACCAGATACCTACCTCACCTCTTCCATCTGCTGGTTAGGTAATCAATCTCTATGTCCCCCCCCCACGGTTATCTCTCTTTCTGTCTGGTTGTGAATCTAATCTATTAGCTCCCTATACAGTATCTGATGCTTAGGTATGGACAAGAAGAAGAAGATAGCGTTTCAGCTAGACACTCCATACTCGGCTGTATCATGGTAAGAAAGCTCATCTGCTTACTACTACTAGCATCCTCAGGCGAGTAGCTCACATGCAAATATTAGGCCTCATGTACATCCAAATGACCAAGACACCATCCTAGAATTGCTCTGCAGGTAAGGCCCTAAAATTTGCAAGCAACCTAATAGCCGAGACTCCTTCATTCGAGACATTGGCTTGATTTCCATGTCCACCTTGAAGCTGATGAGCCTTGGTCTAGTCTACTTTCCCCTCTCGGTCACTATCGGTCACAGCATACTCATGCATCGAAAGGCAATCGTGCCAAGAAAAGGAAGCGTAAAGAGCAGTCTAACCAGGAGACAGCACCACCCGTTCCCCCTGTCCCTGAGCTCCAGTCTTACGTCGACATCGGCTTGTCCTGTGTGTCACGATGTCTGCAGCAAACCGCGTCAGAGGGCTTGGAAACTACATCTTTACGAGATAATCAGAAACCAGAGGACATTCCTGCAAGTCGTTTCTACTCAGCCATCTTCGTTACGAGGTCTGGCCAACCAAATGCGTTAAGCAGTCATCTTCCCCAGATGGTGGCAGTAGCGTCCAAATCACATCCATCACAATCACCCACTAGACTAGTCGAGCTTCCCAGGGCTTGTGAGGGCCGGCTGTGCGAGTCTCTAGGTATTCCACGTGTTTCTTGCATAGGAATCTGTGTCGGAGCTCCGAACTCTAGTGTGTTGGTTGGTTTCACGCGAGCGCATGTTGCCATAACCGATGTATCATGGTTCCAGGAGGCTCTCGATGGTGAATATCGAGCTACGAGGATAAATTCCATTGAGACTTCCATAGGTGTCAGGAAGAAAACAAGAAACAGGAGCACCCAGTGAAGCACTTCCTTCAATCCCCTTTCGGTTTGCCGCGTTATTCCTATAGCAATACCTAGGTGCCTATGCAAAGCAGGTTGGCACACCGGTCTGCCAGATTTCTATCTCAAAAAGATACCTAATCGGTATGACTATCAATTTTGATGCCAGTGTGCAGCAACCTAAGGCCTCTTTCGTGTTACTCAACACTTGGTGATTTTTCTTGTTCCAAGAGAGCATAAGACTAAGTCAGGAAACACATCCATGAATGCTAGTCTCTAGTAGCCCCTTTTTGCGTACCGATATTTTATATGAAGGTACCATCTTGACTGATGCTTTGTATGACGAGTTTGATAACATCTCTCATATGACCTATCACTTCTTCATTGTTTCGGTAACTCGAGGTAATCAAGTTAAATTTTTAGCTCTTATTGTCCAATTGTTGTTGTCACTTTCGTTGCTTATGGGATTTTCTCTTGGGAAGGTGGTACCCACGGCTTACCTCCTTGCACCTTCCCCGTGACAGCAATAACAAAGAAAAAAAAAAGCACAGGAAACATAATGCTGCCTTTCAGCCGTACTTATACTGCCTCAAGTGCCCACAGAGATCTTGTGTTCTAGGCGCATTTCTGCCTGTCTGTCAACCCCATCATCCTCTCTCCAGCCACCTTCGGGAACATCACTCAGCCAATTTCACCTGCTGCTTCAATCACTACTGGACATCTTCCCTTGAGGTAAGCCAGCATATCCTTTCATTTGTTCTTAGAAACCTCTTCTATATATCTATGATGGCCGCTGCCTTTAACTTGTATGAATGTGGCAGACACACCAGGTAGATTTCCCACGTACAGGACCGCACCTACCTACTTGATCTCGTGGCTGTTGTCATACCCCTCGATCCAAAATTTCCTTCTCTGGTCTTTCAGGCTATCCGCCTTTGTTCAACTACAACAGTCTTGGATGATTTGACAACAACTTGCCCAACTTTTCACGATTGCACTGACACGAACTGAGAGCCCAGGGAGAATCACCATCGAAACCACTAGCAACGTGACCAGTCTTCTATCCCATGGCTGGCAGAGGCGATCTCAATCTAGCCAAAGAGCTACAGGCTGAGTTCGGAAGATCCAAGCCATCCAGACGAAGGGGCCACGGTGTAGGAGGCGGGAATCGTACTGTTCAAACACCACCGGAATCCCGAAATGAACGCACCAAGCAAGGTCAAGGTCGACATCGGGGCCGAGCCAGTGCATTTCCCATTTTTCGTGCTCCACGCCCTGCATGGCAAGGGCAGCTAGTTACAAATGATTCGCCAGGGTATGTGGACATCTCAACCATGCTCGAGACATCGTTGCTGGTTTACGCTTAGTTTTCGCTGATAACTTACAGTAAGGTTACCCTAACATGGTTAATTACTCTCACCAAGACTCTTATTCGAATGGACTAGGTTATAACCGGATGAGCTCACATGCAGCAGGAGCAGATATGTTCTTTCATGTTCCTCAGCCTCCGCTTCCGCCGCCAACACCATCGACATTTACTCCGGCCACAGCTCCTTTGACCCCGGCTATTCAGCAGCCGAGCAGCCAACAGCCAAGACTAGATGATTTTCTTGGCTTCCCAAACTCGGTTAATAAGGATGGTCCCAGAGCCTTCGGGATGCCGTGTCATCAGACGACTTCCCAGCAGTCTCCGAAGGAAGTTCCCAATGCAATTCCATCAACCCCTACAATCCTTGTGCAACAAGATGACCTTCCCAATACTGAACAGATGGAGGAACAAGAGGATACAGAGATGGAGAGCATTGACTACTCGTCAATTGCGGCATCCAGATCTACAACGACTAGCACCTCAAAGGGTCTCGCTAATTCAATGTGGAACCCTGCAAACAGAAGTGCGAGGGCTGACTCGGTGGGCAGCAGCCGGGTAAGATCAACATAAAAATCTAGCTCGATTACGGGCAATTAAATGGCTGACAAAACTCAACCATAGTCGTCTAAAATGGGGTCGGATACAACTCAAAGAACTGCGATAGTCACTAGTGGGCTGACGAAGGGACCTGGTCTGAAGGCTTCTCGCTAGTACCAGGAGTTTTAGGCAACATACCCAGAAGTGACCCAGTGGATATTTTGCTAGCCGTGGAGGCCATCATAAGACAGATTTCGAAGCATCATTGGCTGGCCAGTCGAGTTCTTCTTGACCTGAATACGTCGGTTGCCTCATCTCTGAGATTTTGGTGTCTTCGCCCAGTCATTGGACGACGATAAATCATGGCAGCTAGATAAGCCGAGTCTTTCTACCACTTCTCCTCGACCGCTTAGACAGCCGTCCGCGAAGGGAATAGGACGATTAATAGGGACCCTTAGACGAGACAGGTCAATGCCTTCTACAGTTGTGCTGGAGGGTAAGCATCGAAACTATAATCGTTAACTTCTCTCCTTTTCATCCATAATTTCCTTTCCTCTTGTTTTGTGTTGTCTAAGATGTGAGGTACATCATTAGTAAGCCGAATGAGATCCGTCTAGACTTCTCAATAGGCTAGTGTAAGAGACAATATTAATTTAACTACAGATTTTCTGGGGTAGGTGCTCTCGGCACATGTTAATTATTGAAGTAAACAATATGGGAGCGAATTGCCAGAAAAAGTCTGTAAACTAAGGACCGCAAGATGAGATGTATATATGAGGAGTACCCAGAAGAAACGTAGGCCCACATTGTCTAGTGATAGATGATTGATGGAGCAAGCACTAGGAAGCAATTTTAGATGCGTGCGGTATAGAAAATAAGACACTGGTTTCATACGCGATAATGTAAATTAACGCGTATTGTGAGAGCAGAATAAAATACCACTCGGGAAATTCGAGTATCCAACAGCTGCTAGCTGATCGTATTCTGGTATATGAGCATCCGGCCAGCTCCAACTGGAAGTTCAGAACTCTTTGTTGTCGTGAGGATAGGCCAAGTCTACGGATTCCAATGCTCTCGTGTTCTTCAACTTGGTTATGCTAACCATTTGTCAACGTCGTCCTCTATATACTCCTCCTTGCTCTTGCCCCATCTCCCTCATTGCGATCTTTGACTATCGCTCGCTCATGATATTCTTTTCCATCATTTTCACAGCGTCCCGGACCTTAGGGCAGTAATGCCGTCTAAGGATCTCTCCCTCCCAGACTGTAGCCGCGAAGGGATTGCTCCCCTCCTCGTCTTGGGAAAGCGCGTTGAAAACCCCGTCGCCCTTGCGCTCCTCCGTGTTCCAGAGCGTGGCGATCTTGCGCCCGTGAGTGTTGCCCACGTCGGCTAATAGCGCGAGGAGCGCCTGCGCACTCTTTTCGGGAACGTGGAGGGATGTCGTCATAAGCTGCTTAGAGAAGGCGGCGAGTCTGAGGGGAGGCGTGGAGCGGATGTTCCACGGTGGGAGAAGGGCTGCCGTGAGACACCGGATTAAGAGGACGGTGGTCGTTTGCAGGTTTACCTTATTCTCGCGCGTGTCTTTGCGGAGTTTGCTTGCTGTCGATCCTGGTGCGTCGGGATCAGGTAAATGGAGCGATCGCGCGCCGAGCTCAAGATCGGCGTTTTGGGAGATGGGGAGGAGGGTTTGCCAGAGATGGGTGGTGAAGAAAGAGAGATCGAGATGTAGGTCTGCTTTGGCGTTGTGTGCGTCCTGGCCGGCGAGTAGAGCGAACGCCGTTACGGTGCAGAGTAAGGCTTCCCGCGTTGGGTTGCGGGTTGGTTCCTCGTCGTCGTCATCTGTTTCTGCTGCGGCTTCGGGGTCCTCGCTCACGTTTTCATTTGAGTCACTGTGACGGATGAGATCCTTCAGCGCCTCAAGAAGATCGCCGAAGAATTGCTGGTTAATAAGATGACTGAATTTCGCGAGACCCTGTCTCTATTAGTCTTGCCTACCATGCATAGATGAGTTTGGTTTCTTACCTCCAGCACAGCGCCCATGAGATGAGGTGTTCTAAGCTTCAAGATCTTGAAGTATGTGGCAAAGACGGCCTTAAGACACTCTGATTGCATCCTATCTCGCTCTTCATGGAGTACATTTGCGTCTGCCTGGGCCATGTCCTTTTGTAGAGCCCTTTCTTCTTTGAGTCTGAGAACAAGTTAGTCATTGCAGCTCATCATTGATTACAGGGGCGGGTCTAATGACTATTGAACCGAGAGAGCTCCTACGTCATCCATGCATCAAAAGAAAGGGAAGCAAAATCAGCGAAGAAAAAAAAATTTGCTCACTGTTTCCGCTCTCGTTTTGTCCGAAATGCCTTCTTCTGCTTTTTGCGGCTTTCCATCGGTAGATCGACCGAATCGTTCGACGCTTTGCCTGAGAACTCCGAGAGAAGCCGGAGATGAAGAAAGAGATTTACAACACTCTCGTGAACAAGGTAATTCTTTGACTTCATCATCCTACAGAGAGTCGACACGGCTTCAAAAGAGGGACGGCCCTCATCATCCTCGGTAAATAAGGTGATGAGTGCTGAGAGAGCCTGTTCAAAATCATTGTCCGGGCGGCGCGAGCTGAGCTTCCAAACCAGAATGTTGATGAGATCGGACCGGAAATTGAAGTGAGGATGAGTGGTCAAAAGCGACGACGCACACGTTATTGCTACGGTCGCAATACCGGCTGCGCCAGGCTCGCTTTTCTTGGCCTTTGCATACCGCGCGAGTTCTTTCACGTACGCCTGGTAACTAGAAACTAAGGATTGCTCAAATGCTCGTATTACCCTGACTTCCTTGCTGAGCTTTTCGCCTCCTGGACCGTTTTCTGAGATGGGGCGAATCCGGTATCCCGGGATAAGATCCTTATATATAGTCATTCTCGTCACTAGCGAGAGGGTGACGATTGTAGGGATCTTGGATTCGCCGATTTTGGTCAAGGCCTTGAACGCTCCCGCGTTTTCGTAAGGTTCCTCGTTGAGTACCGAAGCCAATTTCGCCAGCTCTTCTTTAGCATGTCGGATCTGCTCCTTCACAGGGATTTCAGGCTCTTCCTGTGGTTGCTGTTCCTCTGCCTCCTCGTCTTCTCCTGATCTGTCTCCGTCGTCTTCCAGCCAGTCATCATCGCTTTCCTTGAGGTCCTCGACTGGCGCCAAGACGGCCTGGACACGCCCATCCCGTTTCACCGGTAGCCTGGTGTTCTCTTTCTCTTTCTTTTTGCCCTTTCGTGCGCTGTATTGATTTTCCAGGTCCCATTTTGCAGCATTCTGAAAAAAAGACCTCTGGATCTTGGCGCTTGACCATGAGTCGCCGTCATCCTCTGACGGAGGCGGTGTTAGTTTTCTCTTTTTGCTCGGCCTTGAAGCCATTTCTCCAAACATACGTCGTGAAAGATAGATATGTGGCTTGGATCTGTCGATATTTGGACGTTGATAGAAAGATGCAAGCTCCGTAGAAGTTTTCCCGATTACAGCGAAGAACCCTGTCCGATAAGCCCCACTTGGTCCTGATAACCAACCGATAAGTTATAGTTGGCCAACCGGATTGATTCCTGGCGGCCCTGCGCCAAAATTTCCAGAGAAAGTTGCAGAGCAAAACGAAGCATCTCTACAAAACCCCACCATCGATGCTGCGACGGTGGCTCCCAGCTGCACTTCATTACTTCATACCCAGAACACCCGTCGTCGTGGTTCTGTGCATTCTTGGACAAAATGAGGCCATTGACAGAGCAAGAGACAGTACGTTGCCACGAACACGCATCTTTCTCGCCATTCGATGGCCAAGACGGCGAGCTAACCTGGCACTTCCCTCCAGAAAATCCTCTTTGAGAAACTTGCCAACTACACGACGGATTTAAAGCCCTTAATCGCCCCTCTAAGCGATTCTCCCGATGCCGACCGTTATGTATTCCGACTGATCAAGGATCGTGTGCGGCTTTTCTCTTGCCATCCCGGCCGGAACTCTCGCTGACCTCGAGTGTGTCAGGTATACTATTGTCTTCTTTCGCTCGCGAACCGTATGTGCCTTCGAACCGCCCCCTAGCACAACAGATCTATCTGTCAGCTCGAAAAGCAGACGACTCACGCGTAACTTTCTAGTTGCTACTTCGGTCGCTCGGGATAATTTGGCTTCAGTGGGCATTTGCTTGGGTACGGTGTTCCTTTTCAGGTCGAACCTCGGTAGCTAGACGCACTGACGGATTTCGGATCTCAACAGGAAAATTCACAAAGGTGCGACTCCAATTGGCTTTAAAGCCCCGTCTACAATGGGATGGAGAACTACAAGGCAACGCCAGACGTAGGCTAACACTTCGCCGCAGACATTGAAGTTCAGATTACATATCACGGCTTTGCCAATCCTGGCTGCGTAAGCACCGCGACAGCACCACCCCATTCCTAGGAAATCTAACTTACATGCCACCTTAGCCATGCACGATATAAGATCTGGATTAAACGTATGCCCAAAGCACTTAACCGTCCTCACGGGACAACTGCTAAGTCTTTGTCGCAGCCAATGGTGTGATGCCCTTCTTATATGGTAGTCATATATCCAAAGCCCACGTAGGCCGTTGGACCGAGGACTGCCCTTCCAACGTGGGAGTAATAGTGAGTGACCTATGGATGATTCCTTGCTGGAAACAACTCCACTGACCGGACCGGCTAGGTCTATGACATGTCGGATAACCCAATAGGATGTGAGTTCTCTAGCTTCTTCACTTTGTCAAGATGGCTGATGGAGCGATACTGACATATCATTAGTCGGTGTATCTGCGCGGAGTACTGCAGAGTGAGTTTCCCCAATCGTCATGCACTTGATCCAGATATAGAAGAGGGTTGGTTGTCTTATGGAACGACCTGCTAACCCCCGGCACCTACAGAGCACGCAGACTAGACCCGACTGGAATCGTGGTTTTCAGACAGGCTGATTGCGGAGAGTACCTACGTGACGAAGATACCCTGTTTGCGGGCTAGCGAGGTGTTCGTCCAGAAACTGCCTTAGCTGGAGTTAGGGGTTTTGTCAATTTCTCGGGGAATAAAAAAATTTAGCATAGAAGGCGTTTTTGAGGATACCAAATTCGATTCCCGTCTATTGATTTTCTACAAATCTGCCTCCGATCCATCATTTAGTTTTATTGCCCTGCCAACAATACTGTCTTATCTCTCTGTCTTTTTATCGCTACCACCGCAACCGCTTCTCGCATGGCGAGACAGACAAACCGTGATCTGGGGTCTACCGCTAGGGTCATTATTCTATACTGCGATGCGTTCTCGGCCTTTCACCTAGTAGTCCACCCGACCCATTAAGCATGCTTGTCAGTTCAATTAGCTCGTCTACACGTAACTCCCTGCCTCATACCCCGCGACGCTGCTGCTAATATTATCAGCGACATCCAGCACAGGCGAGACAGGCCGGCTCTCCCTCCTGAACAAGCTGATGTTCTCTCGGTGCGCCACATACTCGCTGTCGGCATAGCCCAGCAGCTCGCCGATCTTGCCGCTGCGGTGGCCCTTGATGCGGGCGATCTCGGGAGCCGCGTAGTTGACGAGCGCGCGACCAACCTCGACGGGATTGCAGGCCTCCCACTTCGCTGATACGGGGGTAGGCGTAGTGGACCTGGGGGTGGAGGTCGTAGAAGAGGAAGAAGAAATGGCGGGGTGCATGTCGACGGATGACGGCGCTGCTCGACGGTCTACGACGACGAGACGCACCGCTTCTTGTTGTGCGAAGTTCCCTTCCACGTCTAGCACGCCTACCGGCAGTAAACCCGCTTTGTTGGAAAGCGCGGCGTGCGCGCCGGCGTCTATGTATAGCGTTCCGTGGGGCGCGAGGCCGTGCAGGAGCCAGAAGTAGCGGTCGCGGATTGGCGTTGAGAGTGGGAGGAAGCGTGTGTGTAGTGGTGGTTTCTCTACCGTATCAAGGGCCAGAGATGCCGTCGAGCGGGATAGAGTTTCGGTTGGTGTCACTACTGTTGTGGTTTCCTCTACGCCGTGACTCGCTTGTGCTAGTGACAACTGTGAGGCGCTAGCTGTAATGCCCTTTGTGGCTTGCAGATAGCGCACAATCTTGACAATATTCCCTGGACTGGAGGAGCGCGTGATGATTGTTGTCACGCCAGCTGATGTCGCGAGCCGTGCTGCGACGATCTTGGTGCCCATGCCGCCGGTGCCCAATGAGGAGCCTGCAGACGAAACTGTGGTTCCTTGTTAGAAAGATAGGTAAGCTGAGATGGAAGAAGCAGAAGCTTTCGCATACCATCGGCTTGTATGGATCCTATATCCTCGACTTCTTCTATGGGTTGTGCGTCCGAGTGCGTACGCGGGTTCTTGTCATAAAGACAATCCACGTCCGTCATCAGGAACAGGAAGTCGGCGTGTACCATGGCGGCCGTGATGGCGGACAAGGTGTCGTTGTCGCCAAACTTGATCTCGGCCACGGCCAGCGTATCGTTCTCGTTGACGATGGGAATGACGCCCATGTCCAGAAGCTCGGCCATGGTGTTCTGAGCATTGAGATACCTTGAGCGCTGTGTGCCATACGTCAGATCAACCCCGGCGAGCGGGAAGAAGCAAGGAAAGCGACAAAGTGATGTTATCTTACATCTGCTATATCGTTCCGAGTAAGAAGTATCTGGGAGATGGGCTGTCGCAGATGGGCAAATAGACTATCCCAAAGACTGATGAGGCGACATTGTCCGATGGCCGCGAGCGCTTGGAGTTTGGACAGATGTTTGGGCCGTTTGTCCACATCCATCCGTCTTAAACCGACGCCGATGGCGCCAGATGATACAATGACAACTTTATGGCCATCTTTGCGCAGCTTCACAGCAGTCTCGACTATCAGACTCAGGGTGGAGAGTAGGGGCTCATGTGTCTTCTCATCTACGATGGAACTGGTCCCTGGGCTGTGTTAGTCCAGTCAGAAACGGACATGTATAGTAGGTAGAATAGCAGGAAGCCATATCTCAAAAAGACACTAGCGGCCAAACGAGACAAGCAGGTAGCTGTCATTATCACGTACCAAGTTTTATGACCACAGTGAGAGGCTTTGTGCCCTTCATGTCTGAGAAGAGGCAGAAGTGAACATTAGTAGATTCGACAGGGATGTATTAAACGGATGGAACGAGTGAGGACTTGAAATGACACGCCAAGCATTAAAAACAAAACATTCACGAAGATAAAACATACAGGGCGTGGAAATCCCAACGTCTGTCATCGTAAGGGCTCAATCATCTTGTTTTATGTGTTAGCGACGGTATGGTTCGTCGGGCGAGCCCACTGCGTGTGGACCTGATGGGAGAGGTATGACTGCAGATTGCGCCTGGACGGCAGAATATCCAATTGGCCGGGGGCCGTAGTCGGAGCTTGGATCGGAGCTGCAGAAAAACACTAAAACACCCTGGCCGAGATACAAATTCGACGTACTCTTTCTCACCGCCTGCCCTTTTCATGGTTTCCAATGCATTTGAAGCATCGTCATGCCAACATTGCATACTTGTTACTTGTCTCAACGACATAGATAGTCTGTGCCCCGGCATTTAATCCGCTCTGTATCATCATACATAACCCGCAACGACGAGGACGGCAATAATAGTCGTCGGCCATGTCGTCACCACGACCAACAATACCGACCTCCGCCGAGGCCACCCCCGTCTCTCCCCAGACACAACCACCCGCATCGAGCACAACGGCGCCCGAATTCCCGCGGATCGTGACAAACGACCCGAGGCGCACCGGCTTCGACCCGCAGACGAGCTGGTGGGTGAACTACTTCAAGATCCTCACGGGGTCGATAACGGCCGAGGGCGCCTTCCACTACCGCGAGTCGCGGTACGTCGCGAACGAGGAGCGGGACTGCCGGAGCTGCGAGAAGTGGCGGGACTACGCGCTGGCGCACTCGCCGACCGTCGTGTTCCTGCGCCAGAAGATCGACGCGCTGAACGGCAAGATCGACGCGTCCAACGTCGTCTGCGCGCGCTGCCCCGCGCGCCTGACCGAGGACGGCCAGGTCCACCGCTCCAGCGGCGGCTTCGACCCCGGCTCGGGCATCCTGATCTGCGCCAACGAGATCCAGAGCCAGTCGCACCTCGAGGACACGCTCGCGCACGAGATGGTCCATGCCTGGGATCACCTCCGGTGGAAGGTCGATTGGGTCGGGGACAAGGATCTAAAACAAGCCGCATGCACCGAGGTGAGTGTTTTCTCTCTCTCTCTCTCTCTTCCTTTTGCTAATCCGATACCCCGGTCTTGGGTGTTCCGGCGCGACGAGAAGAGAAGTCCAAGGCTAACACATGCCGTATAGATTAGAGCTTCGATGCTGAGCGGGGAATGCAGATGGACGAAAGAGGCGTTGACGAGGCGGAACTGGACCCTGACGCAGCAATTCCAGGACTGCGTGCGCAAGCGGGCCGTGCAGTCATTACTGGCTCGGCCGCGCTGCAGAGATGACGTCCAGGCCGTCAAGGTGGTAAACCAGGTGTGGGATTCATGCTTTTCAGATACCCGGCCTTTCGACGAGGTCTATAGGTGAAAGCAAAAAAAAAAGGGAGAGTTTATAAAGTGCTACGTCGGGAGGCTTCGGGACGTAGCTTGTACCAACAACGATCGCATGAATTGGGACCAACATCTCGTCTCTGCATGAAGCGCTTAGGAGCAGGAGCAGCAGGCCTTGGCTGATTGAAGTTTGTAATATGTACGCTCACTTGCAATGGATGATGATACGACACGACCGTAATGAAAACCCAGCTTTCCCCCTACTACCAGGTTTGCCCTTATCCGTTATGCCCACGTTCCAGACGCCTGCGCCAGCAATGATGTAAATCAAATTCCCGCGAACCAATTCGTAACCCCCCATCAGTACGACTTGTCGCGGCCGGCGCCCTTTGCGCAATGCTTGACAATCCAGGGGTGTATCTGCACCTGTTCTAGTGGTATCCTCTTCTCAGGGTCGAGGACGAGGAGCTGTTTTCGAATATTAGCACATCGGGCTTTTTTTTTTCGTTCGAACTAGCGCGCTTGTGGAAGAAGGGAAAGAAAAAAAAACCAGAGCTTACCTTTTTGATGAGATCCCGCGCTTCGGGACTAACAAAGGAGGGAATCGACATATCAGCCCTCGCTATCCTTCTCTGCGTCATGACGGGGGTGTCTTCGAAGGGCGCCTCGCCGACGAGGAACTCGTAGGTCAAGACACCCAGACTCCACAGGTCGACCTTCTCGTTGTACGAGTTGTCGGAGCTGCCGGGCTTGATCATCTCGGGGGGCAGGTAGTCGAGGGTGCCGCACATGGTGTCGCGGCGGCTGTTGGGGGCGTGGACGCTCCAGCCGAAGTCGGAGATCTTGATCTCGCCGTGGATGCCGACGAGGATGTTCTCTGGCTTGATGTCGCGGTGGATGACGTGCTTGCGGTGCAGGTAGCGCAGGGCGCTGGCCATCTGGGCGATGTACTGCGAGGCCTTCCACTCGGGGAAGCGGTTCTCGCGGCGCAGGTGCTTGTACAGCTCGCCCTTGGCGGCGAACTCGAGGATCAGGAACACGCGCTTGCTGTCGTGGAAGTGCCCGAACAGCTGCAGGATGTTGGGGTGCCGCAGGTTGCTCTGGATCTCGATCTCGCGCCGCACCTGCTTCTCCACCCGCCCCTGCGACAGCTCGCTCTTGTGCAGCACCTTGAGCGCGCAGATGAAGCCGCTCGTGCGCTCCCGCGCCAGGTACACCCGCCCGAACTTGCCCTTGCCGAGCGGCCGGCCGATCTCGAACATGCCCAGGTGGAATTGCTTGACGGACGGCTGTTCTATCAAGGCTGTGGATTTCCGCTCGGCCTGGGCGGCCTCGTCTGAGGAGCCCCGCGATGCCGTTGTCGGGAGGGGTTTTCTCGTCGGCGACGGGGGCTGGCCAGGCTTCCTTTGGGCGGCTTGTGAGGGGAGAGTGACAGCAGCGGAGACAGCGTTCGCGGTCTGGGTCTGGAGGGCGACCTTGTAGAGATTCGGCCTGCTCGAGTTGTGGGCAACCTGTGTTGTGGCCGTAACGACCTGTTACTCGACGGTCAGCCTAGTTTCCAGTAATCATGCAAAGCGTGATTCCTCAACCCACCTTGGTCTTCTGGTACTCGTTCTCATCGTTCACCGACATCCGCTCGAAGCGAGATTCAAGAGTGCGAGTCGCCATTGCCGCTGCTGTCTGCTCGGGCACCAGTATTGACCTAGTCTGGTGTTGCCAGTGCAGGTTTTCCAAGTGTTAGAGTCAAGTTCTAATGTCATGTGAATGACAGCGTTTTGAAGACAACCAGTGGGATGGTGCAGAGTTATAGGTGTAGACTGCCCGGGGTTTAGTCCACCAGCTAAGCTAGGGAGGTTGTGTTGTTTTGTAGGTTAGGTCTCCCGTTGCGGTAGCAACCGCTAGCGCTATGACCCCGGATCGGACATTTAGCCCCACCTGCGCCCACTCTTATACAGATCAGACTGGAGCATTATCCATCTAAACTGTACCAGTTTCACCACAATTGAAGTGCAGCCAACAACAACTCTTGGAAGTCATCCTGTGATTGAGAGAACCAACCAAAAGTATAAAAAAAATACTATCATCCAACTTGAAGAGAACCTGGTGGATGCACAAGACAAGTCAGCTATGTAAGAGAGAGGCTTGAATGATTTATCTAGCAGAGATACCAATATGAAAGGTAACATCACCAGCCGTGCTGTAACTAATTGTGTCTTTCATCCATTCGCGAGCATGAATTCTTCCCCCTCTTTGTTCGCTCAAACAAGGCAGACTGAGCCTTCTTTCTCCATTCTCATCGACTCAGTCAGTCAGTCAGTTAGTCAGTCAATCAATCCATCCCCTTAATCCCTAACAGACCAGCCTCTCCCATCCCTACAGATATCTCTACATCCCTCGACCAGCCAAGCCAACCATGTTTGAAAACTTCTACTACCGCTTCTACTTCTATTTCCACTTTCACTTCCATCTCAAGCACATCCCGGCACTCCTCGCCGCCTCCACGATGACGTTCGGTGGAATGTGGCCCTTGTTCGATGCCCGCGGCGCCATGCTAGAATTCGGCTTCCCACGCCGCATCGCGAACGCTCGTGCAGCAGCACCGGCATTCAAAGTCGGGAATGCCCGCACGACTGTTCTCGGCCTTTTAATGTTCATTTCCTACTCTCAAAATCAACTAGAGGTCGTCGATGCGATCATGGCAGTCACTGGGGCTTATTGTGGTTTAGTAGACAGTTACGTCGTGTGGAGGGAGGGAAACCCTCAGCAGGCTGCTTTCCGACTTGCTAGTTCGGCCTTCATCTCGGCTTGCGGATGTGGGGGGTGGACTGCCAACCGCTGAGATGGGGGTTTCGAGCACTGCGGATGCACTTGAAAGACAGCAAAACCACGTGGGTGGTGCGGACGAGGATACCTAGGTGACGATCTCTGCACAGATACATCGCTTCACATCTACGTAGCAGCTGTAAATCTATATTAGCCGCTGCTGAAGCAAGAAGATGGCTTTGCTGAGATTCCCAGGTCCTTTCCAGGCCAGCGGCCACCATTGTCCCCTTGATCAAACGTGACAACCTGCCGACGCCTTGCCTTCCCATTCTTCATATCGTCCACCATAGTAGGCAAGTCTTCGATTTTCCTGAAATCGACATTCGGCTGGATATTATGCCTCGCCGTGAACGCGACAGCTCTTTTCATGCGCTGCGGAACCCCAGTGCTGTCAGCCTTGATGCGGTATCTCCCTGTGATGATATCCAGAGAGTTGATCTGCAACGGTTCCGGCGCGATGCCGACGACCATAAGCAGGCCGTTGGTGCGCAATAGCTCAATGGCGCCGTCGAATGCCGCGTTCGCGCCCGAGAACACGGCCGCTGCGTGCACGCCCTTCCCGCTCAGCTTCCTGATCTCGTCCACGTACGTGTCGGCGCGCGTCTGCGAGTTGAAGACGGCATCTGCGCCGTATTCGGTTGCGGAGTTCAGCGAGTCGTCGCTGATGTCTACGCCGATCACATTGCACCCCATCGCCTTCGCGTATTGCACTGCGTATTGGCCTAGCCCGCCACAGCCCACGATGGCGATCCATTGACCGGGCTGCAGCTCGCAGCTGTCGATGGCGTTGAAAGCTGCGTCAATGTCAGTGACGTGGCCCAGGTTGTAGCCATCGCAACCGCAAGAGATCCCGGGGGTCTCGACCCAGGCCATCATCAGCCATAGATCCAAGAATGGATCTTAGCGCCAGGATGCGACCGACCGACTTACCCGTGATCCCCGCGCAAAACAACGGCGACGCACGTCTGACGTCGATCTCGGGCGGCAAGACAACGGCCGTATGGTAATCGACGAGGGCATATTCCTGGAAGAAGCCGTCCGTGTGGAAGCCCTGTTATAACACTGGAGTCAATAATGTCCACTTATAGTAACAATTACTCAGGGTTTCGGGAGCATGCAGGAGTGGAAGGAGCAGAAAATGCCCGTTAAGGAAATTTAGGGCTGTGAGACATGCCAAAAGGGGGAATAAAAGACTCCAGGGGACTAACCTGGCACGTGGGCAAGTCGGTGTTCTCGCAGCGCGAGTTATGGATCTGGCAGCCGTCGCACTCGTAGCAGACGTTGATGAAGTAATTGAACCCGACGGCGTCGCCGACCTTGAACCCCTTTCCCTCGGCCGAGGGATGGATCTCCTCGATGACCCCGGCGCCTTCGTGGCCCATCGTCACCGTCCTCCCGTGTCCGCGCGCAAGACTCATCAGGTCCGAGTGACAGAGCGATGCCGACTTGATCTTTACCAGGAATTGGTCTTTCGCCAGTTCCGGGATCGGCACGTCTTTGATGACGACCTTTTTGTTTTGCTTTTTGGAGGGCATGGAGTGGTCAGTCTCTCTCTCTCCCTTTCTTGACTCTCGCGATACGATACGTGCGTGGACGGTCGGCTTACAGGGTCCCACTGTCCGGCCTTCATAATGCCAATGATATATGCTTGTCGTCCCAATTACTCCCAAGGTTAGTTAGACTACGGGCTAGGTAGAACTGGGTGAAAGAGAAGGGGGAAAACTGGAAGGACTGACTGATTCTAGAGATTCTACGCAAATTCAAAGTAGGAAAGAAAGAGGCAGGCCATCAACCCGATCGAACACATAGCATAGAAATTTACGAGCAATCAAAGAGCCGAAGTTGGAGCACCATCATCAAGCGAGCTTCTAGAAACAGAAGATGACTATCTGTCGATGTGTGTATGAGATACGCGCATGGACAAATGAAATCGAGCGTAGCTATTCTACTAGGTATCTCGCTGTGCTTCTCGTCTACGACATTTGAAATAATATGAGCAACCCTCGCCTATAGGCTGCTCACCTTGGTATCCATGGACTTACATGAGGGGAAGTATGCAAGGGCGAGGAGCCGAGAGATGCGGAGTGGATAGGGGTTTGAGAGGAGAAGTTAGTTAGTATATTTTGTGTCAATTCGAATCACTTAATTCTTCAAGCAGTGTGGTCTAGAGTGATATAGAAAATAAATTATCATGTCCATATGTTTCTGATTAACTCTTAGTGCATATAGTATGTATCTCATGTGATATCGCATAGCGCAGACCAACCCTCTTTTTTACTATGTTACTACTTGATTGACCCTGACGACTACAGCTACGAAATACATCATACACTCCAATTTTCATTAATATGCCACCTGAGAGTTCAATCCATCCAGTTCTCTCGCGAAATTCCTATGTTGTGCAATCTGATACCAAAACTTCTGCAAGAAACCGGCGCCCTCCTTGGCGATCGTCACGGCACCCTTCAAGCTGTCAGGCGAGAGTTTAGCCATCGTCACCACGCCATAAGATTCAACAACCTTATCATTGTTGGACATCTCAACATCGGGCAGCAGCAATGCCTGCGTGAGCAATTGAACAGCTTCCCCAGTTGCGCCAATAGCCTTCAGGTGGCCAAAGGCTTCGCGGAGCCAGTGGATCGCTCGACCGCTCTTCTGGAGTGTCTGGATCGACCCGGAACCTCCTGGCACAAAAATTGCATCGAACATGGTAGAGCGCATGCCCTCGAGATGGTGATCAGGCTGCACACCGTTACCCGATGTCTTCTCGACGCCCCCGGGGAAGATCTCCGACCGCCGGGGAGCGATGGTAAATGGTAGGGCGCTCGAGGCCTTCAGGGCTGTTGTGATAGCGTCATAAGCAACCTTGTCGAAACCATCGGCGATGATGATAGCAACTCGACGGGTCGCTATTGTGGGCTTGGTGGGCTGAATCTCGGTCTGACTTAGATTCTTGGCCGTCTTCCCATGATTGACTCTTGTTGCCTTCGTTGGCTTGGTACCGCCAACCATTTCGGCGACGGTTTGGGCAAGCTCAAGGTCAATATCTGCCAGCCGCTGAGACATGCGTTCGTACACAATAGGATCGTCACAGTGATCCAATTCGAAGGCGAAAGCTGCCGCGGCATGCTTCTTCTCTGGGGGCGTCAGGCTGTTGTAAAATAACTGTGCTTGATTGAAGTGTTCTCTGAACTTGGCGCTCTTGGTCCTAACCTTGATACCCTGTACACTTTGGGGAGGGTCTTGGTATGCCCCTTCTTGAAGGGTGGCCGGAGGGCGGACCTCAAATCTGTTCGGCCAGTAGTTAACTGTCCCTTTAGTAATCGTGTGTCGCCCTTGGCCATCGCGGTTGAAGTTCATGACTGGGCACACCGGCCTGTTGATTGGCAGTTCCTGCCAATTAATGCCCAAGCGTGATAACTGGGTATCAAAATAGCTGAAGCTGCGGCCCTGTAGGAGGGGATCGTCCGAGTGCCCAATACCAGGAACCATGTGAGCAGTACAAAATGCAACTTGTTCAGTCTGAGGGAAGAATTCATCAACATTGCGGTTGAGTTCCAGTTCGCCAATGTATCGAACAGGTATAAGATCCTCCGGCCAAACCTTAGTAGCGTCCAAGATGTCAAAATCAAAATCGTGCTCCCTAGATTCCGGGATAGTCTGAATACCGAATTTCCACTTCGGATACGCGCCGTTCTCAATAGCTTCCCACAAATCCTTCCTGTGGAAGTCGGGGTCCTGACCAGCCAGCTTTAATGCCTCATCCCACACCAATGAATGGACACCAAGTTCTGGGGTGAAGTGGAACTTGACGAAATGACGCTCGCCCTTCTTATTGATGAGTGTAAATGTGTTAACCCCAAATCCCTGCATCATGCGGAATGAGCGAGGTATTGCTCTGTCAGACATTGCCCACATGTACATGTGGGTGGCTTCTTCGTGCATGTACACAAAGTCCCAGAAGTTATTGTGTGCCGATTGGCCCTGGGGAACCTCATTGTGAGGCTCGCTACAACACTCGGGGTCAGTAATTGCGAGTCTGAGCGTGGTCTGGAGGGTTTCGAGGTCGTTGGAAGTTTTCAAAACATGGATTTGGCCTGAAAAGGGACCTTCCTGCTCTAGAAGGGGCTAGAGCAGGACGAATATGACTCCGAGAATTACTCACGGTTTTACACTATGGATGAAATCCGGAAATTTGATGGAATCTTGAATGACTATTTGACGTGTTAGTTGAATGCTATAATACCCTTAATGATGAACCATTTTGTTACCGCGGGGATTGTTGAGGGGTATTGGAAAGGATGTGAATCTGTGATATAAAAACACATGAAACCGATATGAGGCCGTATACTCACAAAAGACCGGAATATTATTTCCAACTATGTCCCAATTTCCTTCGTTGGTCTGCCAGCAATCCGGGTCAGTAGTTGCAAATTTGAGTGTATCCGGTGAGTGCTTCAAACAGGCTGCAAGATATGATTGTGTCCCGAAAAGAAGCCTTCACCCTCTAAAAGTCACCAAAACAAGATGATAACTGCAAGAACTTACGTAAAATTTGACTGCGAAGCCTCTAACATCACGAACAGTATCGGCGCTGCCCCTCGAACCCTGGACTGTGGAGAATCGAACGAAAACGGGCGTCTCTCTCGATGTGTCTGTTAGAACGGGGGCGAATGTTACATCTTCTGCGCTCTCGAACAATCTAAAATTGCCGAATGCACCAGCACCACGGGCGTGGACGACTCGCTCAGGGATTCTCTCGTGATCGAATCTGTGAATCTGACCTAGTTAGTCTAGGCTGAACGCGGTGTTATTCGGTAGGGGAAACACGTACTTTTTCTCGCGCATAGCTATCTTCAAGTAGCATGGGACCAATCTTGTCATCTCGACTCACCCTGAGCCACTCATCCGCAGTCAGCTCCTTTACACCAAAATCGGTAGTGATTCGGTCGTTTTTGGAAACGGTGTGGGTGACCGAGTCCAGTTGAGCGATCTTTCGCCCCTTCTCGCCGGAAATCATGTTCTTGATTTTATCTACAGTCGACATCGACAGATCAAAGATGGGTACCTGTAGTTAGTGGTGGTTCCGAGAAACAGGTCAAATGAACTGATTGGGAAATTTAGGAGGTGCTGAGTTTTAAAAACTCTATGTAAAAGAGAGCATAGCATGTCTTTAATAATTGTAGAAACAATAGGGGCGGGACATCGCATTATTGACGTCACCTTTCATCGTGAGACTTGCCACAACAAGCCGTCTTGTCTAGTGCCGAAGAATGCTTTCTTTTTTTTCTTTTCTTGCGGGAATGCGGCATTCCCCATACAATCGACAAGCAAGGTCATGTGGAGTTTCTGATGACTTCACTTTTCGTCGATGTCGATGACAGAGTACTGATGTAATCGGGGAGCTTCTTGTCTGGCACGATAAAGACGTGTCCTAAACAGGATATACCTCTGTAGCTCTTTCTTGAGCTCCGACCAATCAAAATGCAGTCTTTTGAATCAAGCTGTCGAAGAGCTCCTTGTCCAATCCACCTCACTATGTAGGTGCTGCTTCGGCTAGGAAAGAACCTTGTTGGCGTTCTTCATGATAATGTAACAGACTACTTCACATGTGTTCGACATACCCGTAGGGCAATACATGCGTCACGGTCACTGCCCGGGGAACTAGTTATGTCGCAAAAGAAGAATCCAATAAGACACGAGTTCCTTACGTAAAGTGCTTGCAGGCCTCATCAAGAAGTACCTTGGTTCTGCTTGATCCTTGGAAACTCGGTATTTTGGTGGCGGCGATAGTGGATGGCGTTGTACGGGAGTTGTAAGGGAGGGCGATCTGGATATGTGATCCGTCGTTTGCAAAAGCGATGGCGGGCGTAGACTCTTTAGTGCTATATCCCGGATGTAGGAATGCAGTAGTGCGGAGGTTATTACCTACCTACCGCCTTGGTGGGCAGGAATACATGGAGAGAAAGAATGTGGCAACAGATGACTAAGGGACATAGAAACTCTAACTGTATATATGTATGTATGGCCGATAACGTTATGACTATTAAAAGAGAGGAGGAGAGGAACACCAAAGCAGAGCAGTCAGTATATTATACTCTATGATGGATGGTTTGTGTTTAGGTTGCGTAGAGGGGGCCTACATTCGGCCAATCACTAATGGTGTTAAAGCGTCCCAACCATGTTGTGGTTGCAAAAAGGACGAAACATAGTCGTACCGTGGATCGAACACGGAACCTTCTCGGGACAATGTACACATCTGTGAACGAGAAATCATAACCATTAGACCATACGACTTTAAGGCAAAGCTATCAGACTTGCGAGGTTGGGATCTAGCTTTTGTTCGGTAGCCATATACTGCAATGTCACAGTCTTACCGAGTCCCAAGCAAGTGCTAACCGAGATACCTACCTAGGTACTTAAATAATCTGGGTGGAATCAAGTTAGAACATTTCTAGCGATTCAATAACCCCCCCATCGAAAGACTACAAACATAGCTATTCATTCTTATTCCTGGGAAGGCATTAACCTGGTGAATTCTACCACCCTATAATCGGATACCTAGATGTGGCGTTGTACGGGTGGCTTTGTGTAAAAATTAGGTGCTACTTAAGGTACACATGTATATATGTAGGTCATGATCTCTTAGTAGGTACCTGGGTACTAATAGTTACTCACCCGTCTATATTAACTATGGTACTCAACAAGAAGAGCAGGCTGCCTCGTCTTTTTTTTTTCTTCCTAACTCTCTTTTCCCTTCCTATCGAGAATAATGTAACAAGTTGTAGTGGAGCAGCCGAAAAAAGCAGGAATTACGAATGAGGGCCTCTCATTTGAGATATAGTCTCAATTAATGGCAAGATCAAACACATACGACCATAGGATCTGGAGAACGCCGGGTCCCGTTCGCTCCCCTGTAGCTAAGCCAGATACCGCTAGATTAGTAGTTGGGTCGGTGACGACCAGCGAATCCCTGGTGTTGTATGTTTTTTGTTTGGCGACTAATCACGTCAAATTTCCGACTCGAGTCTCGGCTCGTGTGGGATTCCTGGGTACCAGCTCCTCTTGGCGGCGTTATATCGGCCCCAGATTGACTGACGCCGGCTCTGACACCGAGCCTTACTTTACGACCGTCTTAGTCTCCTTCGTTCGGTTTTCAGTTTTTAGGCACCTCGATACGCCCCACGCGCACGCATTCATGGCGGCGCATCTAGCTGGCGAGGCCCAGCGAGGCCCAGCCCTCCCTCGTCATCTTACACCTGTTCTCTCTTTCCTGACGCCGTCTCTCCATCTCAGCAACAGTCGTGATTCTCTAGCATTCGGAGAATAGTCATTGACGTCATGCAAGCCTTGCCGTCGCCTAGCTCTTTAAAAGCCACGGACCGTGCCTTTACCTCAAAGTTCGCACGCTTGCAACGAAGACGTGGCCAAGAGACGGAGGTCAGGAAGGTTCTGGTCAGAGACCGCATCTTGGTTCCAGCTCCTATAAAATTTTGGCTAGAGAGCGCAGACCGCAACAGTAATTGTGAGCTTGCGAGATGTTAGTACCTGCGAGTTCAGGGAATTCTGACTGTTTGCGAATATTGTTACCTATCTATTTTTGTCAGACCGGTAGAGAGAACCCACAGTTTCCGAGTTTAGGTCATCGTCAGACCTTAAGCGCCCCTTTCCTGTATGTGACCTCGTTTGGTGCTTGAACGATAGGGCGTGCCGACGTACCTTGGAAAGAACTGCCTACAGATCTGCCACGCATCGGCGAAGGCGGCATTGGCTTGATGGCCAGTTCCGTATAGAGGGAGGGCAGGGTCTATATTAGAAGGCACTACTAAAACTTACGAAGTGAGGCGCCAACAGGATTGCAGATTGAGGATGTTTCTCTTCTCTCTCTCTCTCTCTTTTAGTACAACAGCATAAGAACGAGCAGTCGGCTAGAATGAAAGGACACAATAATATAGATAAATAATCGTTCGGATCATGTTCCTATAGCTTTAATGTGGCTACACTGGCAGTGGGAATAGCTTTATGTAAGACCCGGCGTAGCCAGTCGACCCAGCCACCTGGAGGAGTGTTGTAAACTATAGATGCTAGTTTACCATAGACCAGAAATCCATCCTATCCATCATGGAATGTGAACGACGCCAACCATGGATCATGTCCCCATCTTATCCACCACCAGCCGCTAGAAAGAATAGTTGGGCTCGTAGCTGGTCTCCTGTTTCAACAATTCGCTCCGTCATCCGTGCATGTTCCCGTGCCATTTTATCGCGTGTATCCAGAATATGGCAGTGTTCATCTGGGAACTCTTCATCATACCACGTAGGCCGGAAAACAAGATTCATTATTACGACCATAATAATAAAAACAATAGTGAAGTAAACTAGCCAGAAAAAAATCCCGGAAGAACCAATGCGTATCGTAAATCGTCCCATTATTTATAAAATAATGACAGACGATAAGGTAGAGCAGGGCCTTAGCAGTCAAAACGCTGGTCTTCTTCCAGCACATCCAACACGTCCGGGTTTTTGCCATCTTATCCAGCCCACAACAATTCGTGATAAAGTGGATGTTAAGTGGTGGCCGGAATCTTGGTTTTAATGGTGCGGGAACCTTATCTGGTTCTGTCCTTCGCTAGGGAAATGTTATGGTGAAGTATGGGTAGAAGTATGCAGTAGGTGAAGACAATGTATTGAACGGGAATCAAGGCTGACGACCTGGCATTAGCGGAACCTTCAAAATGCGGGCTCCCCTTGCTGAACCACAGCAGAAAATGTTGCTCGATGGTTGTTTATAGGTTGCCTGTGTGGATTTCTGTACTTGGGTAGGGAGATACATTAGCACGAGGAGGGGGGTATAGGAGACGATCACCAAGATGGTTACAGACTTTGGAGACAGTCTCAGAAATATGATATTCTTTTGAACACCTTAGTTGTAATAGAGTCACTATCCTAAGGTAGTCTCGGACTTGCAACATAGTTTCTAAAAATTAGAGATAATCTCTAAAATTTTTTATTTTATTTATTCGGTCCTTTTTTGTCACAGCGTTACAATCTACGGTTATAATATTACAGTTTACAGTTACGATGTTATAGTAGACAGTTATAGCTAGCTAGGTAGGTTCGAACTACAAGTCTATAGTTTACGGTTACAAAGTATTACTATTAGACTACGGGTTAGTCACGCGTGAAAAGAAAGTACTATAATTAAATAATATAAGGCCTCTGTTTCTGTAGAAATATGGCAGTTGCAAGTGGTTGTAAGTGGTAGGTGTAAGTGGTGGTTGAAGGTGGTTGCAATTGTAGTTTGGTTGGAGGGGAGCGGGGGGTCCATATGGCTAGGTAGGTCAGTATGGGCTAGATAGGTCTGTATGGGTATGGTCTCGAATAGCTGTGACGGTCTTGAAGAGCTGTGATTGTCTCGAAATAGCTGTGATTGTCTCCATTTTTTGTAACTATTTTCCAAAAAACATTATTTCAACAAAAAACCCAGTTTTATATACAAGACTAGCACTATAATTGTCTTAAAAAATAAAGAACGTTTTAAAAAATATATATGATAGTCCAAAGTTCGTGATCATTACTGTGACTGTCTCCTATACCCTCCCCCTCGCGCTACCTAGAATGGGTAAGCGATGTGTTGGCGGCGCTTTTAAAGGTATAAACTTAAAAGGTCTTTTGCTCTTATAGGGTGGTACCCTTATCGCACTGCTAGCCCCTCCTTTATCAGGCACGCGACCCAGTCTGCCAGCTCAGGCTGCCTGCATGGCGTCTTGACTCGTCCGTCAGGCGTGTCCCTCGTGCCTGGCCTGTGTCAGATACGGTACCTAGGTCGTAGTTAGTTCCGGATAGGGAAGGTTCCTTGCTAGCATATCTGCCTCCGTGCTACACTGAGAATAGGTGTGATTTCTGCTCCTCTCTGATAATCAATGACTTGGCTTGGTCACAACCTCGGCCCGCTAGCCAAGCCAGGCATCAGGGCTGGCCAGGGTTGGCTGGACAATGCAGGCTCCGTGACTTGGCTGCCAGTCAGGTCCTCACAGGTCCTCACAGGTCCCTACCCCGGACATCGGGGCTTAGTTTCGTCATCTCTCAACACGACCTAACCTACCTGCCTTCCTGCTGGGACTCCTACATCTTTCTCTTAACCTTCTTCCTCTTCATCATTATCATCCTCATCATCATCATCATCATCATCAACCTTCTCCATCACTAATTGTTTATCATATTCCTTCATCCCCTTTCCTCGACTATTATCTCTCTGTAGCAGCTGTCCGAGGCAGCTACCCACCATGAGAGTAGCCGCACAGGCACTGTTGCTGGGCGCTTCTACGGCTGCTCTCGCCCAGGAGCAGAAAGTCCTCGCCAACTTCGGTCATGCAGCCCAACAACCTCTAGAGCATGTCAGCGATGCCATCAGGAATCCTCTCGAGCATATCACCGAGGCTTTCGGGGAGATGCCTGCCGCAGCCAGGGGTCTCTGGGACGAAATGAGTCTGTTGGTTCCTGGCTTCGTAGAGAAGGCGAGCAACCTTATCTCCCGCCCGAAGCCACATACCCGCAAACCGGACAGCGAATGGGACCATATCGTCAGAGGTGCCGACGTGCAAAGCATGTGGGTTGAGACCGACGGTGTAAAGCACCGCAAGGTAGACGGTCCGGTTGAATCCTACGATCTCCGTGTCAAGGCTGTGGACCCTTCATCCCTCGGCATTGATAAGGTGAAGCAATACAGCGGCTACCTTGATGATAATGAGAACGATAAGCATCTCTTCTACTGTGAGTTAAGGAAAACCCCAAGGTGTTATTACAACGATTACTGACGGGTAGGAAGGGTTCTTCGAATCGCGCAACGACCCAAAGAACGATCCTGTTGTCCTATGGCTGAACGGTGGACCCGGCTGTTCATCAATGATGGGTCTCTTCATGGAACTTGGCCCATCTAGTGTCGATAAGAATGGTTCACCCAAATTCAATGACTACTCATGGAACAGCAACGCCTCCGTCATCTTCCTCGACCAACCCGTCAACGTTGGCTACTCCTACAGCAGTGGCTCCGTCTCGAACACTGTAGCGGCTAGCAAGGACGTCTATGCCCTCTTGACTCTCTTCTTCGAACAATTTCCCGAATATACTGAACAACCATTCCATATCTTCGGAGAATCCTATGCTGGCCATTACATTCCAGTATTCGCTACCGAGATCCTGTCCCACAAGAATCGAAACATTAATCTCCAGAGCATTGCCATTGGCAATGGTCTTACAGACCCCCTCTCCCAATATACTCAGTACCGCCCAATGGCTTGTGGCTCGGGCGGCTACAAGGCAGTTCTGGAACCAAGTGAATGCCAGTCAATGGACAACTCTCTTCCGCGCTGTCAGTCGCTCCTCAGGTCCTGCTACAATACGGAAAGCGCGTGGAACTGTGTCCCTGCTACGATCTATTGTAATAATGCTCTAATTGGTCCATATCAGCGGTCGGGAATGAACGTCTACGACATTCGCGAGGAGTGCAAAGACCGGGAGAACCTGTGCTACACCGAAACAGCATGGATTTCTGAATATCTGAATCAGAACGCAGTAATGAAGGCAGTCGGTGCCGAGGTGGATGACTACTCAAGTTGTAACACCGACATCAACCGAAACTTTGTGTTCCAAGGTGACTGGGGAAAGCCGTTCCATCGCCTGGTTCCGGGCCTCCTGAAGCAGATCCCGGTTCTCATCTACGCTGGTGACGCTGATTACATCTGCAACTGGCTCGGCAACAAGGAATGGACGGAAGCACTTGAATGGCCTGGTCAGAAAGACTACAACGGCGTGGAGTTAAAGGAACTCTTGCTCGAGAACGACTCGTATGGTCAGGTGAAGAGCAGCGGCAACTTCACCTTTATGCGCATTTACCAGGCTGGTCATATGGTCCCATTCAACCAGCCCACAGCATCTCTTGACTTCTTTAACCGATGGGTTGGCGGAGAGTGGTGGAAGGCATAAGGCATAGTTTTGGTCGGGATCGCTTAACATGACGAGAGTGGCACGTTTCATAGAAGTATCAATCGTAGAATGCTAGGCGTTGTCTGCTTTTGCCTCCTTTGGAATATCTCTATTTAGGGCTATAACCAATACTGAATTATCGAAATAGAGAATGTGCTCATGCTCAATCCCATATACTTTCTAAAGCTAGTTGTGAATAGGTATAGACAAGGAGAAACAAGTCGACCAACCTCAAATACGAGTTGTGTATGAATGACACTGAGTACAAATTGGTTGAAACTGATGTGACAAACGATAAATTACGGAGACCTCGACACCAAATGGCCAACTAGATTCCGTACTCAAAGATCGCTGTAGTTACTCTAGTCTCGTACGCACTTGTCATGAATGAAAAGGGTAGCCGGCTCAAGATCAAGGGATAGAGCAAACCTGACCGAGCATGGCAGAAGACTGACAGAATTATTGAATATTTTTGCGAAAAAAAGGGAGGGAAAAATACACAAAGCCCTTTGTGTGTCTCCAACTGTGCCCATGCCTTCAAGGCTGTTTCTAGTCGTGACCTCTTTGAGTTGTGGCAGGAACCTGGATACTTGAAGTATGCCTGCGTGTCTGGCAACTCTCTACTAGCGGGACGAAGCCAGGTACTGGTCTCTGCTAGATGGGTATTTTTACGTGGTAGTTCGAAGACAGGGAGGTAGCTGTGAGTATGCTGTGATGATATTTGTCTTTTGAGAATCTCCAATCAGTTGGTGAAGGTGTCGTCTTTGTTATCAGCAGCAGAATTTAACACAATCTGTGCGATCAGCCACATCAGCCACAATGCGTTCGCCACATTACACTCGGTACTCTTGTGTTCCTTGTGTATGTATTGGTACCTGATTGATAGTCCCACAAGGAGTGCACGGTGACGTATCGGTCCCTTCTAATAATTTCTGGTAGAACAACTACACTAGGCTAGGTAGTCTAGAGCCTTATAGGGATACACCATATGTCTTTAGGCAACCCACACCTCTTTTTGTTGGTCATTATCCTTGCATTAAGTGAGGTCATGGTGCCACTAAGATCATGAACTAGCAATTGCGGCACAGAAATTGCAAACAAAACTTAACTCCCGTGATGATCTCTACGTAGTATACTCAAATCAGGAGAGGGAGAGAAGTACCTTGTAGGATTTATTCATAAGTGGAACCATACTAACGCAGTGGGGTGGGCGGTCAGAAGCTATATTTGCCAAGAAGCCGCTCGCAGAGCTTAATTTTAAAACGATCCACCTACAGAGGCCGCCCAGGAACTCACCAGCAGAATCGATCGTCAGGAACTGGAATAAAATGGAGACTGGACGGCAATATCGGGTCGGAAGGTTGTGATTCTATGCGATGCCGACTACTTAATACGTGTACACTAAATACACGTAAACATAGTCCATGGTTAGGTATTGTACCTAGTCGTGTAGGCTTGGTGGTTATGAACCGGCGTTACAGATCTTATATTTTCTATGGATTTCACCATACCGACTGCGCCGTATCCGTACCTATTCGTAGATGTCATAGGTAGCGCCATCTTGGTGGAATTTGTCATGGAGCGGGCGTACAGGACTATGCGTAGGTACCAGAAGCAAGTGCGCGTGTAGGTTTTGCGGGACTTATACGCATCCGCGTATCCGTGTTGTTCACGCATCACGTACACTAGATATTAGTGTAGTGGAACCAACTCACCAGCCTAATAATTCTGGGGACAAGGCTTTAAAGAATATCGCTTGGCTTGGCCTTGAATCACCTAAGAGGCAACCTGGCACTTGACTAACTGACTGCCTTAATCCATTGGATAGTTAACTGATTTCAACAGACTATTTTACAGAATGTGCAATACGGTGGCCTGACATTACAGATGGCTCGAAACTGATTGACCATTCAGCATTGACAACCACTACAGCATAAATGATGGTACGTGACCCCGGAATGCTGAACCTGCAGGGCTTTATTACTGTTACTACCTACCAGTAGGTAAGTACACTATTGGACAGCACCTGCAGACGTACAGCGGTATGGTATCACGAGATATACCTACATAGTATCAAATCGAAGCATCATGATTGATAGGTGCTGCTGTAGGTACCTAAGGACTGGCGGCATTGGACCTCACCCACCTTCTCTTCCAAATTGGTCAAAGATGATGAGATGCATAGCTGAGTTGTAACTGAGTTCCATCAATGGTTGTTGCTGAGTATTAGACTGGTTTACAAACGTGACAAAAATGCTTCCGCAGCTTGAGTGAGCGAATACACTAAGCACCTATTGATAGTGCTGCGGGCAATAAGATGTATACGTATTAACCGTTGTTTCCAGTCCGAGTACCTGCTGCTGTACACCTGGGTGTGAGTGACAATACACCTTATATAGCCTGCAAGTTATATTGCAGGTCTGCAATCTCGACCGCTTCAAAAAAACGCAAATTGTCGCATCTGTCAAGGCCACAAACAAGGCACCTACTGTCATCCTTGCACCTCACTCCATGTAGCGTAAGCCCACTACCTCGCAGTGAGGTAACCGAGATAGAAAATATGTTGCAGTTAGTGTAGGGAACCCCAGATCTTTAAAGACCAGGGAAATTCTACTTGCTGTGTACACTATGATATTTGTACCCATACACAGCCTATGTGAACATACCTAGGTAAACATACATACACTCGAGCAGGCGCACTTGTGCTGTAGTGTAGTATTTACGAAATGATATTCTTGACTTGCCTTGGGTAATTGATGGTCTTACACTACATGTAGGGAGTATACATGCTTGAGTCCCTACACTAGGTAGGTAGGTAGATAGTAGTGTACTAGGACAAATTCATTAATACACACATGTAGCGTAGTAGGTACCTACGTCCCTGTTAAAAATGGTAAATCAGAAGCGAGAAGCGAACTTTCACTGCCCAAAGTCACAAAGATTGGAAGTCCGAAGGGTCCGCACCCATGGTACCCATGCCTGCCAAGACAAAGCTATGCAGTCCCAATGTTCCTCCCCCTGTAAAAGTAGGTCATGTCTCCTACAAGCCAAGCGATACTACACTAGACTACCGCCTCCGGCTCCTTATACCTACTCCCTGTTCCTAGGGCGGCGGGTGCGGTACACTACACTACCGTACGTACAGCAGGCGTCTTCGAAATCCTCTTGAACTGCCCTCTCCACCAACATTACCATATTGCTACCTAGTGGATTATCATATACCTACTTAGTCTCCTACTGCCGCTTTCCCTCGAAGTCGCTTCCTCTGCTCACTCATCAAGAAGCCATCTCGACCAGGGGACCTTTCCCGGGCGTACTACTCGCATGTAAAAGGCGAGGGAAAACAGAGCACCGTCCCCCGCTTGCTACCCTTGTAAGTGGTCGTCGTGGAACAAGATCCCGCTCCCTGCAGTGTACCATCTCGCTGTCCATCCCAACCGAGTCGATCCAACGAGGAATAGGATTGCATCGCAGATTTGGACCCTGAACCTGAACCACACGCCCCCCTGGTCACACGCTTATCTCTCTGTTTCCCCCCTTTCCCCATCCAGCCTCTATCAGTCATTTCAAAATCTCGCTGTTGTTGTGACTGTCGTCGTCGTCGCTGTCGTCGTCGCCGTCGTCAGCCGATTCTCTCCATCCTGGTGAAGCTTCAATTGCACTTCAACTCATCAGATGAAGGAGATTCGGCCATCCTACGTCCACCTTCATGACACAACTCCGGAGATTCGCTGCCTCTTGGCATCCCCTTAGCAGCGTCACGTATACTACCCTCTTCCTCCTCTTGCTCTGGACAACATTCCAGAGGTTCATAGTTGGTACAGTCTTGATCCTTCTCCTTCCTCGCGCCGCGGGTGGTCTTGGCATTTCCCCGTGACTTTACTGACATGACAGCAGGTCAAGAAGACCCGAACAGATGTCGCGCACTATTAACCGATGGAACATGGTCGCCTGCGGCCGACAGTCCGCACGACGCGCAGAAATGGGAACCGAACGGTTGTCGCATGGTTGAATACTCGAGTGGTGCCATACACGACTGTTTAGTTGGTCGCAAATTCGTCCTAGCTGGAGATTCTACCATTCGACAAATTTTCTGGGCCGCCGCCAGGAAACTTGATCCCAAGTTAGCCGCAGCCGAGCTGAAGGAGATCATCGCGGCGGATGAAAAGCACAGAGACCTTTCGTTTAATGCCGAGGGTGTTAAGCTGGAGTTCATCTGGGATCCATGGTTAAATTCGACTACATTGAAAGACACACTTGAAGCTTTTTACACGCTGCCTACCTCCCCGCGGAAATCGGCTCTGGTGAAGAAGGAGGAACAATCCCCAGCCCTCATAGTACTAGGCTCTCCTGGCTTATGGGCGGCTCGCTACGGCGGAGATGATTACATGACCCTATTCAAGGACGGAATCAACTCGATCTCGTGGTATTTATCGTTAGCCTCGGAGGCGAGTACCACAAGGAGCAGCTCACTATCTGCATTACCGAACAGAAATGAAGGATACAGATCTGTACCAAACCACATATTGCTAACTCCAGTCCAAGAACCGGCCTATAGTGCGCTATCTAACAAGCGCACCGAGACGATCACGCCCGAACGTATCGATAAGATGAACGATTATCTCTCTCACTTACCCTCAAACCAGACGTCTCATGTGGTTTGGGCCTTCAACCGAATGATGCAAGAATCAGGCCAGTCTTTCGACAGTGATAGTTTACATGTGGAGGACAACATAGCCGATCTCAAGATTGATATTGTACTCAACTCCCACTGCAACAACCCGGCTGTTTTGGAGGACCGTTCTTTCAAAGGCACATGCTGCATTCAGGAACCCTCGAATTACTTATTCAACCTTGCCTTAATTTTCTTGTGCGCCGTTATGTTATACACACCAAAATCCATGCCAAAATTTATCCGACCTGAGCTTCTCACGGCAACCCGAGACATCCTTGTTACAGTAGCTTGGTGTTGGCTGTGTGATGGGACTCTCCAGTTTAGTAAACTGGAGCGTCATTATCACCAGGGCGCCTTCATTGTCATCTGCTTGATATGGCTAGTGGGCAGCTCTTCTGTGTTGCACAAGCTCGTTGAATCAACAAGCGAGATACCGTGGTCGACTGTCAAGGACTCGAAGAAAGAAATTGCAAATACTAACGAGGAAAACAAATTCCTCTCGAGAGCTCAAACCGACGAAATCAAGGGCCTGATGCAAGGGATCATTCTTCTCTATCACTTCAACTATGCTTCTCAAACGCTGTGGGTGTACAAGCTCGTCAGAGTGCTCATATCAATGTACTTCTTTCTGTCCGCATACGGCCACACACTGTATCTTTTGAGAACGGGCGACTATTCTTTCAAGCGGGTAGCTGTGGTTCTCTTTCGCATCAACGCCTTGAGCGCTCTACTCCCCTTCATGATGGGCACGAGCTACAGCTCCTACTATTTTGCCCCCGCAGTTACATTCTACTATCTGGTTATATATATAATGCTCCGAACATTGCAGGAAAGCAACTACGATCCGTGGCCGCTCGGTATGAAGGTGCTGGTAACGGCTAGTTTCACCAGCATGTTGATCACAACCCCTGGCTTTCTGGAAATGGTAACAGACATTCTTGGCACAGTCTTCCGAATGTCTTTTGATGTACAGGAACTGCGCTTCCGCCTCGCATTAGATCGATACATCGTCTTCGTCGGTGTCACTGTAGCAAGTCTTGTCCACACGGCGACATTGACCGATGCACGAGAGGTTTTCACAACCAAGGGGTCTCCTCACTTATTTGACTCGGGCCGCCCCCGGTTTTGGGTAATTTGTTCGGCAGGGTTGGCGCTTTTCCTGTTTTTCACGCAGTGGGGCCTCTCCTCAAAGCAGTCTTACAATGCTGCACATCCGTATATTTCGTGGATCCCTGTGCTGGCTTTTGTCACGCTTCGCAATCTATATACACCAGCGCAAAAGGTGTTCCTCGCCATACCAGCAGCGCTTGGCCGCATCTCTCTCGAGACGTATGTCTTGCAATACCACATTTGGCTGGGTGGCGATGCAACTGCCCGATTAACTCTGGGTGGCTTCGAAAATGCGTCGTTCCCCTTCTTTCTCATTGAGAAAGCCCTAATCACCACGCTGTTCATCGGAATGGCAGCACTCACACATCGTGCCACACGCACATTAGCGAGTACGCTCTCTGAGCTCGGGTTCCTAGTGTTCCTAGTTGCATTATGGGTCGGCAATCTCATTTACACGTAGGTATAGCATAGCGTGCGTGAGATTTTAATGCATAGAGGTAATGGCGACTTGATTTTCGATTTTTCGCTTTTCAAACGACAAACGGACGGCATAGGGTAAATCGACTGTGGGAATTCCAGTCGGCTTCAACACGGTTTTCATACGAAAGAGACATAGAACGAGCAACTAGCATAGGCATCGCGTTGCGTGTATCGGCGTCCTACTTGAAAGACTCAGAGCAGAAATTGCATGAGCACATTCTAATGATGAATACATCTCGAGAGCCATCTGGCGAGGTGGAAAGGCTCTCTCGTTTGCTACATAGCATATTGCAAGCCAGCAGGCGGTACGGTGATACGGCGATACGAATCGACGGTTTTCTAACCTCCCTGTCTGCCTACTTATCTAATGGATGGAGTTGTATGGATTATGCCTTTTCAGCATATCAGGGCTAGCTACTACCACTATCTATAGACCTATAGCCGCCTTCGACGAAAGGTTGTGCTTTGCTGGCTTCATTGTATGGGGTTAGGCTACGCTGGGTAGGATATATAATGTTAATGGGTTAGAGACGATATCAAGATTCACAATCCAATGGAAACTTATTGTACACTATAAACTTGGGCTCCTGTTTCGCATGATCTGCCTCTCTAGTGTGAGCTTCAGATGTGTTCTACCAGAAGCTTGTATCTCATAAACTACGCGCCCGTGATGTGAATGAAGCAATGTATTATTGCCCACCGAAGATCAAGTCAGGCAGATAACGATGTGAGTTTCCTATCTGGCGAGTTTGTTGTGCAACATTCAAAATACTGGGGTTTATGATAAATAAAACCTGTCCACGGGTCGTAGATAAAATGAAAGCAAACAAGCAAGCAAGCAAGCAAACCGGCGGCTGCTGGGAACACCAGAACTCCCTTTGCCCTCTTCCATTATCCTCCTGTCGGAAAACGCGGCCAGTTCATGATTGATAGATGGACAGATAGACATATTTGCCTCTGACCCTGCTGTTCCATATTCATGCCATGTGCTTCCCTGTGTACTGCCCTCCGTAGCCCTGTTCGCTATTTTGCCTTTTCCAGTCCTGTTCCGTCCCGTCACGTGCCGTGTCTGTCGACTTGCTTAACCCCTAGATAACGCCGGAAGAAGATAATCATCGAAAAGAGAGAGAGAGAGAGAGAGAGAGATAGAGACAACGGCCCAACTCCAATTGTATCGTCCCTTATGCGTACAGTCTGACGTGGTCTTCGTCATCGTCACCTGGAAATGCATTCCCCGCCGAAAACGCCGGCGCAGGCAGAGGCTAGACCGCCAAGTGCAGCGAGGCCCCAGATGAGCGACGCAGACTCCCAGTCGAGGTCCTGCGGAGGAGGCTCGTCGCCTTCAAGCGTCGATCTGGCGGTCGCGGGGGTCGGTATGTAGGCGTTGTCCTCCTCTGCCTCTCTGGGCTGCGATCGCCGCGGGGCTCGAGGTATTAGTGACGTCTCCTTTTCTGTGCCATCCGCGGCGGCTTGCGTTGTCTTCCGGGGGCGGCCACGTCGCCGCTTCGGAGGGGAATAGGGTGCGTGGGCATCCTCACTTGTCACGCTCGAGTTCGTCGCGCTGCCTATTCGCTGTCGCGCACGAGGCTTCATATCGTGTTCCCGTTCATGGATGCTATCCTGCTCTTGATTCAACTCCGCCTCGCTGGGTTCTCGGAAACCGGGGACATCGTTTCGGAGACTTCCTTTTTTTGAACTCGTCCACTCCAAGCTGGATAGGTTGGAATTGTAGAAGGGGATAGAAGAGCTCATCATGTCCCGTACATTGATGGCACGGACGGCTGCCCATAGACCTAAACTCAGCGCACATAGGAGGACATCCCAGCTCACAGCGGCAACTCCGGGGTGTTCGGATCTTGATCCGAGAACTTTCCCCACAGCGTTGGTGCTCCGTTCCCACCGTGACCGCTCATCTACATCCCAGGGGAACAGAGCGCTATGTCGGTGGTAGTGTGAATTGGGCTCATTCGAAAGCAGCGCTACGAGACTCGTTTTCGCATGCAATGCAAATGCGACGGCTGACAAAAACCTAAACAACTTCTTGAGTGATTCGTAGGCGCCGTGTGGGTGCTGCTGAATGCGCCCCCAGCGGACTGGTATGATCTTAGGGATAAGGATGGGCAAGAAACTCGAAGCACGAGCTAAGAAAGCCACCTTCGAGAAGGTAGATGTTCCAGCCGTGTAGGGCAGAATCACTGTCAATCCAAAGTTCAATGCTATGGCTCCGTAGAAAAGTGTAACATTAGGAACCCAACCGATCGGTTTCGGCTGTATCAACTTGTTGCGAAGGCGAGTCCATGTCGGTGTAGGCAGTGGTATAACTGGCAGCTGGAGATCTCCGTCGCCTGCGGGCAATGGTGAGGGCGTGAATAGGAGGGCTAGAAAGAAGAGATTCTGAGCGAAAGATAGATTAACTAAATGAGCCAGGGCGAGGAAGGCCGTCAGTAGAGGAATTTTGCGACGGCGACCTTCGGTCGCTAGCATTACGCTGAAGGCTGTTATGCCCAAATTAATCTGTTGCGCCCACCAGAAACGACGGGCGGTCTCGGCAACAATCTCGAGAGCGTCAATGTATATGGGCGTATCACTCAACCACTGTGCAATGTACAGCAGCTGGCCCGAGGTTTTGTTATCTGCGAGATAACTCCCGTCTTCACCCAAGAGCCTGCGACGATGTTAGAATGCAGCCGCTCTTCCATGCTGTCTCATCTCGGTTGACCATACCGTTGTGCCATGTCAAGGCCATGCTCATAAGCCCAGATTCGGTATGATAGAGTTACATACTTGGCAGAGCAGTATATCGCTGCCAAAAATGCTGTAATTGCGAGCCCGAGAAACAATGGCGTCAACCTCCTGCGCTGGCGGATGCGAGATCGCGTGTTCGAGACAGGACCCAATGACTTATACGACGTGTATAAGCTGTCACTGACAGCATATGTCAAGTAAACTATGGAAGCGAGGTGGCCTGCAGCGAGTATCAAGGGAGGGTACCTGTGCGGGGATCAGTCGATATGTTGTTGCTCTCCTTACATAAATCATTGGGTTTTCTTATTACCTGACCGCATGTATGAAAGGCACTGGCGCCATTCTGAGAGATGGAGATATCCAAGTCGGTAGGAATAGGTATACGTAGAGGTCGTGGCAGTCTTGGTAGCGAGTATCTGCCACATGGCATAGGGAGATGCCCGTATAGTGCGATCCCTACCGTACCTTATTCACATGAATGCGAGGCTACTCTTTTGAGAACGAGTACGAGTACAAGATGGAACTTAAAGAATCGGGTTAAAACCTAGAATTACTCAGAGTAGAAAACAAGCAACAGAGATGCAAGACGAGGAAAGCGAGTCGGATACCTATGTCGATCCCGCCGTCCCTTGCCGGAGGCTAGTATGACGACATGTCTCCCTTGCAGAGAGTCCCGTCGCACAAGCCGCGAACACGGGCACCGATGACACGCTAGCAAACCATGCATGCCTGCACCGTAGGCTGCAGATTGCAGACTGCAGCAGCAGGTTGAGCCCCTCTATCGAAACATCTGAAAAGCACCTGGACAGCCAGCAGGACCACATTTCCACTGGTGAATGGGTGCCAATCAAGGAATCGCCGTTTGAAACCGCCATCCCCGGCAAACCTGACCGAAACTCACCATTTACAATACATACCCTATCTCGAGACACGATCGCGAAGCTTGACTCTTCACGGCCCCGAAGCTATCATTTCTCGAACCTCGCATTCAATGGTCCGCGTGCCCCCCCAACCATGTACCACTTAGCAAAAGGCCTGTACCGGCTTGCGACCAGCAAAGAGGGTTAGTTGCGCCGTCGCATTCCAGAGCCCGCCGATTATTCCCGACTGCCATCTACCCGCAGCGCTTCATCATGTTCTAACCTGGGATCGCGGCAGAATATTCCGTCATCCTCCTCGGCCTCGACAACGCCGGCAAGACAACCTTCCATGAACAGACGAAGTCGCTCTTCTTGCCCGAACATCCAGACCCTAAACTGAAGACCGTGCCCACCGTCGGCCAGAACGTCTCGACCCTCACCCTCCCCGACATGTACCTCAAGATCTGGGATGTCGGTGGTCAGCTGAGCCTGCGCAAGCTATGGCAGAGCTACTACGCCAGCTGTCATGCCATCGTCTTCATCATCGACAGCACTGACATCGGCGACGGCAACATTGAGCACGACAGCTCCGGCCGCCTTGACGAGTGTCGCCTGGTCCTCGAGGACGTCTTGCAGAACTCCGAAACTGAAGGTGTGCCGCTGCTCATCCTTGCCAATAAACAGGACCGCGAGGATTGCCTCGAGGTAGTCAGGATAAAAGAGGGACTCGTCAAGAAGGTCTTCGAGGGCGAAAAGGCTTCCAGCATTCGCGATTCGAGAGTGCTACCGATCAGCGCGCTAACTGGGACTGGTGTCCGGGAAGCTATCGACTGGGTTAGGTCTCGAGTGAAATGGAACAAGGAGTCAAGACCACCTGTCATGAGATAGAGACCATATCACGCGGCGCTAATTTTCTAATCGAATTCGAATGCGTTCTGGGCTTGCATTGAGCGGCATTGGGGCAGGCGTTAGGATTGTTCAGAAGAAGCTTCCATGGTATTTGGCTTCTACATGTTGGGTATCTTTATTGTTATTATCAACTCATAGGCACCACGAATGCTACCTCTCATTTTCCGCAGACAGTTCCACCATCAATCCTCCCTTATTTCTCCTCTGAAGGTCGTCGGCTAGTTTCGCATCGACCAGTGTCGAGAACTCCTTCACCTTGGTGACAGCAGCGCTCGCACATTGTATCAGGGATATAGCTTCCACCGGTGTACCCCCTAGCTTGGCGACCTGACAGATTTCTCCATGCTTGTTAAGACTGATAGTGCAGCTGCTCACTCGTAGCTGCTCCTCTAACAAACTGGCATCGACCAGCACAATCCCTCCGTTTTCGCCGTAGAAGCTGAATGTAACGCAGAAGGGCGAGTGCAGCCAACTAAGCGGCACTGGCTCTCGCTCCGCCGGTGTGTAGATGGTCACAGTATCCCCTTCCATGCTCATGTCTGGTTTTCTGAAATGTCGCAGCGCCGCTACCACGGCCAAGCATGACGGGTCGATCAGGTTGCCGTCGTGCGAGAGAACATGGAGATCCACTCGGATAGACCAACACTTTTGTCCCGCAACAAGGCACAATGACTCGAGATCGAGGGCGTTGGATCGACGGACCGTCTTCTCGATCAACCTGGACAGGAGGACTTCGGTCTCCGTCGGCCTGTTCACTTCGAATGCAGGGGACGCCATGGGGCTCAGCTCGGTTGTGATTGTGAAGATGCCATCGAACGGTCGATCGGTATACGGCGTGGTCACTTCGGCGGATACCTTTGCGAGGAGTCTGTACGCATTCGTTAGCCAACGCAGAGCCGTGCCGCGCGCGCAAACCAGAAGTGCTGTCACCTTGTCTTCCCCAAAGTCACGTCGGCCACTCCATACTGGTCGCCAAACTTCAGGTCAAGCTTTCGAAACTGGTCAAAGGCGCGACCGTCGATGCGCTGCCCTTCTTGCAGGGCTTGTATCACAAAGGCCCGTTCATTGAGGGAGGGTTCGGCCTCTCGCGGCATGATCGATTGTTTGGAAGCAAGGAATGTGGACTGTGACTGTATCCATCTCGCAGCAAGTAAAGAAATAGTTAAAGTACCGGGTACTTCAGCGCTGATGGTGGGGTCGTGGGGCAATCCCAGGCTAGCTAGCTGTCCAAGCTGCTAGGCGGTGAAATGGACCCCTGCAAGATCAGAGCCTTAGCACTAAGTAGGTAGGTACCTACTAAGTAAATGCCGACTACCTACACTACTTCCAGCTGCATACATACCAGCCTCTCCAGCCAGTGTCCGTGGTTCGACAAACGATCAGATTCATCACCAAAGTACGAAACATCCCCCAAGCCTCGCCTATTAGCCATTCATCAATCGGCTCGCGCTCAGTATGACTACAGCACACAGACCCACGTTCGATCCCGTTCGTATATCTATCATTCCCAAAATCCCGGCGTCCTACTAACATTCTTCGAGGCACGTGGAAAGGAAGCCCTTCGAGGGCCAGCATACCATCAAAGACTCCTTCCCGCTCACACTCAACTCAAGTTTCGGTAGGTGGCGATATTTCCCAATAAAATACGTATTTACTCACTAATCCACAGGCAACCGGGACAAGGAGGAGATGCCGACAGGGTCCGCGATCTACGAGCTGAGCTCCTCGCCGCCGAGGCTGTCCACTTCGCTAAGAAGAACGGCGATTTCCTTCCCGATACGAATGAGACCGAGACGTCCGCTCTAGCCAACAACTCGAAACGGCCACTGGAGCTGACGTCACAAGCCGATGGGGAAGAAGACCCAGACGCGAAGCGGCGGCGCATATTAGAGGAATCGCGGGACATCGATGCAGACTCGGAGGACGATTCGGAAAATGATAGCGAGGATGATAGTGACGAGGACTCGGAGGACGACGAAGACGCCGAGCTTCAGCGAGAATTGGAGAAGATCAAGCGAGAACGGGCCGAGAAGCGGGAGCGCGAGGAACGCGAAATAGCCGCCGCAGAGGAAGACGAGCGCGAGCGCGACATTGCGTTCGGAAATCCTCTGCTTAATCCCAGACAGGATTTCAATATTAAGCGAAGGTAATGCTCGCGCTCCTACTCCATACAATACCTTTCGAGAGACTAACGCGGCCACAATAGGTGGGATGATGATGTCGTCTTCAAGAATCAGGCCCGGGGTACTGAGGACAAAGGCAAAAGGAAGGAATTCATCAACGTGAGTCATATTTAGCAACTGGTGATGAGTTTCTGGATGATACTAATATCTCATAGGACCTTCTTCGATCCGACTTCCACAAGCGCTTCATGGGCAAATATGTGCGCTGAGTTTTTAGGTCAACTGTGAGCACGGTTTTTTATAGGACTAAGAAGATGTCTGGGTTGACGAAGACCATTATGGCATCGTGGAAATGAAACTCGCGCATTATTCATATGAAGACACCGCTTCGCCGCCGACTCTTACCATCCTTCTTATCGATGGGATTCCTTCAAGTCAAGTTCGTGCTGGGAGGGGATTAGGATATTCGACCTAATGATCACGCCCATAAAGACGAAGTATGTGGTCTTAGTTGCAGCCATCTAGAATACTCAAGGAGACTTATCCGTGCTATCAGGTCGGCTGAGTTTGGTGCTGTTCAAGACTCCCATGTATAGACTGGAGGGCAATTTGATATGGTGCTAGGAAGGGGCGCATGAATGGGGAATACAGTGATAATACCAACCTATAGCTGCCTAATAATATTCAGGCGTTCCTCGGGTGTAATACCAGCGTTTCTGTCAGACAATCATACAAACGTCAAGACTGTTACCGAGACATGCAGCGGCTATAGGTATCTTAAAGACGTACGCATATTGTGTTTGAGCGTGTAAGGAAGGCGTATGGCGAGTCTATGTGCTCATTCTTTAAACGTAATAAAAACTTTTATAAATCGGGCCTCAATCGAAGCTTGGTTTTCTTTATGTGTTGGTGAGAAAATGTATCGTACGCAGGTCCTAGCCCTTCGAAGCTATTTTACTATTAGGAGAAGGTATCAATAGTTACGACGTAGCTTTGAGATCAAGTACATTACTACTACCTATAAGTATTATATGGAATATAGAATATCCTAACCATAATGTGATACCTACCCTCCTCAAACACGCCTTACGTTCTCCTCTAGCGGCCTCTTCTTCTAGCATTCAAACACAGCCAAATGTTTATTTCGTCTTCTTCGATTCTAGTTGGCTCCCGACACTGTCGCCACGTATCCGAATGCGATGCGAGCCGAGGGTCACGTCCGCCTTATCGAGGGCCCTCATAGCACGCGTAACGGCCTTGACGCTGTCTAGTAGAAGGACTATAGGTTTCCACGCGACAGAGTTAGCGAGCGACCTGGGACATTCGATATTCCCCTACCTTTTCTTCCGAGCTATCGGTGTCCGCGTCGAGAGCGTACTAAACAAAGAGAAGAAGGAAAAGCAGTAGAAGAAGAAGAAGAAGAAGAAGAAGAAGAAGAAGAAGAAAGGGGAGAAAGGGAAAAAAAAAAAAAATTTCAGGCGGATATCAAACATGGAAAAGGCTCACAGGCTGGCACGATCGCCCACGGCAGGTTGAAGCCCACGTAGTATACCCAGAAGTAGAGGAATTCGGGCCGGCTGTGCGACCGCCCGGTGAAGTAGAACTCGCACTGGCTCGTGGCGTAGTACAGCGCGACGCCGTAGAGGTGGGCGACGCAGGCGATGATGCGCAGCGCGTGGCGCGAGGGGCTGTTCCGCGCCGTGGCGATTGCGTTGGCGAGGCAGAGGGGACCCCAGAGGAACTTGGGGGGGGGGTTGGATTTTACGTCAGTTACTTGTCGTCGAAACGGTGATCTGGCAGCATGAAGAGGGTGTGTGTTGGGTGTGTGTGTGTGTGTGTGTAGCTGGAGGTGGAGGAAGGGTTAGGGGGGAAAGGAGGAAAAGAGACAACTCACTACCGTGATACTCTCCACGCTGAGCATGAAGAAGTCGGAGGTGAGGTATCGCGAGTCGGAGAGCGCGTATTCTTTCCACAGCTGTGCCAGGAGCGACTGCGACGACGCGACTGTGGCGTGGTTCAGGACGAAGTAGCCTGGGTAGTCGCCGAGAATATCACGTCAGTTTTCTTCCCGACTTTCATTACGTTATTGGCTGGCTGGCGGGCTGGATATATATATAGATATATATCATCTTCCAGCCCTCTAGTTCCGAGACTGGGCCTGCTTTTGTTGGATCTCGGCACCGTAGAACCTAACTCACCTTCGAAAACGCAATGCAAACACGTGTCTATCACTCTCACGTCAGCTCACACACACACACACACGTACTCAAGCGTAATCACTGGCTTAAGAGAAAAAGTGCCGAGGTGCTCGGACAAAGGGGGGGGGGGGGGGGGGGTTCTCACTCATCAGAAACCAGCAGAACACAGCGAGTCCCGAGGCGCCAAGCCCCGGGCTGAACTTCCGCGCGACGAGCGCTGCGCTCAGCACCGCAAAGCCGAGCGTCCCGGCAAGCGTGGCAAGCAGCACGGGGACGGGGGCTTCGTTCGCCCCGTACGCCGGGATGTCCACGCCGAGGGGGTGGTATGGATGTGTGGGCTCCGGCGGCATCGTCGGCATCGCCACGTCCGCTGCCCCATCCTCCAGGGGCCACCACCGCCAGCCGCTCATCGTCGGTTATCACTGTCAGATTAAAGTAACGCCTAAATAGATATCTCTGTTATATGTCGGCCATGTAGTGGTTAACAGAGCGATATCTCTTGGTTGCAGCTAAGGGATACACGCCATGTATTCGGTATCTGCAAATCAGGGGCATTGCGCTTGGGTACCTAGGACTAAGTAGCTTTGATGGTCTCGACTCTAGGAGCTCGCTAAACTAACACGGTTGAGTGCCGTATCGGTTCCGATAACCCGTGATGACACGGAGCCCTTTCACTGTACGACAGATAACTTTCCAACTATGGACAGTTTTCTTTGCTGTGATGCCTTTATTTTTTAATTGCTTTTTTTTCTCTCTAGTTCTCAATATAACCTAGATAAATAGTAGACATGGTTCCCTCTTGCTGTGCTATATATTTTTGTGATCTCCACGGACAATGAGCCTCGAGGTGACGTTATCTTGGCTTTTCGCGAATGCCAAGGGTCGTGATGCCAAGAGTTTCTTCGCGCGTCCGGCACTCGCCAGCTTCATTGAGCAGTCTATTACAGTAGCCTCTCCGGACTGTGGCGCGTCGGGATCGAAACTCACAGTCGACTACACACAGGACGGCAGTGGAAAGTTCCCTGCGCTACGGTGGCCCGCACCGCCCGAAATCGCAGACCAGGTCAAGGAGTGGTTGCTCGTCTCTGAAGACCCAGATGCGCCATTGCCTACGCCTATTATCCATGGGTAAGTTTGTCCCCAAGTATATCGTGGGAGCTCAGGCCAAATGTCATCCAACAGTTCGTGGATGCGGCCTATCTAACCTAGACGTTGTCCATAGTATCTACACCGCGATTCCAGCCTCGAAGACGAGCATTGAAGCGGATGACTTCACCGTCATAGACCAGATAGGGCGTTGATGAAAGGTGGTTTCCACTACGGCAGATCAAGGAACGGAATGCCGTATATCGCGCCCAGGCCGCTCATGAACCACGGCCCTCATCGGTATTCCTTCATGGTGATTGCTCTGAATGAGGAATTAGATTCCGGGCTGTCGACGGCTGGGTCTACGAGGGAGCAGATCGCCGAGGTTATTGAAGGCAGAGTGCTGGGCTGGGATATGTGGATTGGTATAGCAGATACTAAGTACCTACTTACCTAACACAACTGTGAGTGCCGGCGTCGGGTAATTCTTCTCAGTTTCGGATACGCTAGCGCGGGTATAAACGGGGTTTACGGACTCTCCCCTCCCGCTAGTGGTAATCAATATAATCCAAACATTTCCATTTGTCTTTACGATATTTGCTCAAATAACTCGAACAGTCTTTGCGAGCTTTTGCGCCGGATGAACCTTCTACCTGTGAAAGGATGGATAGGCGAGAGAGGAGGAGGTAATTGGGACGACTGTGGCTTATAGACTCGTTCTATACCACCTACTTATGTACTATACTGCACAGATTACATCAGTATAAGACGCTGCAAGGTATGTAAATTACTACCTACTTTGAGAAGCAACCTTGAACCCTGGCTGGCAAGCACCGGTGCCGAAATCGGGGATACTCTGTCGCTCATGGTCTCCCACTTTCATCTCCAATTTCCTCCTTCGTCTGCATCAAGCCCAAATAAGCCGAAGCGGGTATCTTTGGCCGCTCTCGCGCCACTGCTGCTGCTGCTGTTGGCCACGCGTGGTCCAGAAGACACTATACACACAAGCTTCCATTCGGCCAACTAAACCAGTCTGGCGCGCATGAAACGCCGCCCTTTACCTTTGATGGCAGACGCCCATCAAGAGCCGCCGCCAGCACCACTCCTGCCGAGCCGGATCAAGAGAAACACGGCCTGCACGTCGTGTCGCGATGCAAAGGTACGACGGATCGCGCCATGCCACAGCACCCGCCCTTACCTAAAGGACGGATGGGGCTGATATAGCTTTAGGTCCGCTGCAATCCTAGCTCGAATCCTGATCTGCCCTGCCAACGATGCGCGAAGCTGCACTTGACATGCGTTGTCGATAAGACGCACAGGAGAATATCACGACGAAGGTGTGCTTGGAATACTTATTTTTATTTTTATTTTATTTTCTATTTTCTCCATTTATTTTGTTTTTTTGCGGTTCCTTTTCTGGCCGTGCATGGAATCTCCTTGCTCATAACTCATGTGCGGTTTTGACATCACGTCTCCCTCTAATGTATCGCTATTCATTTCGTACTAGTGTGGGGAACAGACACATTCCGCAACTCTGGAGGCTTCAGGATCGACCTTGACACGTCAATTAGTCGTCCAAGATGGAACCGCTCCTGCTTAACTTATCAGAGCGATATTGCTGATTCCCTACTCTAGTAAACTGGATGAGCTTGTGCAAGAGATCCAATCTATCAAAGAGTCTGTTGGGTCGGCCTCGTCCACGGGTCTTCCACCGCCAAATGCCGTCATCACCCCTTCGAGGGATTCGGAACAGTTAGGTATTGCCTCCCCAGGTGGCCTGTCTTCTCGGTCCAGGCAACATGCCGTCGTCGGACCCGTGAGCAGCGGCGCCATTGAGCCACCTGTGGCCTTGAATACGCCCGTGACAACGGTCCTACAGGACACGAGCAGTGAGCCGAGTCTTCCCAGAACTCTCGGTTCGTACCCCTTCTCCGGCGAGGATATCGACTATTACTTCCAAAAGTTTTTTGACTGTTATCACCCATACATGCCCGTAGTACGCCATCGTGACCCCAATAAATGTTACGAGTCTTGCCCTCTGCTCTTTTGGACCATCATCTACGTAGGTTCCCGCCGGTACGCGAAAAGCAAGTCGTTGGTTACATTCTTATCCGAGGAGCTCCGACGGCAGGTGTTCGAAGCGTTAGGCGATATTCCCCTATCACTACCTACTGTCAATGCCATCATATTAATATGCTCTTGGGTTTTCCCTGGAGCTCGGTTTCATAATGACCCATCAGCGCTGCTCTCCAGCGTCACCACCAATGCCGCGCTTCTGTTAGGAATTCACACTGGGAGAGGGGGTCACCCAGAATACAGCCATGGTGTATTTCAGAACAATTTTACAAACGAGGAGGCAACCTATACTTGGGCAGGGCTCAATATCGTGTCACAGAGGTACCGTCAGTTGCCCATAATTCGTATCGTCGACTAACTGGATGACTAGGGTGTCTTCATTCATGGGGTTGCCACCCGTTACTTGCTTATTCAACCAGGCCATTCAAAATACTAGTGAGCGATATTCATAAGTTATTCTACTCCCACGAGCAGTCTACAGCAGGATTATTGAAATTTCTGTGTATCAACTCCTACAACTGCATCATCGCCTCTGGAAACTCCGTGGCATTTTGATTCAAAGAAATCACTGCTAACTCGATTTGTTGTAGTTGATGGACGGACACCTTTTCACGTTCCATCCAGCTTTCGTATCCTCTTAGAGTGCCAGAAATTCTGTAACCACGTCAGTAAGATAGTACTCGCCAACCTCGAAGAGTCAAGTGGGGTGTCAACCCATATAGTTGAGGTACTTGAAGACGAATGGAACATCGTACAGGGGATGATATGTTCTGAACGAGCAGGTACGCGAGGCTCATTTCCTCCATTACTCTCCATTACCTCGCTAACAAAACCAGACGACTTAGATAGGTTTAACGCCTTGCTTGTACGGCTTGAGATCCAAATCTATTACATGATGCCTGCACGGGGCTATAATCCGGAGTCTTTAAAGCAGTTAATTCTACGTACATATCACACTGCCTCTTTAGCCCTCCGAAATGCCCGAGAACTAGATCGGAAAATCGGCTTTCTAGGTCACATCACCCATCCTCAAATGCGCTCGTTGGTGACGGCAAGCTGTGTCGTCTTCAAGCTGCTACGCTCGTCATACATGCAGTTCCTAGACCGCAAGTCAATCGAGGCTGTAGCGTCAGAGACGCTCTTGATTTGCCAGCGAATGAGTGTCGTGGAGAGCGATCTACCACTGCGTCTACATGCACTACTCAAGTCGTTCCTCGAGCTTTACCGCGCTTCATCCCCAACTACAACGTGGCAGAACGCGGAGCCGATTGCATTAAAATTCCCGCATCGTCTTGGGGCTGGTGTGACGTTTGACTGCTTGATAGGTTGGAAGTCTGATAGCAGGTTGCATCAACAGCGTCAACAAACACCCAATCCTCCTAGCGAAAACACCGGAGAGGAAACAGATCCTCTCTTACCCGGTACTGTGCCGGACTCACTAGCTATTGATTGGACTTTTATGGACGACTTTGAGTGGACTTGGACGCCTCCCGGTCTGGCTCCCCCCGTAACCATGTGGCAAGGCATGGCACGGTAATCTCATATTATACCCGAGGGTTTTTGGGGGGGTTTTTGTTGTTGTTGTTGTTATTGTTGTTTAGGCGAACTACATCGACCTCGCTACTATGCATAGTGGTATTCGGATTGTTTACACAAGATGATGGAACTATTCGAAATCCCGATGGTCTTCGCTTCCTGACAACACGCTTCCACATTCGGTATCTATCTGCAGACGATTCTCCATAGATGTATAGAATTTACATAGAGCAGCGGAGGCAGCAGGTTAGAGTCTAGAATAGCTCGCTGGTCTATCTAGCCCATTCTACATTATGTCCTAATTGATATATCGGCCGAGGATCTCACGGCATAAGAAAACGTTACTTCAAGTTGGTGACCTGTAACTCGTCTTCACAAGCAGAACAGAGCCTACCACCGCAGACTCCTTAAGTAACCTGTCCTAAGCTAAGTCTTGGTCGCTTCAACTCAAGTGTTACTCATTGCATCTCTTAAGACTACCGTCACAAATTACAATCCTACTTCTCTGTCGAATTCCAATGTACCAGTACTAGTAGAACATACCACTAGGGCAAAATGTCAAGTACCTGACACCTGCCTACTAGTGGTATACTGGTATAAGTGTCTTGTCAGTTTCAACTGTACTCTTATGTACAAACTTCGTGCTTAGCTGCCATGACACAACAACTGAACACCCGGATAGGCGGTTTGGCCGATCCATTTACTTGTGCAAATAAGAACCAGCGCGACGATCCCAGACGTGGCATTACGACAGCGCCCAAGCCGAAAGTACCGTCAGACACACACACACACACACACACACACAAAGATGTAGAACGAATCGCGTAGCTCTGTTTGTGTACACTGTATCCCACAAACACGATGATCAACGCGCGATTGGATCGTCAACAAAAAAGCACCCGGACCGATTGATTGATTTACCTTGTCAATAGCTCGGCTAGCACCAAAAACAAAGAATCCATCTACATCGAAACCCCCTCCCTCCCCCCCCGGGGCGCTGTTCTCCTTTGTCCGCCGAGCGAACCGACAGGACCGGGGGGCCTACGTTATTACTTCGGACGACACGAGACGTTGGACCCGGACGAACGTGGCTGTGCTGTGCCCTGCCCCCCTATCGCATTCCGAGTCCCGAGAGACAGACAGCCACCTGACACACACAATGTCCGGAGGTGACATTGCGCGCGCGCGCGCAAGGACGGTTGAACTGGTTGTTGGGCGCGCCCGGCGAGAGACGGCGCTCGGTATGTGGTCTGTAGGGACTCGGATGTCGTCTTCCGCAGTCTCAAGTTTGCGAGGTGGCTGTGTTGAGATAAAACATCCGCGCCCTGGGGGGGGGGATTTGACATATTATCGCCTTGCCTTGGCTTGCCATGCTTTGCTTAGTGTACCGTACTTATTACGACTTGCCCTGGCACCTGTCACTGCGACACCGATTACCTAGAACGGCTGCGACGTGGCTTGGCGGACAAGGCGATGGGGGGGGGAGGTTAGATACCTAGTGCCAGTCTGGGGGAGGAGACCAACCATGGGATGGGATCCAGGTAGGTAGGTAGGTATCTATCTATCTATCTATCTATCTATCTATCCATCCATCCCCGGTGCTGAAACAAATCACAATTCTTTCCTGCAGTGTGGATATACCTAGATGAGATGGGACGAGCCGAGGGGGCGCAGGTGTGAGTGAGTGAGGGTTGGCTGAGAATTATTATTAAAATTTTTTTCTTGGAAAAAAAGATGAATTTAATTCCCCCGCCCCTCGGATTCGCTATCTGTTCTGGGTAAAAAAACCCCAGATAAACAAAACAGACTGGGGGACTGAGAATGAGATGCGCCGATAGGTTGCTCGAAAACTGTATGATCAACGCGAAAAGATCAATGGTCCTTGGATAGATAGATAGATCCCACTCCTCTCTCTCTCTCACTCTCTTTCTCACGCACCCAAGACAGCAAGCACTTAGTAGTTCTATCCCTGCATTTAGTGTAGTGTAGACATCGCCTCGAACGGGCGCGCGCGATGGAAAAGTGCCGATCTGATTCGGTAGTGTAGGTCTTCTTCGCCCCCCCCTTCACAATACTACTACTATCTAGTATACTATGCAACGTGGGGGCCCCCAACGGCGATGACGATGACGATGATGGCGATGATAAATTCCCGAGGGATCGGCGAACTACCTAGACTTAGGGCACGCTACAAACGATCCCTTCCTGAAGGGAGGGAAAAATTTCCCGGATACGTGTACGTGTAACGCTTATATAGCACCTACTTGATATGTGTGTGCAGCAGCAAAAGCGGCAGGGCATGCAACACGCAATGGCACCCATCTCGGCACCGTAGTATATACTAGACTAGTAGTAGTATGTCGCCAGGTCAGAGAGATATGGCGGAGGCGAGATCTTCGGTGGTAATTAAATTGTCGCCACTGGACACACACGCGTCTGCTGGATCCAACGCTGGCTGCGCTGGCGTGGTCCCGTGCCTTTTTGACAGCCGAGTCCTTCTCATTCCCCTGCCTACCCCAAGATCGGATTCCTCACTTGAAACACCTGAACCTAGGTTATGTAGTATGGCTTATCCCTACCAAGCGCACAATGATCCGTTCCATGCATACATCATCCATGCAGACAGGCTAGCGTAGTTGCACTAGTTTAGTAAGTTAGTTGTGGAGTTAATTGATGGGATAATCTATCGACTCGGCATAAGCTGCACCATGGGAGAGAGATCTTGTTTCATGAACACTGATGGTCACCCGCAGCGACCTAATTGGCCGCACGTCAGTCAGTGTTGTCTCGATACAGTATGAACAAGTCGAGTCTGGGTCGGTAATTGATGGGTGCAGCCCCGAGTCCCGACACAGTGGCTTTTGGAAACGGGGCAGAGATTACCTATCTAGGTAGACCGGACTTCCACGCATCATCTATCTCAATCGCGACAGCTTACGCAGGGGAGGGGGGGCAGGTAGGTAGCCTACCTAGTCGGCATAGGTTGGGGGACAGACGAAGTGTGAGATTATATTGCATCCAGCTTATAACCAAGGTATCAACGAAGCCGGCAGACGACAACACTAGGTTCGTCAGATACGTGTACGCAGCAACGGCGAGTCGTCATCATCGGATCACGACACGTGCGGGAATTTTAAACTTATGAAGTAACACGATCGCGATCAGTGTCGGGGAGTAGGTAGTGAGGGGAATGGATGAGTAATAAAAAAAATAAGAATAATAAAAAACAAGGCGAGGCGAGGTGAGGCGAAATGATGACAGGCTCCCTCCCGTCAAAAAAAGCAAGATACGTACTTTTCCCTTCTACCCCAACCGCCCAGCTTGATCTTCCCATCGGCGCCTCGTCTAGGTATACTACTCCGCGGTACACTAGCATCGTCTGTCAATCACCGAGTCTTACGGCGCCGGCATGTCTGTACCGTGACCACACGCAGCATATTACTTGAAGGAGGGGGGACGGGAGGACGTGTCCGTCATATCAGGGGCCGGGGCCACAAGTCGTACTTGGTATAGCCAAGCGATACCTAGTATAACTGTATAATAACGAACAATTATTATAGTTAGTCAGTTATAATCGTGGAGTATGCAGATTACAGTAGGCACTTATCTTGGTACCGGGGTAGTGTACGGTTAAAGTGCTGAGGGTTAGGGTCAACGATTATCCGGGTTTTCCTTCTGTCTGGGTTCACTTCTTATTCCGTCCACGCCATCTCCCGTCGCTCGTCATTAAAAAAGGGCCCCTGTCTATAGCGACATGCCGCGCGTCTGCACGCGTCTGCCAGGAATGCAGCAAAAGGGAGCACGGTACCCGAACTTGCGGTTGGATGGTTAGACGGGCGTTCTAGACTTACATTTCCCCTTTTCATTTCTCATTGGGGTACCAGGCCGACAACGTCGCTTGACGTGCAAGGACATGCCTAGATAGTGTGCGTATCTAGGAGGTATAGCGCGCGCAGCTGGATGCGCCTAAGTAGAGAAAGGACCTTCCCCCCCCCCCCTCTTATACGTGCATATACATAACGGTACGGGCGGACCGAGATGAGGAATCTTGAGCTCTAATGCAATGAAACAGTCAGTTTCTTTACCGCCCTCGCTTGTCTATCCGTCCAGCAGGCATTGTGGTCCTACCCGCAACGAAGCGATCACACAGGCGCACGCACATGATTCAAGCCTTTCGCACTGGAGGTGACGAGAGACAGCGATGTCGGTGCCTCGTTTGGGCTCCTGTCAGACGAAATAATCCGATGCGCACGGGCATAGATCTTAATGGCCATCGGTAGCTACGGTAGGTAGTGTACCGGTAGTGTTGAATGAGACAAGGAAAACAGGGGTCCTATGCCGTCGTATTATTTCCCCTTGTTTCCGCTTATTAAGGTGTTTTTAGGCTAGGTACCAGAAATGAAGAACCCCTGCTCTTCCTCCCTGGTAATGAAACATAAAATCACTAAGAAAAAAAACCGTCTTGGCCCATCAAGGCGAAAACCATGGTTTTCGCGTATAATAAGCATGGATGATAAACTAGCGCTGAGATGCGATTCGGTCGTCATCATTAAAATGTGACAGCTGGACGAGGGGATCGCCGGTCCTGTCATCCCCCCTTTGTTTAGTGTAGACTTGTACCGCATTTTCATATCGTATTTGTTTGGCATGCTCGCCACTAATCATTTACCGTCTATATGCTGCCCTCCTTAGGGTTACTAGGGAGCCCAGAGGTGATACTTTGATGTCATAATCAAGCGGCGCCTCGTGTCGTCATATTCCGATAACGCCATCGGGTCTGATTTCATATTGCTGAAACCTGGACTTGACTTCTAGTAACGAACAGGGCAACCACCATCTGAAGAAGTACGTCCACCCCCGAGGGTACTTCCGTACTTGATTTCCGAGGCCAGCCGGTTGAGAAGCGCGATGAGATAGGTATCATGGATTATGGAGAATAGGTTGATAGATTGATAACCTGATGCCTGTTTCTCTTCGTCCCCACTCAGTGTAGCTAATTAGTCTGCGTTCTGGTGGATCAATAGACCCTTGCGTCTGCTTTGGTATAAGTATTCATACCTCTCTAGGAACCCTTACTCACCATCCTCGCGAATACACTAGTGTATAGGTATAGCGTACTCAGGCGCCGGCGTCTAGGGTTGTTGCTCCAACGACAGGGTAGAGGAGATATTAGGGAACCTAGCTAGTATTCAAACCCTGCCTTCCTTAACAGTCAGAAGTCCCGTACAATACGGCACCTACTAGGGGACAAGCAAAGTCGATACTGCGATGACATTGGTCTGATTTTACAGAGTATAATAGGGTGACGACATGGAATCTTAATTTCTTCGATCCTTCTAGACTAGAGGTTAATGGTTTCAAAACGTTGCTTGTCGTGTCATACGCACTCCAAGAATACCGCGATATACACTTGCCATAGGTACTGAACCCCTCCTCTTCCTAAAACACGGAAGGAAAATTCCTACCTCTAGATGGCAGCATCTGGAGAGTATAGTAGCGAGTCTCTCTCGGTGTACAGAGAGTTGGTTGTCCTTGTCTTTTGGAGGGAGTTACTGTCAAGTTAAGACTAGTACGCTAGACGGATTCGCGATATCATGTATGAATATTTCGCAGACAGTTGCGTTGAAGACGGTGTAGTCATAAAGTCCGTCTGACTAGGTTTAATGGAACGTCTTTATACCAGTTAGCAGGGAGCTAAAGCATATATGAGAGCGGGAAATCCAACCCAACCCAACTCTTTACAGCTCTTCTTGACCTAACGCCGGCACCCTCCCGACCCCATTGCCTGAAAATAAATACTTGAGAATTGTACATATCTGCTGCTGGGACTTAACCATACTAATAATGGGACTGGGCGAAGGGAACAGAAAAGGAAACGGGGCCGTGTACGGGTGTCGAAAAACAAGCGAAGATAAACCGTGACTCAAAGATGCAGAAGGGGCCACTCTTGGCCCTCAATGCTCTAAGTGCCGAATGGTGATCATACACTATGCGGGGTTCCCGCCGATGGGTTCGGAAACATTCGCCGGCACACCTTTTCTTATTCAGATCTTGTGGTCGAACGAGATCTGATATGCAGTTTGCCCTTTCGCCAGAGGCGGACAGTATCGTTGTTGACAAGTGTGTTGCTACCGAATGCACCACAGCATTGAGCAAGGCAATCGTATGCTAACACATGTACTCAACCAAAAAGGGTAAAAGGGTTCTTTTTCAGGTGGTAGGTGTCCCAAGGCATGCACATGCGTTCTTCCGATGTGGTGGCATGAGATCTGACGACTACACATTGACGAGAAGCGACAGGTCGGATCACCTGCAGCTGACAGGCGGAGATAGTCTACCTAGGTAACCAAGAAGGTGACCTGGAGGACTAAGCAGGTGCTCACCTACCCAGTGCAAATACTCGAGTTACGGAGCAAATACTAGAGATAAATGTTAGTCTTGTTGTGGATGACGATCCGGCACGACATCCGAGAAAACCTGATGCCTCTTGTTGGTGTAGGAGGCTTCCCATGGCTGACACAAACCCACTAACAGGTCGGCTCACTACGTTGTAACCAGGTCGCCCGAGTTGTTTGCCTTGCATAAATTCGCTCTAGTTGCCGAGGCTTAGTCGAGATGATGGAAAAATCATGATTCCTGGGAACACAACCTATACAGCCCATACCAGGGCTGACAACTAGATTGATTTCATCACGACAGTCCAGTAACTGCAGAGTTTAAACACCAGACTGGAGAGATACATACTGCCGGGCAGTCACTTCCCAAGGAACCAAAACCTTGCTACGCGATGCAAAGTGCCGCTTGTACCGCGTGGAATGGCGGTGGAGGCATCGTCCAGCGACAAAGAGGCGTAGCACACTGATGGCCTGCCATTAGATTTTTGATCAAGGGTCGCACACAGGAGCACAAATCCCGAGCAGTTCGCCCCGGTACGATAATGCGATATGCCAGGGTCGCTTTACCTGGTCAGCGGCAGCTCTTCTCCTTCCTGGGGATCAGGGTACATAAAATATGTCCGTAGCCGTCTGCAAGATTAGCGATGTCGTGTCGAGGCAATGTGCTCTCCGATATCCTGTGCCATCTTTGGTCAAAGTAGGCATGGCGTTCCATCGGCGCCCAGTAGATCTGCAAACGCCTCTCAGACATTTCAGGTGTGCAGCGGTTGTGGTTGATACGCAGGGGATCCAAACATGGGCAGCAGCTAAGGTGATTGTCTCAAGAGCTTTCTGAGCTCCGACGGTGAAGCGTTCAAGCAGGCTGCTTTTGAAAGCCGTTATGACACCTGGCAGTCGAACAACCTTGATCCCAACCCCTAACTTAGCTAGGATGAGATGAATATGGGAAAAGCAGAGGCGTACTACGGGTAGTGTAGATCGTCGTTCATGATCTGATACAGCAAAAGAAGTCGGTCCGGGCAACGAGAATGCATGTGTTCCAAGCCACGAAGCTGGTAATGTTGAAGTTGTGGTAAAGCCGGGACCCTGCAAATTTCCATCAGCCCGTAGTTGGAAGCGGTTAGCATACAGTAGAGGGGGAGTAGTGTATGTTAAAGACAAAATTAGATAGCGGCTTCAAAGGGAATTCAGATGAATGACTGAAGTTGCAACGTGGTGAGAGAGCGAGGTGATGTATTCCTAAAAAAAACTAATTAGTGTAGGTACAGCTCCGGGGGCTCATGGTTAGGTACCTACCTAGTATAGGTGTGTAGTGTACACGTGTAAGGCTTCCCTACTTACATACCTAGGTAAGTCGAGATGGGTGGACTTTGTCAGAATACCCCACAATACTAGACAGCCTCAAGGTGGAAATCGTAACAACAATGGATGTACTTCTTTTTTCCTTACCATGTAGGTATACACTACATACCTACATACCGACATGTACAGTCCACTTTCAGAAACGTCTATGGTTTAGATACAAAGGTACGCAGCGTGTAAGCCTTTGATGCTACCTACCTACATAACCGTGCTACTTAAGGAGAACTGTGCGGTAATTGAGGTGCTATATCTGTGACTCGGACGCGTTCCTACCTATGAGCCAGTGCAAGTCAACACCCCCTATTTCTGCTACAGTTAGGTATTAGGTATTATGTAGTCAAAGATGACACTGGCCAAAAGGTACATGATCGGCAACGACATAACACAGGAGTAACCCGGGAACCTGGTGCCGTCAGAAAATGTTAGGGACGGAGGGGAGAGCTAGCGGTGTCTAGCCTTTGCCTAATTCCGGGAATTGTCGCGAATGGTACCTCAAGAAGATCCACCGCATTCCCATTCTTGGGCAAGCCAGGGGGGCTTCCGATGACAGCGGCCCGGAAGTTGATTTGACAGGGGCGTGGCTAGATCTAGGGCTCGTTTGACAGAAGCACGGTTCTCAATTCTATCCGTGACAGAATCCGTGCCATGATTAATAATGATGATAGACCATGACTAACGACGACGATGCTAGAGTACGCGTATGGATGGCATTTTGTATAAGTGACAGCTGGAGTGAGAAAGGGCTGACATCTGACTGTAGCACGGCCCTTGCCGCCTGATCAAACCACCAAGGGCGAAGCAAAACAGCCGTGATCATATTATAATTGCGCGCTTGTGCGACCACAACTTCTCATGGTTTCATGCGCATGCATGCATGTGGTTGGGGTGGACGTCGACTACTCATCTCTTATGCGTCTAAGGATGCCAGTCAGCTGGAAACACTTTCATTGGCTCGCCGTTGATGGAAGATGCAGGAGTGGCATGAGAGCTGGGGGTTCTAGGTTCTCTCGTAAGACGAATTTAAACATGGCGGATTGTTCACGAGGCAGTAGATAGGTAGGCGGCAGACCTGCCTGGGCGGCGCTGAAGCCCGAGGCGTATGCGCAGCAGCATCAAGTGAGGCTATCCTACACATAGACGACGCCTACACTTATCAGCCGAGATGTTACTCGCATGGTAATCATGAATAAGGCTTGGTTAGTTCATCAGCATGAAACAATTTGGCGAGAGATGCAACCATATTCAGCAATGATGGGGATTGCTGCTTGGTACTATGTAAGATACCTGGTCACGGCTTCAAGCCCCGGATGACACTGTAGATATAGGTGCAACATTAAAATGTATCCTTACAGAGTGATAATATGCCTGGGGCCCTCGGTCATCATGGGTAATTGTGGCGACAGTCCCACCGCTCCGACAGGACTGATGGAAACGTTACCCCAAGAATATAGTGTTAACAGCCCTGTTTCCGTGTCTCATTGAAACGGCCACAAGATCGGCTTATGCTATACAGTATGCATACCGCCAGAAGGCACCGTATAAGCTCGTCCTAAGTCATTCGGGTCCGAGGTGCATGATTCCGTACCAGGTCGAATTCCGTCGAGTGGACGTGCCGAGCCTTTTAGTCGCAACAGGTGAACTCCTCACCTATCCCGGGGAACAGTTGTAGCGCAGATGGTACAGCACGTAATTAAGTCCCTGCTACCCGTCCCCGTCTCCGCCCGTCTCTTTTATACTACGGTAGGTACACTACGATATTTGGCCAGTGGGTCCCTCGTAAAGAACGAAAGAGGTTCGCTGGCAACGAACCGACTCTCACGAATCGGGAGATCTAAATAGCATTCTGCAGCTTGCTTTTTCCTCCCGCCACACTCTCTCGTGTCACCCGCCCATCAACATGGCACCACCTAAGCAGAAAGCCTGTGCTGGACGCCGCAAAAGTAAGCTGCCGCCTCCGTCGCCGCCGTGGCGCGCGGGATGTGTAAGCCCCGATGCCAGCTACCCGGAACATCGCTCGGCTTGAGGGCTGTCCTGCCAGTCTCGTGTGGAGAAATTGTGTTACCGCGTACTATGTGCGAATTTTGCATTGATCAGCGAATAGGCAGGTACCGGTACTGCGGTATAAGTATGAGTCGCCCATGTTCAGGAGCCAGACTGGTGGCTATATTGCCCAAATGTTTGACCCTAATAAACGGTCTATCCATTTGTAGTAATTCCGTCGATGATCTACCGTTGAGAATGATGTGCGTGCGGTACCGATCCGCACGAGGCACCGGTGGAGCTACCGTATCGTGAGAAGAATACCTGGTCGACAAGCATTCGGCTAGCGTGGTATCTCAGGGAACCAACAGGCTTGACGTGCTCGGGGACATTGTTCCAATCAGTGTTCCAGTCATGGAAGAGGACCCGGCGGAAAGGGTAGGAGAGAACAGGGTGCACAGAGCCTGAAGCCACAAAAAAAACCCCCCAACATCATCACGGGCGACGCGGTGGTTGAGGGCGAGATCTGGGAATCGACGCCGTCGACGAGGCTGAAGATTGACGGTGTAACCAGATCGTATACGGCGGGGAGGATGATGATTACTGATCGCGCGCAGCACTAAGTAGAGCGTCGGTGTGCAGCGCACTAGGGACGTGCACGACAGATTGTGGCTTGCGGTTGAGATTATAGATTATACCAGCGTAGCATGCGAGATGTGAAACATCAGTAGCACTATCCGGACCACTCCAGCAATAGGAGGCAAATTAGTAACCAAACGGAGAGGGGGTGTGGGCTACATGGAATGTCTGGAGAGGAAGAACCGTCTCGAAACAGCAAACTAATTTACGGCCAATTCTTGAAGACAGAGATACCAGGGCGACGGTTCCGGTGATCTGCGGGAAAGACTGGCCATATATATATACACCATCTGTATCTCCTGGATGCGTACGTGGGCACAGCGTCAGGAACGCGCGTCAGAGAAGTAACATCTGTGGGCCGTATCGGAATATACTCGCGGAACCTCTGGCGCTGATTCCCTTCACCTCGGAGGCTCGTGGTGGAATCATGGCGGCTTTTAAGATGGCGACTCGTGCAGGGCGAGTGGCAGAAGTAGGAGTGTGCCTGGGTACGCCCCGCGCCCCCCAGAGAGGGTTCGGACCAGCGAGACTTACAGTAAGTTATCTAGGTAACTAACTAACTCCCTAGGGCAGTAGGTAACTGACTCGAGCGTGCAATGCCGGCCCTTCTTCGTCGGCAGATCATCTGGTCATCTACAGTAAAGCTTGCTTACCCTATTACTAGGGAGGTGGTGTGCAGACTAGTGTAGTGTAAATCAGAGGGCGTTCCTTTTATTGATCAGTTCCTCAGTTAGTCTATTATTAGTTGGCAGGCCTGACAAGTGCAAGCAACGTGTTGCGAACGGGCTACTGTGCGCTACAGCACGCTACAGGAGACAGCGATCAGTGGACTAATGCTGGCGTAAGGGGTCCATCTCAACGGTTGTGGGTTAAATTCTACTCGGAAGATTCCATCTTAGCCTCTCCAGTATGTGTGCGCTAGATGGTGTGCTAAGAACACGCGCTACAATCCAGTAGTCCTAAAATGACCGTAGGAGCATCTAGTGCACAATACTACCGCCATACTCCGCCTACCTCAAAGTAGCTGCTTGTCTGCGTAATAGTAATGTATACTATATCGTGGGTTGTTCAGGTACAATACAGTAGTATACACTTGGTCATGTCTCCTGTAATTACGCTGGCGACACCTGCTGCAGACTGAAGCGGTCGTCGGTGGCGGGCAGCTTTTAGCTCCGTCTCGTACCTGTTTGTGCCTGTGGGCCGCTAACAAGGTGTGCTGTTGACTGACACGTCGAGTTGCCCCCAAGACATAGCGCATGTTCCAGGCCAATAACGAATACACTATTTCAATTGCGCCTACAATCTACGCGGTATTGCATATCGACGAGACACGAACTCTTTCAGCAGTCATCCGCTGCTGACTTGTCTAAGAGGCACCTGCTTTTGTCTAAACAGGAGGCAGACCTATACTTTGATGCAGAAGACAACTCACGTGCTTCTTCCCATTCTTCGTTGCTGGTGTTGTTGTCTTATTCTATATAACTTCCGACATTCTATCTCGGACCGGGGCTAAAAAAATGTTAACCTTCCACCACGTCACGGATCGAACATCTTTGTATATAAGTGTACATGTCCATGCCTATCAAATACTGCGGCGAGCGGTGTCACGCACACACCATGCCCCGTCGTCG